>JBBMKD010000027.1:13146663-13186857 GCA_037834095.1 Argya squamiceps
TTCTTTCTTTCTTTCTTTCTTTCTTTCTTTCTTTCTTTCTTTCTTTCTTTCTTTCTTTCTTTCTTTCTTTCTTTCGAAACAGAAACAGGAGGGTAGAACGGTATTTTCATCAAGATTCAGTGCCTCTTTTTGACTTTTTAATGTTTAACCTATGTTTATGGAGCACAAAGGCAAAAGTTTTTTTGATTTCTAAAAGAAAGATTGGGATATGTTAGTTTTGCCTACTGTAATTAGCATAATAAAGACTTTTTTTTTAATGTAGAGTTTTTTAAACAGCTTGGTTTGGAGCTGCCCTGTCAAGGTCTGCTGGTTGAAGCGTTACAGTAATGAATCCTCAATTCAAAGATGATTTCTTAGGAGTGTGGCTTTGTTCTCCTGCGCAGACTGACTGATACAGGCAGGACAAAACCTTTTTTTGGTCTTAGATCAATACTGTCATGAACATGCAAATACTTGTGTATGTTACCACAGCTCCCATAGAAGCACCATTCACATGTTGGGTTTTTTCTCTCACTTTGATTATCTGTTCTGGCCCACAAATTCAGTCTGTGTTGGCACAGAGCCCTGGAAAATCAAGGCAGACAGAAACTGTCCTGTCATGTCTCTCTGTGCTTTTATTTTCCAACTCTTCGAATTGTCCTTCTGCTGAAATTCTCCACTTCAGCTTTGTGGTTACTGTAAGTGCTTCATTTTACTAAATTTGTTAAATGAATCTAGACTTCTGAGCTCAAAGTACCATTCTCACATTAACATAAATTTTTTCTTTATGTGGGCATCTTAACTCTGCTGTGCAGAATGAAGTACAGTCCCTTTCTCTGTAGTTGTAATATACTTCATCAGTTTCCAAAAGACAATAACTTGCTTTATTCCCATTTTATAAGGATTAATTATACTCAGAAAAGTCTCTCAAATAGCAAACAGAAAAGGAAACCAGATGTTGCAGAGTTATTTAACCAGTGTTATTTGCAGACAAATATTTAAGCTATGTGATTTAATTTTTTGTGGAACTTTTAGAAGCTGGCTAGTGAGTGAATAAAACATCCATGTGAGAACATATTTTACCTGATAGTATCATTTTTTCACCTATTGCAGGTAAATACTGCTCCAGTTCTTGGCAACAAATTTGCAGTATTTGATTGGAACAGGAACAATTCCCAAGGCATATTGTGGATACAGTCATAATTTATAAATAGGCTTTTGTTGCATAAGGCACAGTGGTGCATTTCCAACAGTTTCAGATTTCTGTGCACCATTGAAATGGAGCAGTGATAAACCTTTGTGCAAATTTGTTTTTCTTATAGATGCAGAATCAAATAATGAATCTTTAGATGTGAATTCATCATCTGAACACAAATATTTATCTATGCTTCAATGAGACCAAGCTTCACTTCTGGAAATGGTGTTTTGCAAAACAGATGAGGGCAATTTCTCTTATAGCAATGGGTTGTAGGGGCAGTTAAAGGCTTACTTAAAGGGTGGCATGTGCCCCTAAAACTGATCTGTTTTAGCTAATGTCCATGTTGTTTAGTACCTGTAAGATTTGTGAGATGTTGTTCTAAAATATAGAAGATTCCTATTCTAGACTTTATAGGCCAAACAAAAATATCACTTTCTATTGTCTTTTTCATAATTTCTACACTCTTGACATCCAAGATATCCTGAACTGTGCTATCTCTCCAAATTAATCTTCCAGTTTTCCTCTTGAGCACCAAGAGCTTTTAGTCTGCCAACCACTCCGGTTAAAGACAATCTGCCTCATGTCATTAAGAGAAATTTTCTAAACGAAAAATGTTGCAATATTCCAGTTACCAATATCTCAGCACTTGCATGCACATGCACACTCATATTCAACTTTGTCTTCCTAATTCAAGGAAGCACCTTATCCTTACTTTCCTGGATTTTCCCTTTTAAAATTTTGTATTCAAGATTTCAATGTCTCCTTTCTTAGAGCTTCTAGTGACTCTTCATTCTGTTACCTCCTTTCCCTCTACAGCCTTTTCCAGTTGCAATATTCCTTCCAGGGTTTCAGGCTCTTTTGATTTCTTTTGAATCCTACCTCCAGCCTCTTTTCCCTTTCCTCATTTGTAACCCGCAAAGACTCTTCAAACCCTCTTTTTCCAAACTTAAAACCTCACTTTCCCCAGTTACATCATTTCTCTTCAGCCTTTTCCTACTGATCTCCAGTGGCCACGATTTCTGCCACTGTTGTGTTACAGAAACTCCCACTGTTCTCCTCTGACCTTTCCAATTTCCTGTTGTTTGGTCTGTGCAAGTGGTCAGCTTGATGAACTTTGAACATAATCAGAAGAGAGTAAGTATGTAGTTTCTGCCATCAGAGATGATAATAATTTTTTCTTGTTTTGGAAAAACCATTTCCTGTTTATGGAAACCCATTCTTGCTGACAGGTTATTGTAAAGAGGCATCATTCTTAAATATGCATCAATTTTTAAGAAGTTTCTGCTTTTTTTTTTTCTTTTTTTCTCTGTGCAAGATTGTTTGTTTTATGTAACTATTTCCCTTGTCTAAATGTAATTTGCAGGATGTGATGATAAATGTTTGATGGTTCTTGTACAACTCTTACATTGTCAGTCTCAAAGTTTAGTGAAATACCAATGTTTTCATTTGATCCCAGCACTGAGGAATGTCCAGCTTTCATCACAACAGGGTTGCTTAGTCCTGTAAAAGTCTAAATACTCTGCCCTTGGGAGATATCTCACTGTCACCTGCTCCTAAACTGAAAGTTATGTGTTCAGCCAAAGGTTGGGGGGGAGGGTTTTAAGAAAAGAATATTTTTCTTTAACCAAATTTTGTATGTGGGACAAAATCCCTTCAATGTGAAATAAATCAATAGCCTGGGAAGCTATTAAACAATCTTAGTTTAAATATATCCACTTCTAGATAACCAGAAAAATGTTCCATCCTGCCCTCGTTCTTTCTTTCTCTATTTTAAGGTGTGTAGATTTTCAGACAGTTCTATTGGCTACGTCATGAGCTTCTAATCACTAACACTTTTTTTGATGAATAAAATGTAGTGCTAGATGAATTTATTTAGAACACATTTTCATTAAAAATATTTAGAAACATTTATCTTGAACAAGAGGCATAACCATCAAAGTCAGTAAGTTAATGTCATTCATGCCATAAAATATTATCAGAGCTGAATGTTTCTCATCTTTCCTAGACAATTAACAGAATCAATTTAACTAATAATGTCAGAAACCCCTTAAAACTGTATAGTACAAATACAGCCTTGATTTACTTGTGCATAAATAAGAACTGTTGTCATATTCACCAAGGTGCATTTGGCTTGTGCATAAACAAGAGCTGTTTTTAATAATGCCCTGTTTATCTTCAAGAAACATAAGATGTAGGGCCAAATCAGATTTTGCTTGAAAGGAATGAAGGAGTGCATCAATAAACATATTAGTACATAGCTGAACAATATTGTGAATATGGAATTCTGTAGGATATTTTTTTTTAAAACAGTGGTTGAGAATTGTAGCAAGTAAACTTTTTCAGAAGATATGACTCCTTAGGATGAAGAAGGATCATGAGGCAAATATTACAGGACTAGGGAAAAAAAATGTAGAGAATAAGAGGCAGAAAGGAGGAAAGAGTTGTTGAAGTGTTTTAAATTTATTTTCCTAGTCCTTGTACAACCAAGACACCCCAAAATAAAAACCCTACTTGCTCATGCAAGCACGAGGTGTATTGTAATTCTGAAGTCTTAATCTATGCATTTTAAAACAGAAAATATCTTGGAATATTCTGCCTAGAAACCTATGGCATAACAAGCATTTGTCATCTGGTCTTAGTGTTTTCCCATTGGTTTAGACCTCTTATTTTTCAGTCTTCCTAATCTGATGGTGGTAGGTCCATTTGGCTGGGGAACATTTCTCTTTTTTGAGACAATTTTTCTGCTTCTTTTCTTCCCCCAATTTATTTTTTCACTTCTGACACTATCAGTACTTCATTGCTTAGACTTTGATGGTAAAACAAGAAGTAATTCTGTTGTCAATAGAGCCTGCCCTGCTGGCACAGGGCTTTGCATTCTTGGTGGCCTTTTTATGCAGCATCAGACATCTAAATCTTGGGCGTCTCTTCCTGGTACTAGAAAAATGCCAATTAAAGAGGTGATGATTGGGGAAGACCTAATTAACAGAGGCCTCATCATGGAACTAAGATATACTATAGATTTATCTTTCTGCCTTCCCTCCCTTTCAGATTGCAGCCACAGATATAAAACTTTAATTGTCACAAGGTGCAAAGTGATTTACAGAGGGAGTTGTGTGTCCAGGCTAAGAATGTCCATGGGTTTGATGGGCACAGCAGAACATAATGCTCTGTAATTCTGGACAGAATTGAAGGGCATTCTTGTGTGCCTGGTTAACACAGCTGCTGTGAATCCATGTCTTCTAACATGAGGTGTAAGGAAAAATCCTATTTAAGAGATTTTTACCTTAGTCTTGATCAAGTATTTGCTATAGGGGCTCAGCAATGAGAAAGTAGCAGAAAAATATGTCTCTCTTATCCCATGTTCAAAATAGTGGTCAGATAATGAGCAAAGAAGTATAACTTGATACTTTCTTTATATATTATGAATTTATAAAATGAAGAAGAGTGAGGAAAATAAATAGTGCTAAAATGTATATGGCATCTATTCCATGGTGCATACTTGGACTTTGCTTGCAAAACTACTTGGACTTTGCTTTGCAGGTCTCAAATGAGTCTGTGCTTTTTTAAATAAAACAAGTGTCTGCTCAGCCCACCTACAGACCAAGAGGTCACTGCATTATGCAGGACATAAAAATACGTATTTATCTGTGATCCTGATAGTGTAAAGTTGTGGGTTGGAGTATGCAAATCCTGCCTGTGTGTTTGTATGTGCAGCAAGCAGGGCTGCTGTGTGTGTGTGTGTGTGTACACAAACATGTTCATTTGTGTACACATACCAAGTGAACAAGCTTAGACAGCACCATGCAAAGAGTTGTCAGAACTCGTTTCCAGTTCCAGTCCTGTTTACAGCCTCTGGGCATTATTTTAATGTAAATAACAAACGGGGGGGGAGGAGGGGGGGCTATGGTTTCCACTACAGTTCCTTATTTAGGGCATTTTTCATGCTGCTTTATGATTTGGTAAATTTATTCCCTTGATGGAAAGTACTGGACAGGACATGGCTGGTGTCTCAGCTTCCAGTTTGACAACTGTTGTTTGATGGAATTGGTCTTTCTAGAAGTCTAATCCAAAGCTTGCCCTGTAGTGATTTTTGTCAGATATTCAGATTTCCTAGTATTTAATATCTTTTATTTTCTACTTCATTTTGACTGTATTTATTTATATATATATATATTTCCCCCCCCCCCGATTTTTGCTTTCTGTTATTTATGCAAGTCAGAATTTCAGCACCTCCCTTTATCCTCATACTGAGAGGTTTACTGTTCCTATAGAGAACTTACAGAGAGTCCATTTTATACATATATCCCCAAATAGGAATTTCTCTAATCACTGAATCCTTGCATCTTCCAGACAACATTGAACTCCTCATGACCTGACATACAAAATCAATATGCCCAATTTCAAGCAACATTTTCAGTAATGAGTATTTATTCAATACAGAATGTCTTTATATAGTATGTGAATAAATGAAAATAAATATGTACAGAAATGTTTCATCAGTCAGACTTCAGCCTTTTAACTTGCACATCTTAATTAATTAATAAGAAGTGAATCTTGATGATACCTGAAAGAGGGTCCATTTTATATGACCTCCTGCACTGTGCATAAGGTTTGATACAAGCCTGTTACAAGATTCCAGGTATTGCACATCTTTTAATAGAGAAATATGAATGAAAGTTTAAAGGGATCTCTAGAATAACTGTTTCCTCAATTAATTAGAATTTATCAGCAATGAAAAACTTGAACTTAATGTTTATTAATGCATTTGATACAAAATTCCTATGCATGAAATGCATTTATATGTGTTTAATATTGAGTCTACATTTAGCTTACATTTATTTTAAGATTTAGAAGTAATACAGAGTATAGTGATTGTTTTTCTTTCAACCAAAAAAAAATTATAAATTGAAGTTGGCTGAGGTAGCTGAATTCCTTAGTTACACTTATTTATTAAATCCATTCACAACATGACTTAAGAATATAATAGTTAAAGAATAAAAAATAGTATTTGGCAACTTTAAATTTGTATGAGACCAGGAATGATTTATTGAAGCACTGAAACAATGCCAATCACAGAGCCATTGAAATCCTTCCCTGCTTTTGTGTCATTCACAAGGAAAGCACTTATTATCTGTTTTCAATTTCTAGTCTGCATTCCTGCTCCATACCCTCAGTTTGGATACAGAAGGTCTGGAAATATCCAATGGCAAATCTGAAGTTGCTTGAAGCTTACAGATTAATTTTTTAATTCCTCATAAATCAATTAATAATTATTAATATTACAGCATGAAACTGAGCATTAAGAGAATATCTAAATTATAAAATACAGGAAATTACTGGTACATGAGTTGCATCCTTTCTTTCTGGGTGGAAGGGCATAGCATGACTGTGAAAGCTCAGTCATGTCTGAGTCCCAGTGAGCATGAACAGCTCTGCTGTGCTGTGGGGATGGAGCTGCTGAACAGGGAGCTCTGAGTAGAGGATCTTCCTTCAAAAGCTTTGAGCTTAAGCACTACCACTGGATATGTAGTTAATAACAAAAACAGCTGCCCCAGCATTCTTGGATGCCATAATTAAACTGATAAATTTGCAGTGACAGATGTCTGTGATGAAGGGATCTAACATTAGCGGATTTTTTTCTTTAGTGATCATCTGTATATCTACAACATCTGGCTGAAGAATAAAGTTCCATGCTTAAAATCCACTTGGCAATTTTTATGAAAGTAAAGAAGAGCTATATTGTGTTTTAGTACTTTGTTAGGAAATACTTTTAAACAGCAAAATTGGTAGTTTTCCCTACATTTTTGGTAAACAGAATACTTTTACAGCAAAGATCTGTGAGCAGTGTTAGTTTTGCCATAGCCAATCCATGCAGCAAGTGTACAAACATAGAACAAGTTTCTTCTGAAGAAAAATTACTGCTGTGTATGTGACACAAGTAATTGCTGGAAAAATCACTGAATTCTTAGTGTTATGGCTTGCATAGGAGTGTGATTTCTTTTATCTCCAGAACTCAATTTGCATTTTAATGGATATAAAATTCTCTGAAGCAAGAACCATGTCTATTATTATAAATTCTTTGCATTATTACCAGGTAATTTTCAGATGTCAGCTGTATTTCCCAGCCCCTGTACAATTGCAGAAGTATGGACACAAACTATACTATTTTGGGCAGAATTCTGGGGGCACAGAGACACCCTGAACACCCTGAAAGTTCTTTCCATGAGCTGCATTGAACCTCTGACTGCAGATCAGAGGGTCACGTTTGTATCTTGTGTCCTGGAAGTTGTCCAGCTTCCAAACAGACACTCATCAATTCAAAGAGTCTGTTCTAATTCTGAGACCAGTTGGAAAATGCAGTAGCAGATGAGAGCTTGGACTGGGGAAATAAGGTATTCAAAGGACAAACACATTTGTTTGAGATTACCTAGGTTAACCAAGTAAGAAAATGTTCCTTACTCAATCAGGATTGTCCACAGTGATGAAGAATTTTCCACAATAAGGATGACTGCTTTGACTAGTGGGTTCAACCAATGTTAATATCTGGATTTGGGTTGTTTGGGTGTTTTTCTTGGTCAGGAGTTTCTTCTGTTGTGAAGGTAATTAACAATTAGTTTTATTGAAATAAAAGCTGTAGTAAATGTCTACAGAATTGTTAACAAAACTTTATTTTAGCAAGTGTTTATATCTAGATTATGAACCATATCGATTTATTCTTTTCCTAGTTGATGTATAAAGCAGAGAGATGGAGGGAGATGGGGATCTATTTTAAAATTTCCCTATTCTTTAATGATAAATCAGTGCTGCTTTTGGAGAGGGTTTTTTTGAGCACTTTGAGGGAGAATTGCTTTCAACCCATGTTCCTTATTGTCATGGATCAATGTGGTCTGTATTTCACAAATCTTTCTTCATTGGTGGTCATTAAAAACTATTTTCACTTTCTTCTTGTTATGATATGTAACAAATTAGGAAAGTAAATGCCTTAGGCTAGATGGAAATCTGTAATAAGTCATCACACATACATCATAAATGCTGTGATCGTGGTTCAGAAACCCTGTGGAAATTCTGGCCTGAAGTATTTTGAAAACGTTTCCAAAATCTGCTGTGCTCTTTTCTTCTTCCAGATTAGTGGTTTCTCTCAAAATGCAGGTTAACTTTCTAATTTTTTTTTTCCAGTTCTATGCTAAACTACTGATATACTTCAAAATTCAATGCTCATGAGAGCAAAGCTTTCACTAATTGTTTGTATAAAAATATAACCAACAACTAAGCCACGGGATTACAAATGCCATAGTGTCATTCCTGTTCCCAAAACCAGTCACCTGTACAAAGGATGGCATGGTGCCAGTTTCAGAGAGTCTAACATGAGGTGCAAACTGCAGAGTCCAGGGGAGCAGGACTGCAGGGCTCCAGCTTTTCCAGGGAGCCCAGGAGGTGCCTGCTCTGGGTGATCTCTCCTGGTCACTTCTCTGCTGTGCCCTGGGCAGTGGGAGCTGCCCCTCCCTGTGCTCTGGCTGTGCAGGTGACAGCCCCTCTCTCCATCTCTGTTTCCCAGCATCAGCAGCCCTGCTGAAGTGCAGGATTCTCTCAGACCGCAGTGCTCAGGAAGGGCTGCACAGTTGCTGCAGATGCCTTTTGCCCATGGAGCAGCAGCAGGAACAGACAAGTTCCCTTTCCTGGCCAGGACCCCTGGGTGAGGCAGGGCTGTTGCGGCTCACAGCTCCCGTGGGGATCACACCAGCCCTGACTCAAGTGTCCCATGGGAATGTCAGGAAAGCAGCGCCAGAGAAACAATGGAAAGCTAATCATCAGCTTTGCCTGTGCTTCTGAGAGACATTGCTTTGTAAGCAGAGTGACATCTTGCTGTAGGTGTTAGAATCCTTGTGACATTCTGTAAGCCAACAGTTCTGTGTAGGTGACGCCGTGACTGAAATGTTGTACCTCAGCACTGCCCCTGATTGCCTGCACAAGTGCCTCTGTGTGTGTGTGGCTTTCAAACTCTTGTACTAAAGTGCCTGGGCACAGAGATAAGAGAGAAATCTGCTTCCTTTTCCTGGGATTCTGTATTTGTTTCTAGTTGGGGCCTCAGTGTCTTCTCGTGTATAAAAATTATCTTTATATGGGGATAATTAGGAACATTTTTGTTGAAAAATTGAAATTTGTTTCCAAAAAAGAGTTTTGAAGGATGCTATACAGTGTGCAAATTCAGGTCAGACTTGCAGAACAGATGTGCACTTTCTTTGAAAAAGAGGGTTTTAAAAAAGGTTTTAAACATTAGTTTTGTTCTGTAGATGAGGCAAGTTAAGATAAATTCATAGACAAGCACAGCAGGTTTTTACCAGTGTTGAACCTTGTGTGCACAAACCAGCATATACTTCTGCCTTTTTTTTCTTTTATAGTATGTCTAACTTTATTGCATGTTTGTATGAATTTACATGCATTTCACATACATATGGTCTGTCATTTAATTCTCCGCTGCGTCATTACACAGGAATGCCAAAGCTGATTCTAATTGTTCAGCAAACTAAAGGAATTTAGGGAGGTTGCCCAGAAATTCAACGTTTCTTAAATAAAATACACATGTATTTTAAACCTTTTAACAGACACGTTCTGTGCCATACCCCCTTTACTAATATTAAAATAAGGCTTATCAGCACAAGCTGCATAAGGTTGTGCTGCTGGAGCCAAATCCTGGGATCAGCATCAAGGCCACGAGCCTGCAATCAGTTACACTTATGTTGAACTTCATGCACATTTGTCATTCTTTTGAAATCAGCAGGATTATTCACCTCCATAAGACAAGTATGTGTGGAACTGATTCTGTGAGCAGACCCTCCATTTTTATTGGCTTTGTTATGAATCTGAGAGCAGGAAGAAAAAAAAAACCAATCTGCATTAGGAGCAGAGAATTTAGCTCCTAGGGATCACACTGGAGACAAAACTGTGGCACTCAGGCTGCTGGTGTCAGTGGAGGAGAAAAGGATCATGCAGATGACACGCATGGCCAGTGGTGGGAGGCGTGTGATGGGGATAAAAGAGATTATGAGAACAAGAGAGCAGAAAGTTACTCCATTGGTTCCCTGGCTGAGCTGAACCTTTTGAGCTCCTGTGAAAAATCACAAGCACATCACAAAATGGTAGGAATGTTAGGAAAACAGTAGAAGTGTAGAAGGAAGAATTATAAACAGCTTTTTTGGTTTGGGAGTTCGTAACGTCTGTGTCTAGTAAATATTTTGATCCCAGACTTTCCCAAGCAGTTTAATTGAACCTGCAGAATGATATTTTTTGACTCATCCTAAATGATAATATTAATATCATGTAGGAAACATTTTATCTTCACTGGATGCTTATTTTTTACATCACTTCTGGAAGTGCTGTATGCATTTTCAGAGTTATGTGCAGTAGTTATAGAATCTTTTGTTATCTGTGCCAGGATTTAGCAATAAAATTTTAAATGTGTGTGCAAGTATGATATTAATGATCTGATTCCCTTTGATCCTTGAGGAATTTTTGTTTGCATGTTTGGGATTGAGTCTTTTCATAACAACATGCATGCCCTCCTTCCACTGCCCAAATGAAAGTCCAGCAGCAGCTCTGAGGAGGTTGGATGGGCTAAATGAAATCTTGTTGCATTGGATGAAGGTCACTGCTGCAGGTAATTAACGCTTCTCATTTTGAAGAATGAGTTCAAGCACTTGAGGGAATTTGGAACAATATTTTATGTTTTATTCCAGCTAGTAATGTAGAAAGGAAATGAAATAAGACTAATTTTATTTTCCATTTTTGCTGTCTCTCCTCTCTCTCTGTTCTTTCTCTTGTTGAAAAACTATTGTCATTTATGTCATTAAAACACTGAATTATTGCCCCCAGACTTTCAGTGAACCACAGCTGTTGACCTTTTTTGTCAAAAGCTTTGAATACAAAGCTACATTGGGAACATTTGTAGCCTGTGGACCATGACAGTACTGTAGACTTCTCTCCTGTCCTAACAGAGGAGAGTGCCAGAGGGTGTGCTCACATAGTGACTACATTATTTTCTGGCAATTGTGGTAAAGATTTCCTTGCTTTGGGTTTTTCTGCCTCCTCTCAAGTGTACAGTCATCCTTCAAACCTATTATACCACCTTCTGAGTGCTGTGGCTTTGTCCCTTAGGCTACATAACTCATTGTGTAAAATGTTTACCAGTCCTGCACAGATATTAAATTAAGCATTGCAGCTTAACATGAAGTGTGTAGATACTTGAAGCTGAATTTAAAAGACATCTTGATTTCCTTGCTGTGTAATAGTATATTACATTGAATGAGAGAGATAAAAATTAACCTTTTATAATATAGAAAGTGCTAATTTTCACTGAAGACTTATGAATATTAAAGTAAAAAACAGTGAATACCAATCATGTGAAAAATTCAAGATGTCTTCACTTGAAATATGCCATAAACTATTTTATGTTTCTGGCAGAATAAAATAAGCACTTGTGAGCAGTGCACACCAGCTGCTGCATCTGTAGGGAAACCAAGCACTTTCCCACAGTACATGCTGTATATTTCATTCTTACAGCATTTTATTTTGACAGGTAATCTTCCTTCTTCTGCATATGGAGACAAAATTTAGAGGATAAGTAAAAAGTAAAGCCAGTATTCAGTGTGTTTCACAGTTTCATTCAATTTAAGCAGAGCCATATTTTTATTGACAAATATGAGCACACGTAAAGTTCTCATAAATACATAGTCTACATGTAGCATGAAATGTCAAGTTTGGACATAATTTCTTCCTTCTCTCTGCAGCTGATAGTGCCTCAGTCTTTCTCTTATGAATGTATGAGGGAAGCAGAAAGGGTGGTGGTGGAAGGGAATTCTGCTTTTTTTCTTAGGCTAATTTTCTCAGTGAAACTTGATCTGTCTTGGTTACATTTATGAGACTTTGTGAACAGAGAAGGAGCAATGTGATGTGAATGCAAAAATCATGCATTTTCTATACAATTCATTAGATTTTACTGCAACTTATAGACAAAAAAAACCCCAAAAAACAAAACCCCAAACCAAACCCTTTCATAGCTGAGGTTTCTAAGCATTACCATAATTGTAAGCATACACTTATTCTAAATACTCTTTCCTTAGAGAATAAACAGGTACATTTTTTTTGAATCCACAGTCAAGTCCACTTAGAGGTGCAAGGAACAGAAATTGTACTTGCAATTGAACTGGTATTTTGAAATTATTCTGGCAGAAAAGAGACTGCCTTTCAGAAAACTATTTTCTATAAGCTTCCCCCTCCCATCCCCCCTTTTCTATAATAGGACAATACACTTCTTTCAGCTGAGCCTCCAAGTTCTTGAATATCCTGAAAATCAAAATTGGGATTAATGCTGGAAATATATGCACATATCCCAGAGAGTTTAACCTGTGACCCACAGGCTCCTGGTCACTCCATATCCCAGGAAACAATGCCAGGCACATCAGGCCACAGTGACTGAACAGGAATGCAGGCTCTTCTGCCTTAGGTAAAACCAAGGAACTGCAGCAATGTCCAAAAGACTTTGTAGCAAAAAGGAGGAAGAGCAGCAACAGGCACTGAAGACATGGTTTTAGACCAATACATCCAATAATTTCTTCTGAATTTGCAGCAATTTCAGTGGAAGACCTGAGTGTTTGAAATGTCTACAGCTATTTATTAGAGTGCCTGTTTTATACAAGAGTATATTAGTTCAGAAGGTCAATGACAACAAATTCCTCAAGGGTGTGTGATAGGATGTGGTTCTCTGGCTGAGGATGCACTTCAAAGCCCAGGGATGAGTGAGGGCTCCTCAGTGCTGAAGACTGTGACAGGAAAAGGGAGTAGGAGCATCAGGATGTTGGCTCCTGACACTAATTCTGAGGAAAGCACTTATGTTGAGTCAGATTTGTGGCAGTATTTGAGCAGGAAAAAGTACATTTTTTCCACTCAAATCCATCTTCTTTGCCTAATTTAATAGACTGTTAGACTTTCAAGAGATACTAATTTCTTCCTTTTATTTTGATAGCTGACATAGTACATCTATTTTATTTTCATTCTAATTGCAGGGAGCCCAAACCCTGCTATAGGCAAGGAATAAAATGGTAGTTGTATATATGAATTTATCTGTAGATTCTTTGTAATGCACTCAGCCACAAAGGGAAGGTATATTCTCTTGTCATTAACATGAGCCTGTCCTTCTGCAATACTAAAGCTATAAACTATTATAATATGTAAAAAATAACATGAGGATTTGTTATTGGATAGCATGGCAGTGGAAAGAAGTATGGACTAAGTAAAGAAGTTAAAGGAGTACGTTAAGTAATGCCAGAGGAATCAAACAAAGAGCTGAGAACTGCAATTCAAAATAGCTGGGATCGAGGAAGCAGAGGTCAAATTCAGCCAGGATTTGGGGATCTAAGAGTACCATACCTTTCATATTGGTATTTTCTATTTATATATTGGTTAGGTAATTAATGTTAATCTCTAGAAAACAACAAAAAAAACACCCCTTAGATTAATAAGAAGGTCCTATCTGCTTGCTTGTATGTTTTGAAAACAAAAGTTTAAACACAAGGGTAACCTATTCTTAACATAAATGTCTTTTTTTTTTTCTTTAACCCAAAGAAACCTTGTTCAACACACTTATTTTTGGCTTTTATTTCATTCAAAGTCTAGGTAATATGAAAGGGACAAGTGTCTTCCTGAGCTGAACTGTCAGGGATCCTTCCATCACTGCCTGTTGCCCGAGGCTGCTTTGGCCCAGCCCAGGCTGTCCTTTGCTTGGCATCCTTGCATAAAATTGTCTTCTTCCAACTCTTTTGACAGGGATTTTTAAAAAACTACTTCTGCCAGTCTTCCTCCTCTCTGATGTTCTTTCCTGTGACTCTCTCCTGTATCACAATTTTCTTCTGTTTTTGGAATAAATATCCATTATCTCCCAACTGCCCCTTGTTTCTATGGATGGGTTTCTGAGACCCAAAAGTGCTTGCACGAGACCTTGGTGGAGTGTAATTCCACTGGGCATGGATGGCCTTATTTTGGGGAAGAGCTCAGAAGTCCCAGAATACAGGTGAGAAAAAAGGCTGAATTGCTGAGTCCTGCAAAGGTGGGGGTTCCTGGGCAGAGCAGGGTATAACAAACATGGGAGAGCTTGAAATGGTGAGGGCAGAATTGGAAAAGGTGTGAGAGAAGGAGCAATCCAGAGTTTAAGGTTTCTGTGAGTGTATAAGATGGGAGATTTCAACTCCTGCTCATGTTACTTAAGTGCATTCATTACTTTGTTGTGCATTTCATCTCTTGAGTCTTTTCAAGGTGATCTTTATCACCTTATTAAGTACATGTTTTTTTCTGAGAAAAGGAATGTCTGTATCCAGAAAGGAAAAAAATGCCTTACTGCTACTATTGGATTTTGTGGGAGGAAAAAAATTATTAGAGTATTGTTTTTAAAACACAGGGTTAAATTTTTGAGGTCATATGTGGGATGTTAAACACTGGCAAATATCCCAACTCAGGTGTGCCTCTCCACTTTGCACTCAGTGTTCTCTTTTGTGTCCCAGAATTGAGCTTTATCAGGGAGTTATTGTGTTGTGTTACTTCATTTCTGTGCTAATATCAGAAGCACATCAATGCAAAAGAATTTTTTAAAGAGAAATTAGAAGAGTGTGTAAAGCTCAAGACAATTGTCAATCTTTAAGGACAATATTTTAATAATAAAAATAAGAAAATAATCTCTCTGGAAGAAATAGGAAACAAGGGGGAATTAACTGGCAGTTTTTCTCCCCATGTGATATTCTTGGAAAACAAAAACAATAATGAAAACAAACGAATTATTTGTCATTTTATAAACTAGATTCATAGGCTGAAATGTTTTTAAATTCTTGACAAAATTGAAATCAGTATATATATGTATTGCCAAAATAAAATCCAAAGATGACAGATTCATTAATATGAGGAAAAGAACATTTTTTGAGCACATCAGATGCAAAAACATTGGAAACTATTCATCTGATTTAATTGTAATCTTTTGCCAAAAACATGAACGCATTACCTTTGAAGAGTAATTGGTATAAAGAATATCCTCAAAGAGGAGCATTTCCACATGCCTAGGCTTTATTTTGCCCTCATTAAACTTTATTTTAAGTTGAATATTTCCTGTCTATAGCATAAGGATTATTCTTGTCCTGCAAACATCTTAACCTATTAGTTTTTGTCACATTATGTTCTCTGATGCCTTTTCCAGATGTAAATCAGTTAATGACAATCAAAGGGGATGTTTAAGCCCTTTAATGTTTTCAGGTTTGCCTTTCTCCTTTGTTTGACCAGACAGGTTGGAAGCTCATTCTGGTCAGCCTGTTCATCAGGTGAAATGGGCACATTTTTCAGCCTTAATTGCTTTCAGGCTGAATAGGAATATGTACAAATGTACAGTGCAACTGAAGTTCAACACCACCATGAACTAAGGACTGATGAATGCTAAGAATGGAAGGAACCTTGGGCAGTACTGTCATCTACATTACCTTTAGTCTCAGCTTTGACTGAAGGACTCATTTAAGGAAATCCTGATAGTTTAGCATCATATTTATGGATTTCTGTGTGACCCTGGCTTGCAGTCTTTCTCTGCAACTTTAATTTATACTTTGTTTGAGATAGGCATTAGCTATATGTGCATCACAATGAATCCCTGGGTGTTAGATGCTTGAACTGGATAAAATCAAGGCTTGTTGTTTTTATCAATTTGTATCATAGTCAAATCAACTGATGCCATTGTCTATGAACTGGATTTATTTCCTCATGAGCTCAAGATCAACCAGATCCCTAGAAGTCAAGATGATGTCACAAAATGGAAGATATATTAAAAATAAAGTCTAGACTTACTAGCTCTCTCTCTCTCTTCCCTCTCCCTGCCCTCAATATCCTCTTTTCCCCACCCACATTATCTCATGAACTTTGCTTCTCACCATAAATTTGTCTGATACTGACATTTCCAAGATAGTAAGTCTAGACTTCTGGAAACTCTGGAGACAAATGAAAAAGTCATTGAGGTGGTTCTTAAGTGTCTTGGGCAGTGTTCCCAAGGCACCTTTGACAATCAGTGTTATGTTCCCACTCCACAGTCAGAGGTCTTCTCCATTAGCTTCTGCCTGAAGCTCTGAATCTGACCCTAAGGACCAGCCAAAGCCTTTCATAGGGATTTTGTGGGTGTGTGATCCTGTAGGACATTTCCTTAACTTCTCATGGCCTCTATAGCCACAACAATTCTTAAGCATCTTTGCTTTTTTTTTTTTTTTGAGCTGAAGGTTCCCAATCCTGGGGGATAATCCTGTTCCCACAAAACCTAGTAAAGGACATTGGCTGGTTTTGCCTGCTATTGATCTGCCACCACCAGCAGGTGTTAGACCCTTCCTGCACATGATGTACAACCTCTGCTGTGAAAGCAGCTTTACCTGTTGTTACCTGGGAGACCTGAATTTGATGTGTTTGGAAACTCTTGTGCAGCCATAATGAATTCTTTGGCTGCTACTTAGCAGGATTTTGTTTGGGTTTTAGTTTGCTTGTTTCATTACAGCTTGTGAAGTGTTGACAAAAGCCACAGGAGCAGAATTGCACAAGAGGAGATCTGCTTTGGTAAGACAGGAGCCCAAGGGCCATAAGAAGGGGTCAGGCTGCCTGCAGACACACAGTGTGCAAGCTCATTAAAAATATCTCCCTTGTTAATGTCTTTTATCACTTACTGCTAACGAGCCTTGGACAGATAGAGCTTTGAGGGATGTCATATGTTTTTCTAAAAGAGTTTTGTCTGACAGTGAGTGGGTTTGAAAGATATAGCAGAGGATCTCAAAGCCTTGGCTAGGTTCCCCTTTTTTCACAGATATTATATTGCTTTGTGACTAAATGATGTCTAGAGATGAATATTCCAAGAGGTCAATTCTTCCAGGTATCAAGTGTTTTCTGCCAACTAAAGGATTTGATTTTTGGGACATGAAGAAACACTGCACATCACAGGTCTCTGAGTGTGGCAAATGTCACGTTTCCTTTTGTGAACTGCAATTGATTCTATAAATAAGAGTTAATACAATAATTCTTTGGATACATATTTCCATCCATTCTGCAAACTGCTAATTGCCAATGATTATGTGTTTAGAAGTATAAAACTAGGTAATATAATAATTTCTTCTTTTCAAAACCTATCAGCTCAAACAATTTAACAAAATTTCCAACTCTATTGTGCTTTTTTCCCTGCTGTTATGAGTGTCCACTATATATTGCCTATATTATACATAGTAGGCTTGAGTATATTTATAAAGATGTTTCAGAGGTTGAAGATTGTAGATTGAGTGTCTGTAATCCAGTCACTGGTGCACAGAGATTTGGTTTCCAGAGGTTTGGTTCTGAAGTGCCTGACTGTGCACAGCCTGCTGGCAGTAACATCAGTAGCATCAGCAAAGCCCTGCTTACTTACATTTCCCTGATTTTAGACATGTTTTTACTTCTAGTCAGCACTGAGGAACCTGTGCAAAAGCTTTGATTCATCTCTCTGTGTGTTAGTTTCCAACCAGTGTCTTTGGGTGCACCAGTTCCTCTTGTATCTGCTCTGCCCATGTGTTCCTTTGACCTTTCTGGAGAGGCTGATGGATGTGTTTTTAAGTGTCTGCAAGTGAATTGTAATGCATGCTAAAATTATATATTTTTGCAATATTTCTGCCAAAGTGAGCTACAGTGGATGGCTTGTGTCCACATTACTTTGGAATGTGCATGCTCATAAAATTTTACACCGGACATTTGACATTTTGCCAACATTCATTTGCTATCACATCACCATCACTTCCTACTTCAAACCTGTTAGTACCAAGTGCCTGTACAAGCAGAGCTGAACAGTGCTGAGGACATGGTGCATTTATTTAGAGGGGAGGGGGAGATGAAGTCACAAAGTCTGTGTGGAGGTCTATATAAGCAGCATAGCAGTGTTTGAGTTCTGTTCATCCTGCCTTAGACAACTGCATGAGATGGGTAAAAAAAAGATCCATAAGTAAAATTTCTGGTATTTCTGGTATTTGCATTCTAAGAGTTTATCTCTCTTTAAGGAAAAATTTTTGTCAATAATAAGTGAGAGCTTCATTAATATGCACATAAGCTGTAGCCCAGGAAATGACAGGTCAGAGGCATTTCTGGTGTTGGGAGAATACAATGAAAAGACCTGTTTTCATGGTTCTTGTATTTAAAACAGCATTTCTTCCTTAAAATAGAATTATATCTAGAGGATGTAAAGGAATGTTGTCAAGGTCAACTATGTAAGTCCTATTTGTAAGTAGTATTTTGAGATTCTGAAACAGAAGAGAGTACCAAAGTCTGTATTGATTCTAACACTTTAGTTCAGTTGCACATTTTCATTTCATTTTGGCCATTACCTAATCTGGTCCTTTTGCTCATAATTCTGCTGTATTCAGATTCACAGCACAAGTAGGGGCACACAATACAAAATCAATTCAATTAATATTTATGTTATTTTTAAACTTTGAAGGCATTTCTACTCTACTACTTTACAAAATGTCTTTTTGATTTTTTTTTCCAAAATGTATAACGTTATTACTGTTCTAGATATGCCATATCTGCTATACACCTACACATTCATAGCAGCAAAGATCTACATATCCACAGGGGCTTTCTGCTGGCAGGAGGATCAGATGGGCTTTTCTGGAAATGTACATCCCTGTTGTCAAGATGACCTTTAAAGGAGATGGCTTTATAAGCCCTTAATAGCAAGGTATTCTCAGTTATGAGGGATATTTTGGAAAGAGAAAATTGGATTCTGAGAGGAAAGAGTATGAAGTTAGGAGAGAAAAAACCATTCTATTAGTTAGAAATAAAAGCAAAATATAGAGACAGAAAAATATAAGAGGGAATATGAGAAATGTAAGGGGGAATAAAAGAGGAATGAATAATCCCCAAAGCTTCTGATGATTCTTCAGTTGTCCAAATTTTTGTACTTCACCTGAACTATCTAGACTTTTATACTGATTTTCTATATTAAATCTGTATGAGCTCATGCTATAAGAAACAGAAGTACTTGAAAGAAAATGAATAAACAAGTCTGGTCTTTATTAGCAAAAGAAAACAAAGGACTAAAGCAAAATTAATCCCCTTTGTAACCATATAAAGTTAAGAGGCACAGCGTTAGGAGACAAACAACAGAACAATTACATCTGAAGTCTGTAATAAGATTTACAGTATTATATTTGAAGTAGCTTAAAACCATATTTATGAATGTTTTGCATTTTATATGAATCTTATGAAAAGATATAATTTTTCCAAGGTTTCTGTACTTTAGAAGTAAAACCTGTAGAAAAGGATAACTTGCTGCACTGCAGTTAGTTCAGAATTTCCTTCCAACCCTGTTGTTACTGGGCTTTGCTGTTTAATTGCATTTATTTTATGCCATGCAGTCACTGTCTGCTTAAAAGATAAATATCAGATGTTACATGAGAGAGTCCACATTTCATATACAAAGTTCTGTTGCTGACCTGCCTCTGAAAACAGACATGCTTCTTGTAGTGGTCTAGGGCATTATAGGTCTTCAAGTATTTGAATAACAGGCATGTGAGATAGAACTGGTTGAATGCAGAAAAAAAGGGATTGTAACAAAACCAACTATATTGTTGTTTCTTCTGAAACTCAGGATAAATTCCTTGTAGCATTTTTTGAGGCAGAAGCTTTTTTCCCCACCTTGATTCTGGAAGGCACAGACCTCACCCCTCTTTGTGGGCTCTTCCTGTGGTAAATAGGCCATGGACAAACTATCAAATGCCATTTATTGCCATGGAGTTTGAGGGATTTCCTCTGATTTTCTTACTTAAAAACTGCAATAGAATTCTATCCAGGACTGAGGAGCTAAAATCTGGGCTTTGGTAGGATTTGGCACACTCCAACAGGGAGGCTGTGAGTCCTCTGAAGCTCATACAGCCCAAAGCCAACCCTAGGTCTTGACCAGGAATTATGCAATTGCAGTGGATATCTTCTTTCTTCAACGCCATTGTAAATAAATAAAATCCCCATGGGCTATTCTGAGAATGAGACAAATTCGAGTTAAATACCAACTGCATTATGTGTTTTAATATATGGGTGGGTAACAGCAAATATTATGTAACTATTACATTTTGGACAAAAAAGCAATGCTTTGCTATCCCCTTGTTAGGCCCTCGTTCCCTGGGGTACTGAACACACATTTTCTGTGATAATAATTCAGCCCATTAATTTCATCAAATGATTGCATCAGATAATATATTTTAGTTTGCCTAGCTTAAAACTAGTAATCCCAAGAGATTAATAAGGGGATGAAAGTAAACAGAATTTGTCAAATTTCACTAAGAGAAAAGATCATGGTACTATTTTTATATTTGTTGTCAATCTATCCAAAGCTGACAGAGGCTTTGGATAATTCTGACAAAGGCAGAATTTAACCCTGAGTGGTGTAGCAACAGTTCAGGATTTCAAAACTTCCCAATTTCCAGAAATTCTGCTTTTCAGTTGTGACTGTACAAAACAGAATGAAGGTCAATGTCCAGTGCATTAATTCTATGATCTTTGCATCTTAAAAAAAGGTGCAGTTAAAAATACAAAATAATATCAGATATAATGCATGAAAATCCAGATGTGACATTGATAAATTGATTTGAACTGGTCACTTAACATGTAGTTCATCTACAAAGAATTTCAGATGATGGATCTCTTGGACTTTCATTTTGAGAAAAGCAGAGATCCAAGACAATTTTTTCTGACTTTTCAATTTATATTGTTTTGTTTTGTCAGAATAAATTTGTGTACCTATCTTTGAATTAAAGTGTTGACTCTCTCTCTTCCAGAGATCTTTAATCTTGTTCTAAACAGCAAGTTAATTGTACTCTGATCTTACTGGGAATGCAGCCTTCAGGATCAATTTTTGTCCACATGGAAACATGGACAATTGAAATTAAAAAATATATGTATCAGTGCACCCATTCCATCTTCCTACTCCCTAAGCGACAACTTCTACTGTCATGTTCCCAAAGCCACTAATTTGGGATGATATCTCATCTTCAAAGACAGATTTTTAGCGTGTGCAAGACTGGAGTCAAAAACGTAAAATAAGAAAGTTTGTTTTGCAGTTAGGCCTGAGTTTTTAGCTGGAGTGTGTTCTGAGTGACTAATTTATGCTAATTTAAGGATCTACATTTCTTTGGGGTGGAACTGCAGGGAGCAAGGCCCTATAGTCCAAGAGTTGTAGCAATGAGTGGGCCATTATTCTACTGTAGGAGGTGGAGCAGACGGTGTCACCTCTGTCTTTGATGCTGCTTTCAGACTTTATTTGTCTTATCTGTTTAGAATGCTTTTCACTGTGCTTGTACAGCCATTCCAAAGGCTACTTATTATACAAATTTATGATAACCATGGAGTTGGTTACAGACCTGTCCTCCCTTTGGAAGAAAGTTTCTCTTCATCTCATACCCCACTGCAGAGTGAAGATCTGGACAGGCCCACGTTGGCACTGACACATATTGCGCTTTTGACTTCAAGATAAATGAAAAGCAAACAAACATGTCTTTGTCTGACCAGTTTTGTCTTGGGCACACCCACCAATCCCTCATCAGCCAAGATAAATTGCTTCAGAGGGAGGACTTCCATGTTCACAGAAGGAATGCAGAAATTCTTTCTATTTTGTACATTCTTGGCGTCTTTCCTTTGTTATCAATTTCACGTCCTCTTTGTGTTTTGAAGCTCTGCTTGGAAAAAGAGGTTATAAATATTAAAGCTCTGCACAAATTCTCAAGAATGATTTGGGATTTTTTTGGTTTTGTTTTGTCTTAAATATTTTTTGTTTCTGCTATTTTTAGCTCAAAGCTATCCTTCCTCATCCAAGCTCTGTATTTTTAGCTTGTCCAAATAGTTGAAAATGTTGTTATTCATTAGACAGAGATTACTTTTGGCTTTCTTCTTTTCTAGTTCTGCTGTAGTATTATCAGCACTGAGAAACACACATTTAAAGCAGATTTTGCAAATGTTATATGAAAGATACAGAATTTATATTTTGAAAGTACTTTAATGAATCCCTTACCATAAAAAGCAAGAGTTTTTAAGTACTGGAATGTGTGTCTTAAGTTGGACTTCATAAAGAAACATCCAAAGACTTTGTTCATAGTTGCATAGGACTTCATAATTAAAAATATTAATACGTTCAGGCTGTGCTTGATATGGTTTCTATATTGCTGTAGACAATGCAAATATGTTTCTGGCATGACTTGAATTAGATGAGAATTTCCATTTTCCCCTCTCATAAACATTTACAGCAGTTATTGACACCTAAAAGGTCAGGATTTCAACATTTAACTATGGGCAAATGCATGTATCATGTTGAACCTCTATTTCTGGGTCCCATTTTTTAGCTCACATCCCTTTTTGCACTGTTCTAGGGGGAAAAAAAGTTACCTGGAATTTTTCCACATAAACTTCTCCACAATTCCTGTACTTTGTTTGCCAGGTTTGTAAATAAATAGACCCTTTTCCATCACATGTGTGAGTGATGTACATCTCTCTCTGTCATTTCCTACAGTCACCTGAAGCTCCATAGGGGAACAGTGGGAAAGGATATGGAGTAAGTAATAAAAGGAACAGTCCAAGTGCAAAGCAAAAGAAAAAAGAGTACTTTCTGTAATTGGGAGGTCCATAAATTACTATAGCCCTGGGGTCAAATATTTGTGTGTGGAATTGCTGGACCATTTAAGCAGCTACTCATTAAAACCGTGTAAGTACTCCAACAATCAAGCTGTCATTTTACACTGCTAGTGGTACCTGCTCCCGAGGATGGGAAGAAACTGTGCATTGATAAGGGTACCCTAAGGTAGATTCCCACAAATGTAGCCCTTCTCCACACAAATACTTCCTTAAAGGCATGCTGTTCTGTAAACTTTGCAGATTTTCAGCCAGGCATCAGTATCTTGATGTTAGAACCTGCTCTAACACCAGTGGGAAAAAGCCTACAAGAAATACAGAAAATTTTCCTGCTGGTTGCTCCATTTTTTGATGTTTTACCCTGTAGTGCAGCAGGAGCACTTTGTTTTGCCCTTGTGAAAGGAGCAGCAAATATCCCAGGGGATCCTCCAGAGCCACAAAGCCATCTTCAGGGTGATGGGTGCTCCTGAACGACCTCTGCACTTCAGCCTTCCCTCTTGCAGTTGCTCAAGCACAGGGAGGAGGGAAGGATTTGCTCAGCAATGGTAGTTTGCTCATAGTGTAATTAATCCTCAACTGTGTTCACTTTTTGGCAGCCTTCCAGTGGAGTTCAGCAGGGATGGTGGATATCACTCGTGCCTGTACCTGCCTTCTTCCTCTTCCAGAGCTGGGGAATTGCTCTGCAGGCTCAGAAGCAGCAGTGGCACCCCTCAGTGCCCTCAGTGTGCCCTGGCACAGAGGGTCCCTCAGGTGTAAGACTGCTGCTGCCTTTGTTTAACACACTGGGCTAACTCCTGCTTTTCATCTAATGCAGTCTTCCCTCTTAAACTGCTTGGGGTGTTCTATTTCTTCTGTCTTTCTCCATCTTTGTATTTAAATTCAGTTTTTCAATTTTCCCTGTGCTTTTCCTTTCCAATTTTCAATTGTAACTGTTATGATCAGCTGCTGCTTTGTTCTTTCTTCTGATCCTTTCACCACCCTGCTGAGGTGAGGTCCCTCATTCTTCAGCCCCACGTGATGTGAGTGGGTGAGCAGGGAGCAGATGACAGAATTAATTTGCAGGTGTCTCCCTCCTTTTGCTTTTGACATCCTGTCATTTGCCATGTCCTTACATCTAGGGGGTTATTTGCAGTGTTGTGCAACCCTTTTCTAGGTTAGCATTGAGCAATTTTAAGTATCTCACAGACAATCTTTATATGAAGAGATATTTATTGAGGAAAAAGACTTTCAAATGTGTTTCCTTTAAAAACAGTTGGATACAGTAAAATGGAAAAGGCATGGAAGTAGTGGCATAATTTGATGGCTTTTCTGTGGCTCCTCTAAGCCATGAGAATGGAGCAGTTTGCAACAGAACAAAATTGTATAACTTGAAAAAGTAAAGATAATAACAGTAAGACACTGCTGTGTGTTCCTTTTTAATCTCAGGAGATGACATATGAAAGGTTTGGTCTACTGTGCACACAGCTGCCTCCTGGTGTGGCGGGGCATGTCTGTTTGCAGAAGTGCAGGCTGGTTGACTTATATGTGAACTTCTTCTTTGCACTCTCATTTGTTTACTGGGAGGATTTACTACATGTATTAAGTGTGCACTTGAATATAATCATATTTATTTAATTGCTGTTTGATTTCCTTTTCAAGATTTTAGTGAGCTTTTTATTATTTGGTTCTGGTTTTTTTTTTTTTTTTTTTTTTCCCGAGGAAAAGGCCACTGCAATTTTCCAAATTCCAGTTTACAATCAGCACATTCTGAGTGTTTGAGTTGAAAAGCCTTTCCCTGAGAGGGAATAAAGCAAAACAAGGAAGGGCAGAGGGAACCTGGTGGGATGAACACGCCACTGACAATACAAAACCTGAACAGCTGAGCTTAAAGCTTGGAGGGATTTTGTGCAGTTTTTAAACACAAATCTCCCCCAGACACCCTGCTGGTGAGGGCAATCTGGAAAGCACAAACAGACAATAGGTCAAGAGTTAAACTCCCCAGCCCAAAAAGCAACAGGGTAAATGATCCAAAGGTTGCACTGAGACATCCAGGAGGAATAAACTTCCTTGAAAAGCCACCTTGATTAAGAGAGATAAAACGGAGACTGCAGCAACCCAGTTTGGTCCATTTGCATATTGGGGGTTAATCTTCTAATTACAGCTTCAGGTAATTAAGTAATTTACCCGCAGTTTTCTCCCCCCAAATCACTTTTGTTTCCATCTCTCAGGGCCTGAGGCAGTGAGGTGTCTTTGATTCCCAGGCCTGGAGAGGAATTGCTGTGTCTGACCAAAATGGGGAAGCAGCAGCTCACACTGTGTGTGCAGTTTAGAGTTATACACTAAAGAATTGCAGCATTTCAAATATATGGAAAATATAAAAGCTAAAATCCTAAAGCATCACCCTCAGAGCTAAAAGTCACTCCAGGAGTGGGTGAGCAAGCAAATGGTGAGGTTTTATATAGTTACACACACATGTACACCTTGAGCTCCTCGAGGCTGCTCTCAGAAATGGCTCTGAAATGTCTCATAAATAGGAGCAGAGTAATTGCAATGTATATTCTAATAACTGCAGCTATAATAACACCCCCTCCTCCCCACTTTCCTCTTTAGGGGTGATCTGCCAAAATGAGAAACAAAATTACTGTGTCTATTCAGCAAATTCTTACTGACAAAATCTTTAAGAGTTGACAAGAGTAATACACTGAAAATTAGTTTACAAGTGTTTCAAGTTTCAAAAAATCAATCAAAATCAAATTAAGTTCTGAAGACGCTGTCTGTAGCATTTAAGAAAAATAGAGATCAGCTGCAGCAACGTGAGATGAGGGGCACAACTTCAGAGACTTGGATCTGCTCTGCCCCCTCTTCTGGCTCAGGGTAGGGACCACAGCAGTCGGAGGGTTTGCTGATGCTCTGGGTAACCTGCTGAGTGTGGGGACTAGCAAGAAGAAACCCAGCCTAGGTGATCCACAACAGAGCCCTCAGTGGGGCACTTCCCCATCCTAAACTTGTGTCTTCACCAGAGAGCCATAAATTGGGGGTTACAGATACAGAGATGGGTTTCTCTCCTGCTTCCTGATCATTTCTTACATTCTTGCACTTCTTACATATATTCTCAATGATAGATGGAGAAAAAAAAAAATAATCTCATAAATATTGCCATCAATGAGGAAAATCAGTTTGTAAAGCAGATCTGTTGCAGAAGCTGGCAGAACCAAGCCTGAGCCAGCCTAAAGCAGGGGCAAAGGCAGAGTTCAAGTCCATTTAGCTTTGAAACTTCTTCGTGTTTCCTTCTTGGCTGTGTGATCTCAAATAACTGAACCCTGTGCTGGCCTTGGTGTCAGTGAAGAAGCCTGGGACTCAATGTCTTCTCAAGAATATGTGAAAAAGCAAATGGTGTGAGAGTTTGTGGTGTTCCTGAGTGAGCAGAGCCTTTCTGGGGAAGCAGGAGCAGGGCTTGCTCGGAGGTGTTGTCTTCTTTGCCCTTCATCCATATGGTACCCTGACCCCACCCTGCCCCAGCAGATCCAAGAGCTGGTGACCTACAAATCCTCAGCCATCTGCTTTGCAAATTCAGCCTCCACCCAGCTCTCCTGCCTTGCTGTTTCAGCACTCACTCGGAGTGAATGGGCTTGCTTTAGGTTTCCAATTATGTCTTACTTAATTATATTCCTCCTTGGGGTCCTAGAGGCCCTGGAAATTTTCCCCCACTCTGTCTTTTCCCATAACTGTGAGTCAACAGTTCAATTATAGTCTCTTTATACAGGCATGAGAATTTGTTTCTTGGGCAAAGTTCCTTGATAAGATGATATGCTACATAAATGTCTCTAGCAAAACACATTTCACAGTGAATTTATCTCTGCACAACTTCCCCGCCTTATAGCACCTTATCATTCCCAGACGTCTCAAGGCACTTTCCAAAAGGTGTGCAATAATAATACTTCACAGTTAGACACAGCCTTTCATGGGGATATCTCAGGGCTGTGTGCAGGGGAGCACTCAGCTCCTTCAAACAGCTGGGAGCACCCAGGCCAGGGATGTGGGGAGGAACTGCCCCAAGGAATGAGGGACATGCAGGGTTTGTGCTGGAGCCCAGCACACCAGGAAGCCTCTCCTTTGCCCCTAAAGTTCTCACAGCTTCCACCAGTGCTGGGAAGCAGCCAGGCTGTGGGGAGGAAATTAATCCTTGTTCTGTGGCCTCAGCTCCCTGTCTACCCCACTTATCCTACACCAACACCTGTGTGTTATGCAAGGAGTAAAAACCTCCAAAGCTGCACCTGGCAGAAGCTTTGGGATATGCTTTGTGCCTATTCCTGAACTGAGGATAGTTGTAAAGACCCTGCTTTCTCTAGGGGACACAGCTCAGAGCACTGCTGGGATCTCCCAGGAGAGGAATCCAGATCCAGCTCCCGGCACTGGGCATTCCCTTCCCCACCACACATCCCCACACCCTGTGTTGAGCTGTCTCCCATCATCCTGGTGTCCTTGGCTCCAGCCCTGCCTGTCACCTTCCTCCTCATTCCATCACATTCAGCAACCTCTCCTGTCCCTCCTCCCTCCCAGCCCAGCTTATATCATCAAAAAATCACTTTTGCACCTTCCCTGTCAGCAAGCGGCTGTTTATCTGCTATATCATTGAAAAGATCTCCAAAGCCAGGCTTGGAAAACAGCCCTTTTTTTATTTGATGCAGGATCATCTGAAAGGAGGATGAGAGGCAGTGAGAATATGTTTTCCTTGTTCAGATCAATATGAGTTTAACCTTCCCCCACAGAAGGGCCTGCCTGCCCACCTCCTTAGCTCACGTATTTCTCCCTCCTTCCCTGTTTTCTGTCCCTTCCTGCATCCCAGTGTTTCCAGCACTCCTGGCTCTTGGTCCTCTGTGCATCAGGGCAGCATTTCTGCCTCTCCAGAGCAAGTCCTTTTGGTCCAGGGAAGGGTTTCCTTGTCAGCCAACTCACAGACCCAGTCGCCCCAAGGATTTCTGATCCTTTTGGTCTCCTCCTTTCTCCATTTCCTTACAGCTCCCGTGCTGTACCCCACACAGAACTCCTTTTCCAGCTGTGGGGGGTCACTAAATGAATTTCCCATCTCTTCCCTTTCTTCTCCCCCTCTGGGGAAGAAACAATGCTGTCCTTCTCTCATGCCCCCTTCACCTCTGCCAGTGGCAGATTTACTCCCCTTGGCTTCCTGGCAGCTGCTGCAGCTGCAGCCCTGAGCAGGGATCTGGCATATTCCTGTCCCCTTCTTAACTGTGCAGCATTTCCAGGGAGATCAGAAATAGGGAGGGGAGTGGTTTGGGTCCTGTGGTGCAGCTCTGAAGGCCCAGGGACAGTTCAAGAGCCACTTTGATAACAGATAAATAATATTACTTTATACACAGGCAAACTGAGGAACATTTTGGCAGGAGGACACACCCATGGTGGCACCAGGAGGTCACTTCTTGCTGCCTCACAGGTCACAGATGTCTTTGCTAACAGGGGAAAAGTCTGAGGCAGTGTGAGCACAAGGATGGCCCATCCTGCTCTCACCTGACAGGTACAGACCAACCACCACTCACCTGGCTTAGCCAACCACAGAAACCAGGGCCAAATTCATTTCTAAAGGAAAAAGGAAAAGCCTGAGTCCTTTCTCAGCCCAAAATCCAGCAGCCAACCCCATCCTGCTATTCATACCCAGAGACAGAGAAGCACTTCTCTCTTCTCAGGAGAAGGGAGGGGAGCAGACAGGTTGTTACTATAATAGCAGGGAAGACGCCCACCCCTGTGCTAAATGATATATTTATATGTGCCACGTAAGGAGAGACTGCTCCTGTTCCCAAAGCACTGACAGCCTGAGGGAGAAATGCCAGCACCTCCTCCAAGGTCACAGGGATGGCATCCTGGTTTCAGACAGCACAGGGAAAGAGTCACTCCCTGTTCACCTCCTTCTTCAGAAGGAATGTGCTTAGCTGGGCTCTGAACCCATTGGTTGCCTTGTCCAGACTCAGGGGATGACATTTATTTATTCAGACAGAGAAGGAGAGTGACCAACCCACAATCCTGGTCCTTCATCCCCCACCCAGGGCCCTCTTCCTGCAAGAAAGGAGCTGGGAGAGTATCCCTGCAAAGTTAACAAATGAGCAAGAGGGATCCCAAGGGCCAACGGGCAGTTTAAAGTCTCTCTCACACATACACACAAAAAAGGAAATTAAAAATACAAAAGCTAGAGCGGATATGTTCTTCCACATCCAGCCAAACCCAGGTGCTGTCAGAGAGGAGATGCTTTTGCAGATAAAGGCAGGTAATAGGGAATACAAAATAAGGACAATAAGAAGAGGTTAAAGGCAGTGGGGAGAAGGCAGAGGTGAAAGGCCACAGAGCAGAAGGGACAGCAGCAGATCAGCCTGACACATCCATGGCTGGGGCTGTGCAGAACTAGGGCCTGGGAGCCAGGATCTGAGTGGAGGCACTGGGGACATGTCCTGGTCCCCACAGCACTGCTGTGCCTCCCACCAGTGCTGCTGCAGTGTGGGACACACATGGCACTGCCAGCAAAGCCAGGATTGCTGCCGTCCTGATCAGGAGTGTGATCAGGAATCACTGGTCCTGGTCCCCCTTCCCAGGTGGCCCAGCACGAGGCCACACTGGAACTGCTCTAAATAAATGACAAAAGCATCCAGGGAGGCCTGGGCTGGGGGATATTTCTGTCCTGACCACCAGGAAACAGCCACCAGTCAGTGTTGGTGAGCACTGACTGCAGCAGCTCCATCAGGGATGACTCTGCCTTTGGCAGTCAAGCATGATCCAAGGAGTGTCCTGCCCTCCTCCATCCCTGCTCTTCCCTTGCTCTTCAGGGCCCTGCTTATCTACTCTGCCCTGTGAAACAGCCCCAAGCCTCAGAAGCTGTGATCAGTGCCCAAGGGCAGCTGGAATGCCTCAGAGAATTCTCTGTACAGCAGGAACAGGGGCAGTGCTAAAGCTGCAGGGTCAGTGTCCCTCAGAGGGACCTCACCCCTTCCTGTGGGATTGGGAAAAGCCATCTGTGGAATTGTGGAAATTTGTCTGTGGAAAGCCATCATGGAATTGTGGGAGCTGACAGTGATCACAACATGGATTCTCAGGCTCCAGGCAGTGCCTTGAAGCCTGTGGGAAAGCCAAGGATAAAACTCCCTCAGTCTGGCCTGGGAAATCATAAGGAGGAACCCAAAACAACCTTGTAGATACCCTCCTCCTGACACCTGGAGTTTTTCCAACTTGTTTACTGGTGGAGATGTTTAGAGGAAGGTGGTGCCCTAAAGGACCAATCCTATTCATTGTACCCAAACACTGTATAAAAGAATCTGTCTTTCAATAAACTTTGCTGTAAGCCCTCTGAAGAAATCAGAGTTCTACATGTCGTTACATGAGCTGTCCTGAATTGTAACAATATGGAATATTTGGGATATCATCCCCTGTTCCCTGGGCTCTCTGTGGTGTTGTATCCCCCCTCCATCCCATCCTGCACCAAGTGGGGCCCTGCAGGAATGGGCTGAACTTTGTTTTCCTCTGCAGAGCACCTTGATGCTCTTACTTGGTTAAAATCCCATCATTACATCGAGAGGCTTGGAAAAGGCTCAGCTGTCATTGCTTTGCACACTCTGCCTCCCCAGGTCAGGAAAGGACAGGGACACTTGGCTGCTCCCAAGGGATTACCTCATTTCACTTTCTCACCACTTCACACAGTCTGGGATTTTATGTTCCAAAATCTGCTGCTGTAGCTGTGTTTCCTACTGGAGGTTGTGTTTTCCTGCTGTATCTTGGTGCCACTTTTTGAGAAGTACAGCTAAAGAGTTTGCTTTCCTACACATATGTAGATATCAACTACACAGAAATAAAAACCTGGATGTTTCCAGCCTCCAGGAACACTCATCACAACCACCCACCCTGCCCGAGGACAAGGATCCTCACGTGAACTCCTCTGAATAAAAATGGGTGAGTGGGAAAGAAAGGGAGAGCAAAGCTGCAGCATCATCCTCCCTGCTCCTTCCCTCCTCCAGAGCTTTGCTGAGCTTCCAGTGCCGTGGGGAAATCCAGGAATCTGTTCCCTGTGTGTTACAGGTCTGTAAGGAACGGGCTCTCAGAGCCTCACTGGATGTGCTGCATCAGCTCTGGCCACTCATTTGCTGCAGTTAATTATTCTTGGGAGGGAAAGGGGCATGTTCAGGTTGTTTTTCTCTCTTTCAAATCTCTACCATCTCGATGGGATGCAGGAACTCAGCTGCACCCCACAAGAAGGGTAATAAACCCTGGGCCTTCAGCCCAGCAAAGGGAATGGCCCCAAGGGGAGACACATTCTTAAATCCCCTGACTGCTGGCTCCTCTTCCTTGGCAGCTATCACTTAATTCACCTCAATTTTTGTCCTGCACCAGATTTCCTTTAAATGCCCATTGAAGGATTCAGCAGTGAGCTTAAACTGTTGGTGATTGGATTGAAAAACTTCAGTGAGATGCAGAGACACCATCCCTGCCTTGGATTTTGTGGGGGCTGAGGGGGCCCAGCACATTCTGCTGCTTCCCCTGCATGATGGGAAGTGAGGTTTGTCCCTAATAGAGAAATATCCACCTCCCCCAATGATTTACCTAGTGTTTGAGCAGCCTGATAATTCCCAAATCTACTATTCCTTCTCACAAATGTGGAGTCCTCCTCACTTACCAGCCTTCTTGTTGACAACTTAATATTACAGGCTCTGAAGCAGATATTGAAAACCAGGAAAGATCCTGAAAACCTGGATTCTCCCAGCAAGATGTACACTGGGCTGGCAGCCTCAGTGAAGAAAACTGCTTCAGAGGAGGCTTGAAATACAGTCCTGGTCATTCCTAGCAAATAAATCTTCCTTTGTGCTTTTTGAGAAGCTGATCCTGATGTCCATGCTCCAGTAAAGTTTCTAAGTTTCTTTACAGCCTATTTGGTGGCAAGGAGAGCCCAGTAATTTGAATTTAAAGGGTGCTTTGCACAAATTGTTCTTTGCCTGATGCTTAGCCCCCACCATGGCCTAGAAGTGATAGCCTTCAGATAAACTCAGGCATGATATAAAATGGAAAATTATTCCTGCACTTGTCCCAGAGGACTCCAAGATTTCCAGGGGCAAGGAGAGGGGAGGGTAGTGGTCACTGGCAGAATAAATGAGAAAATCTATAGAGCAATGAATTGAGCAGAGCTACAGTGACAAATGTGACGTGTTCATGGGCTCCTGTCACAGACACAGCCCTGCAGGGGAGTGTGAGGGCAGCAGGTTTTGGTGTGAGTGTGACCCCACAGCTCATCCACAGTGAACCTGCTTTGTCCCTCCTTTCAGCACTCAAACCTCAGTGCTCTGAGCTCTCTGTGTTCAGACACAGCTTCTCCTTTTTTCTACCCACCCCTTGCCATGCCCTGGAGAAACCCACACCTCACAGTGATCCAGGTCCTTGCTCCAGAGCTGGAGTTGTGAGAAAAAGGGAGGAGAAGGAAAAAAACTGCTCAAGGACAGTCATTAACCATCCCAAACCTTCTGAGGTGCCCACACCATTCCAGCCCCACCTGGGCCCACACGCAGCTGGAGCCAGGGGCCCATTCCCAAATCCCTTCCCTCTTCCCATGTTCAGACACTCCTCTCTAGCTGGGAAAGACAGAGACCATGGCTCGTGCAGCACTTGACAGGAGACCCAGGTTATTGATTCACAGCTCTACCTCCCTGAACTTTTCTGGAGGAAAACAGGGCTGCTTTGCATAAGGCAGGCATATGCTGCAGCTTTGGCACCAGGAGAGCCGCTTGGCATTTCCTTGCCAGACTTTTCCCACCCTCCTCTGATGCCATCTGCCTCCCTGAAACACTGAAACTCCCATCTGTCAATTTTGCTGTAAACACACAATTATCCAGGCTGCTGGGGGGGAAAAGTGGCACAGCCAAACCTCGGCCAGTCACGGAGAGGGACAAGTTGGGAGGAGAGTCCCTGTCACTGTCTCACCAGGCAGCTTGCTGCAGGGAACCATCCATGCTTTTCATTTTTCTCCTTCCTTCTCCCAGTGGCACACGAGCTGTGGGTGCCACCAGTCCCTCTGCCCATGCCCTGGGGGGGCAGAAAATGGGGGACAAACTCAGAGTTCAGGTAGGGGCTGGTGGGGGACTCCATCTATTCCCAGCACCGAGGTCATGGCACCCAGGTCATGTTGTTGCCATTTGCTTCCCTTCCTGCTGTGTCATGGCAGTGAGGACAAACCTGCACGTGGCCCCAGCCATGTCCAGATCCCAGAGACTGCATCCACCCGAGAGCAAGGTCAGCACCAGGGAGCAGCCTTCCCTTGCCAGCTCATGTCAGCAGCATCTCTGAGACAGCAGCATCTCCTGTCTCCCACCTCTGGGTTTCGTTGCAGCAATGCACAGATCTGGCAAGCTCACATGCCAGAACTGCAAGAGGATTTTTTCCTGCCTTCTCCCTGGAAATCTCCCTATTTCTGGCTGGGGGCAGCTTTCTCTGGCCACAGCAGACAGCAAACTGCTGACAGCAGCCTGTGGTGTGAGCTGAGCCCTGTCAGCCCAGCTATCAGCAGTCAAAAGATCTCCTCATCAGTGCTCTGGGATGCTCTCAACCCTTGCAGGGGCAGCAAAGCCAGAATTTCCCAAGCTGAGTCAATCTGCAGGATGAGAGAGCAGAGGGTGACAAGTGAGGGGAAGAGAGGAGGATGCAGACATCCATGGGCTAGGGGACATTTTGGGAGGTGATTCCACTTTGTTTTATTAAATATTGACCCCTGTGTGGTGTCTCCAGCCCAGGCACCAGCTCCACCACCTGTTCCATTTATCTGGGCAGAGGGAGGGCCTGTGGGGCAGCAGAGGAGCTGGCAGATGGCAGCGTGTTCCCAGAGATAACAGGGGCTAGTTCAGAGGTTGCTAATTGGGTTTCTGCTTGCCTTTCATATTCCACGAGGATCCAAATGAGAACATGTGCTCCAACACACACAGAGTGTGCATCCTCCTTCCCCCAGGCCCTCAGCCTGTCCCCACGCAGGCCCTGGCACGTCCTCACCCTGACAGCCCAGATCCCTGAGGTGTTCACCATCCATTCACCAGCCTGGGAGACAGGGAGGGCAGGGAAACTGCAGGGAGGGTAGAGGAGAAGCAATTAATGATCTCCTCACCCAGGGCAGAGCCTCAGGGCAGCACCCAGCCCTTCTGTGAACATGAGATGTTTGGGAGCACCACACCATGTGTATTACCCACCCATCCTGGGTAAGGGAGGGGGCAGCAAGGCCACCACAAAGATGAAATTTTGTGCAGGAGGACAGATTGTGCAGGAGGACAGATTGTGCAGGAGGACAGATTGTGTAGGAGGACAGATTGGTGGGTTCTGGCTCCAAGCAGAGCCAGAGGAGCCACACACACACTGCCCCACATCTCCCTTTGGTACCTGCCCCACTGCACTCACCTTCCCACTGTGGCTGGGAAAGGCTTCAAAGGGTGACATTTTGGGATGGTGGCAGAGCTGCAGAGTGGAATCCAACCTTGGCACAGCTGGGAAAAGCACACAGAGCCACAGAGAGCTGCAGTGGTTTGGGTGGGAAGGGACCTTTGAGATCATCAAGTCCAACCCCCTGCCAAGGGCAGGGACACATTCCACTAGAGCAGGTTGTTTAAATGTCACTCAGATGGATCCTGTCCTTTGCACAGGGCTACCCTTCAGGAAAACAAACTCAACATCTTTAAAATGTGCCCTGAGACTTGCTCAAACCTTTGGCTAGGGAGGAAGGGTGATACTCAAGGAGGACAACTGTTACCCCAGCAGAGGTTTGGGGAGCACATCACCTTTGGGGAGCCCTTTTTCAGCAGCCCCTTACTCCGTGGGGTGTCTCGTGCATATTTTGTGCCGCCAGGCAGAGGCAGGGAGAGATTTTCAGGAATAGAAAGCAGGAAGTGCGCACAAAATCCTGGAAGGGGAAGGAGGAGGATGGAAGTTAACCGACAAAAACACAACGCTCTTTGAAAAGGAAAAGTAAGGGGAAGAAAAAAAAAAACAACCAAAACCACAACTCTTTTTCAAAGCATTTTGCAAATATTGCTTTTCCTCCCCTCCCTCATTTTCTGACAAGCTGCAATCAGCATTCAATATTGTCACTCAGTGCCCAATTTCAGGGGGGATAGGTATCCACGGAGCTCTTTAAATGAAATAAATAAATACATCTGGCCACGTATGGCAGGGGCTTAGCTGGGAGCTCAGCTCTTCTGAAAATCTGGTCAATCACGGTGACATTGATTCAGGACAATTACTCCTGATTTACACGGGTGTAAATGAATAGAATGGCATTAAACTGCTGACTGGGGAGTCCATACTCAGGCAGAGCTCATCAGAAAGCTGAGTTCCCATTCTGTAAAAGATTGAGATCAGCTTCCCCATCCAAATCAGTACAAAAATGGTCTATTTTTTCTTAAAATGAAACAGAAAGAGGGGGAACAAACCTCACTTGGGTTCAATAAAAACTTTGGGTTTGAATGCCTGGCATTTGTCATTTTGACTCTTCAAAAAGTTATTCCTATCTAACAAAAGTAGAGAAGGCAACTTTTCCTGGTATCATAATGCAATTCTTGGCTTTGAGCTTTCCTTTTGCCCAAGTGAAAATTAATTGGGACTAGGGGGGACAGAAATCTAGGGGTTTTTAGCAAACAGTCAAACCTGTCCTCCACCTCTTTTCCCCTCCTGCAATTCCCACTGTCACACTGTGTCACTGAGGTTCCCAAGCTCATTCCCACACCAGCCAGTTGCAACCCCTGCCCTGGCATCAGCAGACAGCTTTGAAAATGCACTTGAGGCTGTGTGAGGAGAAGGAGAAATGTCAGCAACCTTTAAAAGTCAATTTTTTAGGGATAAGGGGTTTTCTCAATGTAGGAGCTACAGGCAGAGGGGACAGACATGGGGAGGAGGGAAGGATCCCTGTCCAAGTGGCACCCTGGCATATTTTTAACCAGGATTACTTTGTGGGGAAGGAGACGGGGGGGAAGAGGCTAAAAGCTCTTAGAGAGCCCCTCCCTCTCCCAAGTTTTTATAGTACTTTGTGCCTGGATATGTGCTCCGGACATAAATCACTGTAGCTCAGGATAAATGGGAGCCCGTGAGTGCCACAAACACTAATGACAACATTCATCAAAGCCTGAGCCTCTCCATATTGCACCAGTCTCCGGGATGCCTACGGACATATGGACCCAGCTCGCTCCAGCAGCCCCTGCTCCCCCTGCACGCCCTGGCAGCACAGCCTCAGCCTCCCCACAGCCAGCTCACAGCAGAGCACCAGAGAACATCAGGCAGTTGTGGGTTGTCTCCTCAAAAATAAAAAAAAAATGCAAGGATAGCTCCCCTTGGAGCCCCATCTTGCTGCTACAGGACACAAAATGAACGACACGTGCCGGAGTCCAGGGCATCCCTTTGGTTGCCCTGGATGGTCACAGACCTCAGCAGAGAGGTCTGGGACCCGAGGAAGGGAGTTTGAAATCTGTCCAAGGGGGTCTGTCCAGAGGGGTTGTAGTAGACCCTGGCACAGTAGACACTGGCTTTGATTTCAGTCCATGGAAAAAGCTTCCAACACTGAGGGAAGAATTACAAGTCACAAGGGTGTGAAAACAGTAGTTTAGCACAGTGCAGGGTGGAAAATTTGGTAGTTTTGGGATTCTTAGAATGGAGGTGAATGGGGAACAAATGGAGATTTTAGGGCGGTGCCCTGGGTTCTTCTTGTTCTCCCTTGGCATCCATTTTCTGCAATGATGGTGGCACAAAGTAGTTCAGAGAGATTGGGTCAGAGTAGAAATGACCTTTTCAGTACAGGCAATAGGCATTGGCACGGAATTGTAAATAAGACACACGTAATTATCTGTATAAGAAGCAGCAACCTCCCATCACAGGGGAAGTCTCCCTGTGTCCGAGCTGCTGTGAACATCTCGGCCAGGCACAGAGAAATTTGTAAGATAAGAAATAATAAACACACGAGAAACCAAGAAACAACAAGACCTTGAGACTCCACCTCATTCTCACGGACTCAAAGCCTTCAGAGGGCAAAAAAGACTCACTGGAACCACCAGAACTGCCACCTGAATCTTGGGTGAGAGAAAACCTAAACCAGAGAGACACGCACACAGTCAGGTCATCAGGGTGTCACACTGCACGACACAAAAGAGCAACACTCACCCGTCACGTTGAGAGCAAGTAAAGAAAGAGGAAATTTATTATGATTTGGGGTTTAAATAGGATTTGGAATTTGATCAAGGGTTGGGGGATGAGAGGAACACCCCTCTGACCCCAGTGGTCAAACCAGCAGTTCATCACAGAGAGGAATGAAAACAATCTACTTTTGTTTATGTGAAATGAGTGAAAAACTTCAGTAGAAATACGTAAACAAGATCAGAAGGCTAAAAATCAGGGCGACATCAGGGCAAAAAGAGGAAGGTTTATTTTTCTCCTTCGGTTTATATAGATTTTGGACAACGATCATAGATTGGAGGATGAGGTTGCCACCTCTCCAATTACACTGGTCAAACTAGAAGTCCATCAATTGTCCCTCCTCAAGAGAGGAATGAAAACGATCACTTAGTTTACATGAAAATCCGTGAGAAACTCCACTAGAAAAATGCGAACATCAGAAGGCTGAAAAATATCAGGGTGACACCATCTTACAGCACTTTGCCACCCCAGTGGTCCTGAGCCAGCAGCACTCCACATTCCCAAAAAGCAGGTCTTGACATTGCACCAAAAAACCCCAACCCTCCATCAAAAGCAACACAGGGAATATTCCCTGCAGCAATGAGGTTATGGAGACTCCATGGACAGTCACCCACTGGCAATCCTGCAAAGGGCAGAGCATCAGCTTAACTGACAGGGAAAACTGGACAAAGCCCTGAGCTGGGGGTTTGAGCAAACCAGAGCTGCTCCACAGCAACACCGGGCTGATACTGGGATGCCTGATGGGAATTGAATCCCAAATTTATCCTCTCAGTGCTTTAGTGCCTCCCAGGAGACAGAGCAATCCAGAAAAAACAGTTTTCATAAGTCTGCAGCAGCACTGGGGCTCTGAGGGGACATGGGGAGTCCAATCAGGACAACCAAAAGAAGCAGTGAGCTGAGAAAAGAAAGGGCAAAAAGGGGGAGTCTGCAGAGGCATGGGGAGAGGGAGAACCTTGCGTGGGGAGAGAGAAATTCTTGCATGGGGAGAGGTCCTTGCATGGGGAGAGGGAAATTCTTGCATGGGGAGAGAGAGATTCTTGCATGGGGAGAGGTCCTTGCATGGGAAGAGGGAAATTCTTGCATGGGGAGAGAGAAATTCTTGCCTGGGGAGAAAGAAATTCTTGCAGGTGAAATCCATTCGATGGTCCTTGTGGAACAAGTCTGAAGGAAAAGGAAAAGTGAAGTTCCTGGGCCCGACACTTCACGGCACAGCCTCGATCATCAAATAGGTCAGCCTGTAATTAAATCTATTTATTGAGAGATGTATTAAACTGAAATTTCTCTGCAGACGTGTGTCAGGTTCAAGAGTAAATGTTCTCAAAGGGGAATTGCTGCTCAGAACTCAGAAGGACCAGAAACATTTCAGGATAAGGGAAGCCAGGTGATATCCATTGCATGGTTCACAGCAGGAACCTAAACTGGGTCTCTTTCATACCCCCGACTGAGCTGATTTCTTGCTAGACCAAACTCTTTCCCTGTGAAAAATCTGAAGGAACAAGTTCTTATTTCAGCCCTGGATTTAAAAAAAAGGAAAAAAAAAAGCAAAAGCGGTGTAGCCTTCTCATTTCCTGGCTTTGAGCTTTAAGGACAAGGTGAGCGAGTGATTTCCTCCATTCCCTAATTTAGTTAGGTATGTTGCACAAGCTGTGCTCAATTTGAACACCGAAGGAAAGGCTCCATCCACAAATTAGATGATTTCCACTAGAAAATCCACTAGGAAAGAGGGAGAGAAGTACAACTCAATTAATACCCTAAGGAAAGAGTTTTGGTGAGTCTGCAGCAGCACTGGGGCTCTGAGGGAACTTGGGGAGCCCTGTAGATCCAATCAGGACAACCACAAAAGTAGTGAGGTGAGAAAAGAAAGGGCAAAAGGGGATTGTCTGCAAAGGCAAAAGGGAATTTGCTTGCTTGCTCACTTGCTTTCTTAAAACTTCTCAGAAAGTTGATTTTGTGTCTGAGCTAAGGCAATTATCTCTGGAGATGTTTATCATAGTCCTCTCACTGCTTTTCCATGGGCATGGAGGGGGGAATATCAGCCCAGACTGAGGGGGAACGTGGCTTCACCCCAGTGGAAATTGGCATTAGTTTCGGACAATGCTCTGAATCCCTCAGAATATTCATGAACAGGAACATTCACTCAAATAGAAATAAAAACTTATTGAAATATGAAACTGCAAATAGAAATGGCTGTTTGGGGCCCTTTGCAGCAATTATGGAGGAGACATTCATTTTCTAGCTTTTATATGCAACTCAAATGATGCTTTAATGTAATTTTATAATTTATTTACTCAGGGAAATCCCAGCTTAGTTGTAGCATCTGTTTTCCTTTTCCTCCTCCCTCCAAACCCCAGTGCAGGCCATTATGATTCCACACCCAGTTACAAGCTGGAAGAAAGGCAGATGATGCTCCTGAGGCCATGGTGGGAGCTAAAATCACCAATGTACTTGCAAGACCCCCATTGCCAAGGTCATTTTAATGTCATCTCTTCGTATATTTTGTTTTTTAGAGTTGTCAGACCTTGGAAGGGATTGGGAAGGGGATGGGGAGGGAGACCAGAGGCACAGGCTGTGTTTAAGGAAGGCAGGATGGAGTGGGACACTCCACTGGGGGCCAGTGGGGTCTGGGTCTTTGGAGATGCAGAAAAGAGGAAATAAAGATGTCCTGGTGGCATAAAATTAGGATTTTAAAAGTACCTTTTTCCATGTGTTGGGCAGAGATCACATCTGTGCAGGGGGATTGCAGCTCACACAGGCAGGGAGGAGCAAGAGGAAACAAAGACTGGAGAGCATCCCAAAGGCTGGTCCAGGAGCATGTGCATCACTGGCAGAGCCTGAAAAATGTCCCTGAAATTCCAGTGCAGCAGCAGCTGCAGCTCCCAGTGGATATTTCATGGTGAGGGGCTGTAACTCCCAGTATTGCCCAGGAACCTGACACCAAAACCTTGAGGGCAGGGTCAGTGGGGAATGCTGGTGAAAGCAGATTCCTGCTGCTCCTCCAAGCCAGAGGTCTGGGGTTAGGGAAAGGGAGTTTTTGTAGCACTTTTCCTCTTGAATCAGAACTGCTGCTCAGGGAGGAGTTGGAGAACTCAGAGATGCAAGGTTCTCCAAGTTTGAGCCCAGCTGCACCACACTGATAGGTTATATAT
>JBBMKD010000027.1:13200947-13227998 GCA_037834095.1 Argya squamiceps
CAGTGGAAGGTGTGAATTGTTCCTGACCCACACTTTGAAATTTGGAAGGCAGATAAATTAGAGATTATTGTTGGAACGAGCTGCATTTTCTACAGTGAGACTACAAAATCTTCTCTGATCATTGCTGTGGTAATGCCTAATGATGGAAGGTGCATACCATGGGGAATTAAAAATAAGATTTTGTTTAATGAAATGAAAGATTCCCAAATATTCTATTAGGAAAAAAAAAGAATCTGCACAGGTGACCCTATTCCTCCTCTGCTCCTTTTTTACATCCCCTGTTTATGAACTTGTGACTTGCATGACAATTTACTGTTTGTTTTTTGGTTCTTTTATTTTTTGGTTTTGTGGTTTTTGGTTTTTTGGATTTTTTTTGGATTTTTTTTGTTTTTGCATGACTAACCATTGAGGTCTACTAAAAAACTATTCCTGGCTTAAACAATAACTTTTGATGATAAAAGAATTGATAAATTGCAGTTGGGGTATATTCTTTAAAAAAAAAAAAAAAAGGCTTGTTCAAAAGAACAAGGAGCTTGGACAAATTAATAAAAAGTTAGCTTGATTTGATGTCTGGAAATGTTTGTAAAGAGAAGATTTCCTCATTAAAAAATGCAGTGAAACTGCATTCTTTGACTTAATCCTCACATTTTCATACTACAACATATTGCATTCAAATATGAAATAATGATCCAGTTGTGCTTTATTTGCTGAATTTCCCACATCTTTTTGTCCAAATCCAATATTCTTCATACAGCACAGGCCACTGTGTCTCATTTCCAGACCTTAAAAATATGAATGTCGAGGTGCACCTAGAAGTGGTGACCTGTATCTTTAAGTTCCTATAGAAAATGAGGCAAGATATGCAAGTGTGAGAAAATAAAAATTCAGAAAATTAGAATTAAATGGGCTAGATAATTTCTTTACATTTAGCATATTTAATGAGAAATTAGGTTACGTTGTCAAATATTGTTTTACCTTCTTGAATTAAGAGAGTTGGTAAAAACAAAGTTTCTGGAAAGTAGCCCTAAAACTATCTTGTCTTTCTTGTAGTTGTTTCAGTGGGAAAGATTTTTTGCTAAGTACCTGTTAAGTTGTTGCTCTTTCTAAAATAACTGGAGGAATGAACAATTTTTGTGCTACCATCATTATTCTTATTTTCCAAGTTGTTTCCATTAATTGAGCTCCACTCTGGCCTTTACCTTTTCCTCAGTGGGGTTGACACATTTGTGCATACAATACATCAAGAGTATCTTCTGGGTTTTTTTGCTGTTTCTAATTAGCAAATGACTGTCCTCAAAACTGCTTTTTGTGACCTGCTCTTGTCACATTTTATCTTGTTCCAGAAGTGCAAGATGCAGGGAAAGTAGAGTGTGATGTTGTCACACCATTTCCAGCTGTTGTCCAATGCCTCCACTCGGCAGTGAACTGGGCAAAGGTTGGCAACAGAGCCTGACAGAGTGGAAAGAGCTCTGCTGCAGAGAATGGAATAAAAAAAAGTGAGGAGAAATAAAGTTTAAGCGAGTCAAAAAATAGAGAGAGAAGTCAGGCAAGCTCTGTGCACAGCTGGAATGGGAGAGTGAGAGGAGAAACAAAATGGGCATAGAGAAATAGGTGTTCTCTAGAAAAAATGTACTACTCAGGGTAAATTGTAGTTAGTAGTGTACTGTGGTGATTATTCTTGCTCATTAATTTCCTTCTCTTGTTTTGCTAAACAGTTTAATTGCAATGCAGCAATTTTGTTTTAATAGTATCAAGCAGAAAATGTCACCATTGTAGTTTTATGATTTCGTAATGAAGTTCATGTTTTTAGTTGTACATGTTTACCTGTCATTTGGCACTTACATGGATGGTTTGACTATCTTTGGAAATCTTGCAGTCTAAGCCTCTCATCTCTCCAACTCTTACACACATGTATGTTTTTTAGTGTACAGTGACTATTATAATGGTGGTGTTTGAAGATTGGGAGGGACCAAAATTTTGCTTACTGCTATTTTATCATTTGCCTTTATGTAATTCTCATTATCATTGGAATGCTGATAAATGTGGGTCCTCAGTCTGCATGGAATTATATGTGTGTGCCTTTAGTTAAACGAAAGCCTCTAATGTCCCCTTCAGGATAGACTCTTAAGCCTTCTCTTAATACTAAGTACATTTTTAAGTCTCACATAGAGTAAAAATTAAAAAATTAAAACATATGCTTGTATGTTTAACAGAGCTGGCCCCTAAGTCTTGCCTATCATGCACTGAGAAATGCGTGGGCAGAGCCATAATTGTGGAGAAGCTCATAATATTGGGGCCTAAATTATAAAAATTATTGCATAATTAGACCACACAAGTTAGATTTCAAAATGCTGCGTGTTACTTGGATGGGTATTTAAAAAATAAGTAGCTGTCGAGCATGTATGATCCTGTTCCCAGTGCCACACACAGTCATTGTAATGCTTTAGCAGTTTGAAGGGGTTTAAATGGATCCAGCATTGGTCTTCAAACAGACCAAACCTACTAACTCTTGCCTTAGTTGTATCTCTTTCTTCTTAACATTAAAAGATGCAACTGTAACATCAGACACCATTTTTATAAGCAGTTTCATATCATGAGCCATGTAAAATAAAAAATATAGTTAAGATCATTTGGAGGGTGAGAATGGGAGAGTATATCTCATGTACTGTAAAACAGGTTTTTTGTGTACAACAGAACTTTGACTATACTTTGACATATTGATATATTTTATTATGTTATTATAAATACAACAAGCATACCTCACAATGCCTTCCACAGCACAGTCAGTATTTGGACATACCTGAAAGGATAACTTCAGTGAGTTCTGGGTTATTAACTAGCAGAACAAACTAAGGAAATAGCATATTAATTGTTTATCTAAGTTATGAGGTATGGGTGGGACATACAGCTGTTGGTACAAATATTCAGATCCACAGAACAATACCCTGAAGCTCATTAGTTTATCCTCAGCTTTAGAAGATGAGAACTCCGAGGTGATTGGGAAAGCAGGCACAAGCCATGAGATGCATCTTTGTTGAATTTCTTGTTATTACTTGGTTAAAGAAAGAACATCTCCAGCAAACTTTCAATAACCTACTGGAGCCACGTGCCTGAAGGACACCATGCTTATATCCAGCATTTGTAAGGAGAATTTTTCCCCCTGACCAAGGGTCCACACTTTTCCTAAAGGCAGAAATAGGCACACACATGAAGCACCTCAAACTGGCACTCAGCCCTCCCCACCTCTCTTCTGCCCGACTCCATCCAGCCTTTGGGGGCATCAAAAGGAGGAGTACAGCCCCTGTGTGCCTCCTCACTGGCTGGGATGCTTTTGGATTAAACTTCCTCTCCACAACCACCAAATTTATTAGTATTTACTCTGGTACAACATCTAGTAACCAATGTGCTTCTAACAACAGTGTGGTAGCAGCCGCAGTAACTAGAGTTATCCAAGCACAACAGCCAATTTTAGCAATTAAATATTGACTGACTCTGGTAGGATGCATGAGGTAAAACCCAAATCATACTCTCCAACCAGATAAATATGTGTGAGATTTTAAGAATTTCCTTCTAGTCGCAAATTATCAGCAAATCTCAAAAGATGGCAGAAAAAAACCTCACCTCCTACAAATTCTAGAATTTTCTCTTATCCAGAGAAAAGCCACAGCTCTGACCTTGCTTGGCTCAGGCAAACTCTTAAGAGCAGAAAAGAAATGCTCCTTCATCACTGGTGGCCAAAGCAAGAATGTGCTTTGCCCCTGACATAATTTTCATCCCTCCAGAAGGAGTGGGCAGTCATTTCTGTGCATCGGCAAGCTGGAGCTCGGGGAGCCCTGAGCTGTGCTGCCAGGGCAGGGAGCTGGGGGCACCCAAAGGGAGACCCTGCCCGAGCAAAAACCCCTAGCAAAAACAAAGGGACAGCACCAGGGAAATGCCTGTGCTGCAGACACAAAGAACAAAAGATTGCCAAACCATCCCCTCCTTCAGCTGTGACCTGTTTTTATCCCTCTCTGCACATTTCACCTCTTACATAAGCTTTGGCTCATCTGGGGAGGAGGGCAGAGGCAGCACTGACAGGCTCCAGGGAGAGACAAATGTTTCAGATGCACAAGTGTTCAGCCAACTCATCCTTTGCTCCGTATCCACTGGCTGGTAGCTCTTGGCAGAGATGAATCTGCAGGGACTCATAAAACCTGGGAGCACAACACAGTTTGGAGAGGCAAAGAGAGCCCTCAGAGCTCAGGGACCATGAGCATCCTCATCAGTGTGCAATAGAAACCTTGCACTGTTTCCTGAAAAAGTGTGGTCCACAAGGAGATGGGAAGGTGTATTCTTCTGTATATTAGGGTTTAGAAATTAAATCTACCTCTCATTGTCTCTGTAATACCTCCTTTCATTAATTTAATTAATCTTTCTTGTCCATTTCACAATCCAGTTTAAAAATCTGAATTAAATGTACATTTTATCTTAAAGAAATGGGGAAAAAAAGCACAGTGGGGAGTTGATATGTAACTAAGTGAATACTCGTAAGTGAAACTTATCCCAGCTGAGATTTTATTTGGTTTGGTTTTTTTTTTTTTCTGGTTTTATTTTGCAGTGAATTTCTAGCAACAAAGATTTCTCTCTCCAGTGAAAATTTTCTCTTTTAAGAGAAAACAGCATCTCGAGGTTTCCTGTCTCTTTTTTTTCCCTTAATTAAACAAAACATGCAGCAAGTTGCAATTAAATTTCAGTTAACAAAGTGCAAAAATACACCCACCCTCCATCTGCCGAAAATAAATAGTTTGAAAAGTAATTTCACATCCCTGACAATGACGACTGTGTTTATGACATATTTCTGGTGCTGTACTCCACTCTCCTATCGCTGCCAGCTTGCATCCAGTATTTAGAAATAAACCAGAAACACATTGAACTTGCTGAACTAGATGTTGCCACGCTGCAGCTCTAATGGGCTTAGTGACCACAACCTACAGGGGCCAGAATGTGTCAACAGCAAAAGGGCCAACCTCAATCACTGTCTGTGCTTTTACAAAGTTGTTACACGTTTAATTCTTTGCAGCTTAGTTCTCCCGCTGTTTCGGCTGCTCCAAACCAAGGGTCATATATTGCAGCAGCCCTCTCTACCTCGTATAATGCCACAAAGGTCCCAGCAGGAGACCTTTCAGTGGAGCAGACAAGCCACAGGCGAGGGCAAACAGGGCATCACAACTTCCTAATAAGATGACTTATTAGATTGGGGGCTTGACACAGCGTTTATTTAACCACTTCTTTTCCCAGGCACCAGGCACGGGCGCTTGTGTGGTTCCGCCAGCGCTGCGCGGGTTCGCTGCCCAGCGCTGAGCGGGGCGCGGGGCTGGGGGCAGCCCTGTCCCCACGCCGGGGCAGTGACTCGGCTCTCGGCGGCACACTTCGGCAGCAGGGTCGCTGCTGGGCGGCGGGGCCGGCTCTGGGCCGGCAGAGCGCGGGTTAAGCGCGGCCGTGGCGGCGTTTCCTGCCCGCACTTGCCGTGGCCCGAGGCGGTGCCGCCGCTGGAGCCGGGCCAGCCGCGCCGGGCCAGGTGGCGGGCAGGCACACCGTGTTATTAGGCAGCACCGAGCGCGACACCTTGATCTTCAAAAAAAAAAAAAAAAACACAACAAACCCAAAAAAGGCCCCTAATTAATCCCGCGCATGAGAATAAATGGCATTCCACATCGGCCAGGATGGAAAAGGCACCTTCCAATTTCGGCAAGGGATCCCTGCTTATCGACGGCTTTCAGGATCACGTTGGGAGCGTCGCTGTTTGAGGCGCTTAAACGCAAGAATTCTCCTTGTCTTGTCACTTCGATTTAAATAACAATACCACCACCAACAAAAAGTAACAATGCTCTCAATGTGCTGCATCTTTAGGAAGTCATAAACGTCTTGCCAAAGAGCCCCGTGCCCGGCTGAATCCCTCCCCGTGCGGCTCCGGGCTCTTGCGGGATCGATGGAAACTCTTCCATCATCTTCACTCCAGCTCAGCCCATTGAAAAGTCCTGCTCTGGAGCCATCCTTAGCACTCCCTATAACCCTCTTCTTAATTCAGTGTCCAAGTGACAGATTGAAGGATACGTACTGAGCTTCCTCATATTTTGAAGAGCTTTGATTGGGACCGGACTTTTTTCTGAAAAGAAAAAGGTTCTAAGAAACAATAGCTGTCTTTTAACTCACGCAGCACTTGTCTAATTTTGATTTATAAACATTCCCAGTAGAGAAGGCATCCTTGTCCAAATAGTCTCAAGGTTCATAAACTTAATCTAATTTTATGATATAATTGTACAGTAGTTTTCAAGGACTCTTACTGTCTAGAGGGCTTGAATCCATTTGATTTTATTCATCCCAATGGTATCTGCTTTTATCCCTAACTAAGATTAACAATTCTGGCATTACAGCAATATGGAAAGTTCATCACATTCGTGCAGTGATTCTACCACCAGCTGCAGATCCTTCTGAAGTTTACTGTGTAATGAATTGAAAACATAAATAGCAACAAATGGGATAAATAATTTCTTTGCCAAAATTGGAGCAAAGTTAATTCTGTCTTTATAAATAACTTTTTGTGCTGGTGGTTTTTTTTGTGAATCTTTCAATATTTAATTAAATCATACAGTTTCTGGATCTTCCTTTTGAATATGTTTTATTTATGTATTTATAATTTTTAAACTTTTTTTGTAAGTAGCTATAAATCATTGAAAAAATAAAGAGAACAATCATTTTATTTTTACAATGTAGCTAAGAAGACATCTTCTAACATCTAAGAAATAGACCTCAGAGTTGCTTATTCCATATCAAGAGTTATCATTACCAGGGATAGTTCACATCATTATAAAAGAGGGATTTGTTATTGGGATATTGTAAACTAGATCTGAGCTCTTTGTTTTCCAAAAGGAGTAGAGCAGGACACCTTTTGCTGAGGTGAGCCTGAATGTTGTCAGACAGTTGCAGATCTCCCAGGTAACATTTCCTTAAGTGGAGTTTTAAAGAATGACTAAAATTTGTTCTCCTCCTAGCAGGGTGTTTGCTTTCTGTGTCCAGTGTTCTCCAGATAATGTGCAGTGCTGCACTTACCTTTTGAGTCAAGAAACTTCCTTGAACATTACTTTAACCCGTGGGCTTTATCGATTTGAGATGTAAAAAAATTATACAGCAAAACTTTGGTTATTATAACTAGATCTAAACAAGAAAGACTAACATCAGTTTTGACAACAAACAAAACCAGTTTTTGTTCTATCGGTTATGTTTAAGAGATTCCAATTTCAAACCAAACACAACTTGTGGTTATTCTGTCAGATATTTATATAGCCACTGGGGCGCCATAGTTATGCACCGCATACATCATTGTATTTTTAAAATGTACTTAATGAACATTTTTTCTTTTCTGGTAACTACTTCATTGCCTTAAATGAATGCATTCCAATAGAATTTGTAACAAATGAGCACTTTGTGTTTGCATTAATGCCAAACACGTTTAACAAATTTTTAACAAGGAACGCTGGCAAAAAGCCAAACTCCTAGAGGGACACTGAAGGAATGCTATAAATTTAAACTAGATTTTACCTTTTCACTCTGCTCAACAAGTGTCTTAGGTGTCTTTGGCATCTCAGCATTGAAAATTTTCTACGTAGGTTGGATACAAATTTATGCCTTAATTATTTTTCTTCTTGGCCCTCCTCACTGGAGATTCCCATGTCGATATAACAGCCTTTAACAGGTTATTGTATTCTTTAGAAATCGAGAGGTGGGTTTTCTTTCTTTCCTCAAGAGTTAGGCCAGGAGGAAGTAGCAAAACCAGTATTTATTGTTGGGGCTGTAATGACAGGGAGGTTCAAGCAGCACAAATCATGCCATTGTCACCTCCTGTGTTAAGGGACACATAGTGGCAAGCTCTCCAGTAGATCTGTGCTACCCAATTTTGTTGCTTGTGCTGAGTTGCAAATATCTGGGCTGTGATTGTGTTTGCGACTGCACTTCAGGGGCAGGGAAAAGCAGCCCACAGTGCTCCTGCTGGCCCGAGCTCTGAGCTCACACAGAAGCCTCGAGCAGATTTTTGGCTGAATCAAACTTCTGGGGGGTTTTTCAGTTGTTAAGTTATGCCCACATGGTACATGTCAGTACAGACCTTGGGAATCACCTACGCTGTAATACATGTTCGTATAAAAAGTGTTACAAGTAGCTCCACAAACCACATGCTTGCTCTTTACTTGTAACTTAATATATTAATTTTATTTTTACTGTGTTATTTCAGTTTTAATCAAATGCAGGAACTGAAAAATAATAATACTTAACACTCATCCAAGACTCTTAAGGCACATTACAAACATTAAGCTTTGCAAATTCCTTTGAGGAGCCTGATATTATGCCTGCTGTAGCAAAGAGCAAGTTAAGCACAGAAAAATTATAGGACTTTTTCCTTAGTTCCACAATAGGCTGGTGGCAGGGCTTTGTCTTAATAGAGTCATTGTTTTCATGGTTTTGCACAAAGGTAAAAATTGAGAATGCTTTTTTTCTTTTTCCTATAATTTAGATTATGTTGTTGCAAGAGGTACAGACAAATCCCAGGACATCACTTGAGAAAGACTTTATGAGTTATAGCCTTACTCCAGTCTAGTTACTTGTTTCCAGAACATGAAATAATTTCCCATTATTTGTTGGTGCACTGATTGCAGTAATGATGAATGAGTCTGGAGAAGGAAACTGAGGAATTCATCCTGACAGCTTTTTCAAGGATGTCACATTATAGTACAGAGGCCTTGTCGTAGATTAGAGAGCAGAAATAGCCCTCAGAGGTTTTCATTAATGATATCCTTCTCTACTAACATTTGGTCAGATACCAGTTCCCTGCAATAAAGTGTCTATTCCCCCTCTTTCTTATTCACTAATTACCATATCAGTTGTTGGCCTTTTATGTAGGTACCATGTGTAACAGGTTAGGAGAGGGCAATTTAAGCCTATGTGAATGGGTATCTGTTTTTGTATCTGGGTGCTTGCTGCAAACATTTGGAAAGCATATGGAGCATAATGGACATTAACCCAGATGTCAAAAATAGCCTGCATTTTACTACTGTTATTAAACAGTTTCCCCTTTAACCCCGTTGTGTTTACCCACCCTCTCCAGCTTGTTTCTGCAAATCGCTGCTGAGAGGAAAGGATTGGAGGTAAAAAGTACTAATCAGGCAGGTGTCTTTATCCAAAGGAAAAGCAATCTGAACAAATATTTGTGGGCTACTACACTTTTATATCTTCACATCCTTCTGCTGTTTTCATTGACTGGTATCTAATGGACTGACAGAGGTGCCAAACTCATAAGACATTCATTTCAGCTGGAGCACTGCTGAATTCAGGCCCAATGCATGTTACTAAACTTTATTTCTGTTTTGGAGGTTCACTGACTTTTACCCAGTACAGCATTGAAGAAACAAATATAAATTTAATTTACTCAACCTCAGTTGGTATTTGACAGCAATATCCTTTTAAATATTTATTTGACTTACTTGAGAAATACTTTGCATTTCCTACCTGTGGTGAACAAGTTTTTGTTACACTTCCAATACATATATGGTTTCCTGATGAATGGGTGGGTTGATTAAGTGGGTGAGGTTTATTTGGGGGCTTTCATTCTGTAGTAAAACCCCAATGAAAATCTGAGGAGCAGGCTGGAGAGGGAGTGCATTTTGTGCTTTGCTGCTGTTCCCTCAGACTGGACACTTTATTCTGGGTTCTTATTTTTTTCTGAGCATCAAAGTGTTAATTGCAGAGGAACCTCAGCTTGTAAAACAGCAACTACATTGAAGATTTGCTGTGATTACATTTTAGTTTAAAAAACCTAGGCATTACTGTGCTGCAGTTTCTGGAATGTGCTCTCCTCATTAATTTATAGGTGTGATTCCTCTGCCCCAGTATCTCTTTGAATGACTATTAAGGAATTCTCAGCACACAAAAGAATGGGAGCTATGCACAGTTCACTAAACGTAATGCTTGCACTGACTTACAGTTTTCATAAAAAGTTTGCAACGATTTTATGTGCCAGAAGTAGTAACATGATCTACTTTAGGAACTCCCTGGCTTTCCAGCTCTGCAGAAGTCATTTTTAGACTATTCAAGGCCAGATCCAAAACTTGTTAAAATCGGTGGGAACCTTTCCACATTTCAGTGGGCTTTGGATTAGTCCCTAAGTGTTTTAACCAGAAGAATTGTACCAACCTCTCACTACAAAAGTAAAACTATTAACCTACATTTGTATGGTATAAACTGTTAAGTGTGCTTTCCAGCAAGATGTGAACTTCAAAACAGGGATAAAATAATGTGGTAGTTTATTCTGTAAACAGTGTTTCACTTTACTCACAGAAGAATTTATCTGATAAATATTAGATTCTGAAATTTTAAAAGGGAATTTCAGTCAAGTAGTTCTATTTGAAAATCGTAATTTTTCAGCTGCATACAAACCCCTAAGTATTGTATGGCAAATTCTTTTACACAAAATGGGATATTTTGGAAACTTTTAAGGTTACATAAATGGAAGGGCAATAATGGAGAATGCTATACATAATACATAAATTTTCTAGAAACAGTCAGTGGATAAATGAACAACTGCCCTCTAAAGGAATCATTTAATTCCTCCCACTCATCTGATATACAGATAATGTGAATAAGACCAATTCAGTGCTCTCTGTTCAAGAATATGGTGCTATTTGCTTGCAGCACAACTAAAGTAACAATAAAAATCACGGAGCCCTCCCTGTGCAGTCACAATCAGACAGAGTCTCGTCCAAAGTCGGTGGAAGGCAGGAAGATCCTTCCCCCTGGCTGAGCTGTGCTGACCCAGCTCCCTCCTGCACTCCCCTGGGTTTCAGCAGTGCCAGCCAAGCCAGGCAGAGCACCTGGGATTGGTGGGTGTGTGGCTGAAAACCTCCTGACACATTGCTGGGTGTTCTAACTTCTGCAAACCTGAGCTGTGTGTGCCCATAAAACCTTTCTCCACTGTTCTGCAAATTAAAGTGAACTTAAAGTGCTTAAAATATGACAGGAAAACGGTGCTTCAATTTTGGAAGGGTGGTAGAGGTACTACACATTCCCACCTGCCACGGAACTGAGTGGAAAGAACTGAATGATTCCCTTGGTTCCCACAGAAAAATATTTAATTTTATTAATAGCATTTCCCTTTCAAAGTTACTGTGCTTATAGACAAGATCAGAAAACTCACTGTTTACAGAATCACAAACACAACAGAATTCGACACCTTAAAATTTAAAATATTTCCCATTTAGGGGGAATTATGTCATACAAATCAGCAATAAAACTAATTGCCACCCTGTGTATGTAAGTGGGTTCAAATTGAATTTAAATGACTTACTTAATCCTCAGCCCCTAGAAAAGCTTTATCTCCACTCATATATATGAGGATCTTGATCAGATGAGAACTAAGATGTTCTGGATGCTACAGTCACATTGTTAATTGGAATGTTTTTTCCCTTGTTACAGTTGTCAGAGGAACTAGTGAAAAAGGAAGAAAGAACTGTAGCACTGGAAGGTAACAATGATAATCTATTGCATTGGATCTCCAAACATGACCATGATATCCTGGAGAAGATCACAGATGCAGAAAATGAATGCTAAGGTTGATATCTAATGAAATGCTGCATTAATTAGCATTTTCTCCATTATTTCTTGTAGTCTATTGTGAAATTAGATACTTTGGAAAATAATGAAGGAGACTCAAGCAGAAATTTTAAGAGCTTCATTTCTGTCTTTAATGGGCCTTGTGAGTTACTTTTTTTTACAAAGAAACCATCTGTTCAGAATATAGTTGTTTCATGAAGTTCAGTTAAGCAGGATATTTAGCTAAGCTTTGGTAAATTAATATTGATTTTAACAGGTAATTCAGATTCCCTTAGATGTGGTATCTGCATTTGCTGATTTTACCTAGTCTATTCTAAAGTATCACTTCTATTGCACTAGATTATCAAAGAGGTATTAGCAAAATGCTATATAAGGGTGTTGGCATTAACTTTACCCCCAGTTAGATACAGGCTTTTCCAAAAAATAAAAACAAGCCTTTACCCTCCTCTGTTTTCTTTTATCTACTGATAAAATAATATAAATTAAAACCAAACCAAAACCAAATATTGATACTATAACCGGTATTAAGCTCTGGGCCAGGTTGGAAATGAAATCAATTTTTGGTACTAATAACTGATGGCAAAGCTTAGTTTTATGAAAATATGGTGTGTGTCTCTGACAATGCATAGGACATCTAATTTGAACATAAATATATGATAATATACGAGATGTATCTATTCCTGGATGGTAAAAGCTTGAGGTGTATATAAATATGTATGTGTGTATATATATGGACATGTACACAAGGATGTATCAACCTTTTACCATCCAAATGCATACATGTTTTCAACAATAAAAGCTGGGACTCTTAAAGAAACAAACAAAAACAAAAACAAAGATAAGATTGCTGTGAATACAGTATATGCACTAGGTCTCCTGTAAATGTGGAACTGTTTGTTATTGTTCTCTACATTGAAAAACAGTCCCCAACAAGGACCCCAATGAATCTTAGATGTTAAAGAAAATGCCAATGAACAAACAGCACTTGAAGGCTGTTTGTGTCAACAAAATGTGTCTAGTAAAATAAATTTAAAGCACATGCAAGGAAAAATAAAAATGTGAAGTCGTTACACTCAGTGAGAGACTCTTAACTGACAGTCAGATCTCTACCACTTCTCAAGGAGAGGTTCCTTCTGACTCCACAAACATTTTCAGTCAGTCTGGCAAACATGTGCAAATGTTTGGCTGTTTTGTTGAGGCATCTTTTTGTCCATGGAAGAAATGCTTCCATGCTGATGGCAGTGGAAATAGAATATCTGCATTTTTAAAGGACAAACAATAAATTTAAGCATGGGTGGCCTTAATCCTTAGTAGTTTTTCTTTGCTGCTGTTAAAAAAAAAAAAAAAAAGGAAAAAAAAATCTTAATGGATACTCCTAAAGTCTTGCACTGAATTTAGAAAAATTATTTTTTGAACCTGTGGTGCGATTAACCCTAAACATCCTACATGAGCCATACATAGTAATCCCCTTAAAATTATTGTCTAGAGATGATATTTTATTTATTTGTACCATGATTCCTGCCTGGTGCAATCAAAGAGCAATTTATTTGAGCAGGAGTCCTGCTGGATGTTACTGTCTTCAGTAAATAGAATAAAATGTATAGAATAGCATAGCATAGATAATCCCAATTTCATTCATGTTTAAAAAGTTTGTCCTTTAACTATCAATGGCATTTTAGATCTTTGTTTTTGAAACAGCAAAGCTTTTGGGAGTATATTTAGCACATATGACAAATGTTGCACTTGGAAACTCAGACAACAAAACTGGTTTCTCATGACAAATTTGTTGTCGCAGTAGGGGACAATCGTCTGTGTCTCTTACAATCAGGTCTTTACCTTAACTCTGCAACCGAATACTTGAAGTAGGATATAAACTCGGGGGGAAATAGGGTCACAGATACAAAGCTGTATAGTTAGGTATTTATATGTATGTGCCAATTTTGTCACAGATATTATTTTAGGGGCATTTTTGCTCCACTCATGTTGGTATGAGTATTGATCTATACTTTTATCAGGGCCTAAAATTTAGCCCCTAAAGAGGAAAAATTTGTCTATCGTTGATTTTTTTCTTTCTTGTTTTTTGTTTGGTTTTTTTTTCTCCTTCTTTTCATTTCATGTGATATTCTATGATGTTTGGAGAAAATCTTTTCATATCCTAAAATAGAATCTCGGGGTTTACAATAAACACTGTGATGTTGGGAAATATTTTATTTGAGCAACGCTTGGTAGATTTCTTTTTTTCCCCCTCTGAGTGTAATGAAGCAAACCAACTTTTGCTTAACATTTAAGATACTGGTATTATTTTAACGTGAGATCAGTCTTGTACTGCACATTCTTTCTTTCATTTAAATGTACAGTATGAATTTTGTATTTAATGAATTTTTGTGTATCCAGTATGCACGTACCTGCACATTGACTTTCATTTGAAAGTGGGTTTCAATTTACTTTTTAAACAGTGTTTATGAAAAGACCTCAGACGTGTTGACACAAACTATATCCGCCAAGTTTCTTTTGTGTGTGTAGGGTGACATTTGAATGTGATGTTCTGCAGCAATGGGTCAGTATCCCCTATTTACCTTAGATCCTCATTTGATAGTGCTTCTTGTAATAATTTTTTCAAGTGAGTGGCATGTTCTGGATTGTGATATTGATATATGGTTAAGGACATTGATATGAAACTAAGGAATTCCTAGAAATTACCAGTGGGCATGTATTAGACAGTCATTGTAATTTAATGTCTTGTAGAAGTGTAAAGTACCAAGGTATTTAGAGTTCATAACATTGTTATCATGTGTATGGAAAGTATTTAGTGTTGATCAGCTTGTTTATTTTCATCAAATAAACTTTGTTTCTTTCTGAAATCAGTGTTGTGTCATTAAAAGCAGGTTTAATGACTGTAGGAAAATGTGTGAGAGATGTTTTCCACATGGTAAATCTATCACGCTCCTTATTTCTCTAATTGCTACCATTCAAAGTAATTTATCTTCCTGTTGTTACTATCACATAAACTGTTTAAGAAACCATGAAAAGGAAAATGTCTCATAGGCTCCACTCCCAGAAATGCTTACGAGCAACTTTACTAAAGTGAGGAACCATTTTCTGGATTGGGCTCTTAAAGAGCAATATGCTTTTGAGTGGGTTTCTAAAACATAATATTCTTGTGTGACCCTGTGTAATTGCATAGAAAATTACATTTTGTTTATGTACTTTACTGACCAAAAGCCATAAGGTGTGAAATTCTCTGCACAGTCAGCTCCTTTTTCAGCTGCCTGGTAAGTGGTTCCCCATTTCCATTATGTTCACTTTTTTTAGAAAAGGAACTTTTGTTGACCAGGAATTTCTTACCTCATAGAACTCCCTGGACCAGCTCAGGGCACACACAGCAGGAGAATAAAAGGTAAGTAAGTATGCATTTTACTTAGCTTATTTCAAAACACACAGTCTCTCAGTTTTAAGCTCTGTTTCTTTACCTATAAATTAGTTTTCTTCGTAAGAGACTACTATGCACTACGATAGGATATTAAGTTTCACTTTTAACTACAGCTAAATATACATTTATTGTGTATTCTACTTATGCCTGCTTAGCTTTGAGCTGCAATGGTACAAATGGAGTAGCAGTAGCTTCTGTCTTCTTTCCAGACCTGCACAATTTCTTGGAGCAGCTTGTTCTGCGTTCTGTTGGTGTCTGTATCAGGGGCTGCCCATCCCACTGCAGACACATTTTTGATTCTATTTTCAGTGTTGATCACTTCCTGCTTTAAAGGCAGCTCCTGCTTCCCCAGCTGGTGACAGGGACAGTCCGTGCCTTACTGACCACATGTCTTACTGGAGAGGACCACAGTGGGTTTGGGGAAGCTGTCAAAGGCCCTTAAAGCCTGTTTTCTGTAAGATGGTTTTCAGTAAGGATCTTCCCTCTGTAAAAAAATAGCTGTGAGGGCCCCAAGGGAGGGGCAGGACCAGCATGTTTGTGTCTGTGGGTGCTGCAGAGGTGGGGAGCTCCCCAGAGGGCAACTCTGGGTGCAGGAACATCTCCACTAATGTTGAAGGTTGAGTTCATACAGTCAAGAGCTCCTCCAGCTCTGAGAGAGCCTGATTAAGGATCAAGCTCTTCTGAGCTTGAGGTTTCCTCCTCAGAGAAGCTGTTTTTTCACTGCAGACTTGAGCCAAAGTAGCTCAAGGTTTGAGCAAGCAGAAGAAAAAGCAGGAGGGGATGCTCAGGGGATGAAGCTGTGTCAACTTAGATTTCAAACCAACATGTCAGTTAAGGCACATTTTGAGAGTCTCAAACAGCTCCATGCCAGCACGAGTTGCATAAAGCTGAACTCCTACTGCATCCCAGGTTGTTCACACAGTGCTCAAGTCCAGGATTTGTTCCTGGAAGAGCCTCACTAACCAGCACACACCGGGTCCTGCTCTGTGCCAAAACCTGTCAGAAAGTACAGACCAGAGTGGCAGAGAGGGGTGTGTGTCACCTGTTGATATTCCTTCTCCAAACCACAAAATTTTTAATAACCAAAGTATTAAATCATTCTAAATAAAGCCAAGTCAGCTCTAAATAAGTAATACATTTCCCATTATAAAGTCAGTGGGAGCTCTGCACGTCGCCAGAGCATGATTTGACCCTCAGATGAAAAGTACAGCTGATGAGGGGCTGCTGTGCAGATTTTCCTCCTGTGAGATTACAGTGATGTTATTTCATGCTCAGAACTTTCCAAATAAGATATCTCTTTTTCAGATGCACCTTTTCTAACAAGAGGCAACCTCTGCCTTCATCGGCAATAGCCCAGGGGACATTGTTACAGCTTTTGTATGAGGCTGGAGGCACCGGTGCAGTAGAAGCCCACCCTTGATGGAAGCAGTTGCAGAATCAAGGACTAATTTTGTTTGGGTTTGAATTCCTTCCACTCTTTGCTCTTGAAAATTACTCTTTTTTCAGAACGAGACTGTTCTAACCCCAAATCTCAACAGATGCAAGAGAAGAGCAGGCACAGTGCCAGCGCATCCTAACGACAATGCACCGTATCCCTTTGAAACGTGCACTTGAATTTGTGTTGCAGACAGTTGTCTATTCCCATGAAGCTGCAAGTCTCAGGACAAAGAGAAGAACTTTGAACTCACTCATTTCAGATGGAGGCCAGTGTCCAACTTTAGAAAGGCTGAGCTTTTGGTCCTCACCCCAGCAAGGCCAGGAGACAGCAGATGTTCTGGCAGCTGCAGCGCCGTGCACTTGGGGAGCTGGGGCTGCAGGAGAGCAGCCAAACCCTCTCCAGATGCAGCAGACAGGGAAGAGGAGAGTGGGAGGCTGCACAGGGAAGTCAGAGAGCTCCAGATAGCAATGGGCTGATGATATGTGGCTCCAGAGCACCTGACCAGCTTCACAGAGGCTGCACAAGAGACATCAGCACCAACCTACAGCTAACCTGGGTTCACTGAGAAGCCTTCCTGCCGTGGGAAAATCGATAGGGAGGAAATATCTCTGCAGAACATGTGATAATGGAGCCTGGTAACTACTTTTTATTTGAATGTAATTTGGACAAATGCATTACTCATAAGTGAGTTATCCGGGGCTTGCCAAATATGTGGTTAAACAGTTATTATAGCAAATTACACCATCATCTAAACACCTCTGTTTTGGCTCTCAGTTGTCTCCTTTTGCAATGAGGTTGGTTTTTTTTTGTTGTTGTGGTGTTTTTGTTTGTTTGTTTTTTGTTTTTGTTTTGTCTGATATTGCTGTCTTTACTGTTTTGGTTACCATAGAAATAAATAATGACACAAACAACAACATGCATACAAGTGAATAAGAGCATTTTCTGAATTTCACAAATAGAACACCCTTGCTAATGAAGACCTCTGTGGCTGCATAGTTCTTAACATAGTTCTCATGTCTATTGATTTGTGTCCTCATATGCATTTTATTATGGGCTTTATATTTCATTTTAAACTTCCGAAAATAAAGAAAAACAGCTGAAGTTTTTTTTTTTTTTGCCAGATTTTGGTTAGAGGTTAACACAGGCTAAAAGAGAACACAGATCCGCCCCCAAGCTCTTGCAGTTTTGTTTTGTTTTAATAAAAAGATCCTTCTTACCATCCACAAAGGGTCACAAAAATGCAGCCATTACAGAGCAGCTGTATTCCTTGTGCAGCTCTCCTGCCCTCTGCACCTTCTCCAGGCTGAGATCAACCAAATGTGTGAAGGCAGGACTGTTGTCAGTCATGATAAGCGTGTGCATTAAGGGGCTAAATCCAACTTTACTGAAGTGAAATGAAAGACCATTGATTAAAAGTGAATTTCTTCTTTCTGAAGCAAACGTGTACATTTACAGGAGCATGGGGCCAAACTGTTTCCTCTATATATCAAAATTCCAGCTAAATGTAAGTCAGATGAACAGACTGCCTGACTTTTTGAATGCTTTGTGATAAGAAAATAGATCTTGGGTCTCATTACTAAAGTTTATTTACAGTGTATTTTGTCTATAGTTTTCCTGATTGTGTCTCTAGGCCAGCACTCAACTCCTACCAACTCTTAACACAACCTTTCATTGTGGTGTCTTTACATTATGATCACATATCTCATTGAATTTGTTACATTTGAATAAATATAATTCAGTCCATTGGTTACTTTGCTATTCCTAAAGGTAGGTCTGCTGTTGCCTAGAGGAGTAAAATGTAAATTTTTTTAGGAGTCTGTTTTCTAAAACAAATTAAATTCTGAACAATCTCGCAGCTGGGGTTGCTACAGGAGAAAGAAGAGGCAAAACCCCCCACCATAATTATTAACTCCCAGGACTGTCCATGTAGCCAGTTTCTAGGGGTTTTTTTTCAATTCTGACGCCATTCACCATGTCAGAGGTGTTCTCTCTAAAGTTAAACAAGCAGTCTCCGTATCTGAGAGCTGAAGGTTGTAAATCTCCCTTGTGAATGTTGGCCATGACAGGGAAGGAAAGACTTGCATAATTACCACTTGTACTTCCTCAGAGAACATGAGCTCAAGTCTAAAACAAGGAGTTTGGTCAATAAAACATCAGAGTCTGAAAACTACAGGAAAAGACCTGTCCAGCTCACATGATAAGAATTTGTTTCTTGGTTAAAAGGAAATTAATATTTCAGAGGAAGCCTCTTCCTCAGACCTGATTATTTTGCAAATATTCTTAATTTTTCTTCAAGGTTGCCATCAGTTAATGCAATTCCTGGCTAAATTAACTGAAATGCCTTACAATCTTCCTTCTCTGTGAAGCATAACAGACTGGATCTAGTTATTCTGCTAAAATACAGAGAACCATTTACTAAGCTGACCATAAATGTTATATTCAGTAGTGTCTGTGAAACAGGTTACAAGTTTAAAATCAGGAAACAGGAGAAGCACCTTGTTCCCACGCTGCAGAAGTCAGAAGGAATTATTCTCAGTCCTTCTCCAGTGAGTGAGGGATATCAGTGCTTGGCATTTGGGGCTATAATTGGTCAGATAGCTTATAGAAGAATACAAGTACTCATGTGAGCAAATTTTTACAGGACTTAGAGCCTGAAATCAATTATAAATGCATTTGGGTTAATGTGAATGCTTGTGGTCATACTGGTACCTTTTCACAGCAATCCTTGTCCACATCTGTTCTCTGCATAGGTCACAGGGAAAGATTTGGGTTAAAATGTTTATGCATTGCTGCTCTTTTCCACTGGTTTTTTTCTACTTCCTGCACTGCGTTGCACATTTTTTAGTTCTAAATTCCCTCACATAGAATTTCCATGTGCAGTCTTTGAAAACTTCATGAAGGAACCCTGTGATTCTTCAGCTGCTTTGCCATCTTCTCTGGGGGTGCACAGAGAACTTGGTGTGAGGCAGGAGGCACCTAAGGTAAGACTGACTGAAATTAAACACATGCTTCAGGCTTGGATTACCCATGTGTCCTGTGCAGTGTGGAACACCCTCCTCCCTGTGATTGCTGGGGGATTTGAATATAATCAGCATCTGGCACAACAGAGACTGAAATACAAAAAAAACTTATAAAACTTTCTTCATATATATTACATTGCCATCATCAGTGTCCCAAGGAATCAGGGAAACCAGGAAATATCAAAATTGGTTGTTAAGAAATGTTTTCTCAGAATTCACCTGCCTAGTTTGGCTCAATTATCTTTCCCTCTTAATTCTGCAATTCCAAATACAAATTGTGATGCATGCACATTCAGTAAACTCTGAGGGATTAGAGAGAAATTGCATTGGAAGGGTATTTTCTACAACTGGTTTGTTTTGGCCTTGCCACTAGATCAAGTTTGGGGGAGAATTTAGATTACTTACCAACACAGATACTAAACTGCAGCCTGAAAAGAAACTAAATGTATTTGGATTGAGTAATTCCTATGAAAGGAATGGTGCCCAGTACCTCCAGGAAGGTCAAGCACCAGAGGAATGGGACAAATTTAAAAAATCAGATGTTTTTATTTTTCTAAATTTCTTCCTATTTGCATATTCATTTCAAAGTCTCTGGCTTAGACTGTGCTATAAACAAAATGGCAATTGAAGAGATAGTTTTGATGTGATGCACATCCTACTTGCACCACAGGAATGAAGATGAAAAGGACACTTCTTTTGAGTGCCACATCTTAGTACAGTTTTGTAATTATGCTACACAGACAATATTAACAATTCTTATTAAATATAGGATATCATCTTGAAATGAATACCAGACTTTTAGGAAGGGCTTTGTAACAAACATTTTAAAAATCTGATTTTACTTTGAGTTAGCTTTCAAAATCCAATCCAGATATATGTAAAGAATATAGAATATAAATATATTTTCTAAAGTACTACAGTATGTGAAATTTATAAATTGTTCCATGCTTTCCTTTCCTAATGCAGCTGGGTGAAGCTTAGTCTCAGATCAGATAGAATCTTTCAGATAAATCATTTATGACTAGATGACTTCTTATCCAAAAGTCAAATATGTGATCATTTACAGAGGTCACTGGCTGTATTCTGCTCTGTGTTCCATAATCAGCTGAAATAAACCCCAAAAGTCCCTCCTCAATGTATGCTCACAGGGTCACAGTATAATAAAATACTGCTCAAATTGTGTTTCAGACAAGGAATGCTTTCCCCAAAAGTGCTCTGCTCTCAGGGACAGGACTGTCAATATGCATTGCTGTGCAAATGGCAAGTATAAAGTCCAGCATTTGGAAGGGGAGTGCCCTGCCCACTTAGTGGCAAAAAATCCCTGCTGTGACACACATTTAACTATTTAAGTGACTTTTACAGTGTATATTCTATACTCTTTTTACAGGGTCAATCTGGGACTTACAACTAAGGCACCTTTTTGACACAAAGGAAAAGTACAAAGAAAATACTGAAAATCTTGGGAACATTTTCTGGACAAATACAAGCTGATACTGTGGGGTAGTGAAGAAATGCTATCAGGTTCTATGGAATTATCCTCAGAATATCTTACCCATGATAATGAGGCCTCCACAATGACATCATAACCATATTGTCAAAACAAACAAACAAACAAAAGTTGTAGAAATACACCTAAGTGATCATGAAAATGCAATAAATGTTCTGTATAAAACCTTACAGAAAGGAATGAGGTTTGGCTTTCCTCTGAAGTTCACAACAAGCAGCAGTGGATCAATCAGTACATCCATCTCTGTTCTGGAGTAAACTCCCCTGTATGCCTCAGACAATCTGGAAAGAAGTCTTTTATGAAAATATTGGCAAAACAGCTGACTAAATAAGGAAAAAATGCAAAATTGGCAACCTGCAATAAAGATTATTAGATAAACTGAAGTGCAATGACTATTATCAAGCAATTAAGTGGCTACTCCTGTAGCTGTTACTTTGCTTGACTGCTTTGTTGAAAGTGATATCATGGAGTCACCACTCTGCTTTGAATTACAGGTTATTACTGGCTGGGTGGAAGAAATGCTGCCACCAGGACAGGTGCCAGCAAGGCAGGGCTGGGCAATTACCATCACACTGGGCACTAATGAGTACCTGTCACGCTCTGCCAGAAGCAGAAATACAGCTACTTGATGAAAATGCTTACAGTGCCATTGTAAAGGACAGAAGATCATCTCCCATCCCCACGGGACTGTCAGCCCCAGGAGCTGCTCAGATGGTGTTTCTCTGCCTTTGGGTGAAGAAGCAGAATGAGAGGAGTCACACACACACACACACAGAGGCTATGGACTTTGGCACCAAGACCTAGAGAGGTTAGAGGGCAGTGAAGGCCTCAACTCACCCCCTGTGCTGCCAGGTCCTGCCTGGAAGGACAATGCACTTTTCACCACTGTGGTCCTTGTTTCTTCCAAGATTATTCTATAAACATATTTTGTCAGGTCACACCCCAAAAAGTGACACTCTACAGGCTCTAAAGAGCAGAAGAGAATAAGAGGTGGTTCATAATACACCAATTTCCAACTTTACAAGTTACTGATTTTAGCAGGAGAACCAAGTGCCATGTGCCCTTTTCACCTATTGTGTATGAAATCTTGGTACATATCCCTCAGCCTAGTCCCACGTCTCTGCTGTCAGTGTATCCTTGTGTTCTTCACTGTGGACAAATATTCACAGAGTCAGGGCCATTTTCAAAAGTCTTCACATTTTTTATTTAAATTGAGGAAAATAATGTAGAGCTAAAATAGTACCTTGACCATGAAAAAAAAGACAATAATATCACCAAGGCAACCAGTCACAAGGTTTGCCTGATCAAATACTTAAAATGAAGCACTCAAAACTCATCTTAGCCTTAAATGTCTTTTAAAATGGGTTTTAAATAATGCCATATTCTAAATAAACTGGAAGAATCAAGGTCAATTGACAGACTACTATGGAGCTTGAAAGATAGGGTTAAATTTATCAGATGTTTTGCTCATGGTGCCTAGATTAATAGCTATCTTCAGAATTATATTGGCTTTAAGCAGTCATGGACAAATATACATTGGCTTAGCTGTTATGACATATCTTTAGTCCTAAGGAAATGATGAATTAGCTAAGTACTCTTTAAGATAAGTGTCATATAGGGGCTAACCAAGATCCCTTCTCTCACTCTTAAACACACTTTACTGATGACATGTGTGTGTACATATACTAAAGAAATCCTTGGAGATATTTCAGATGAGAGCTTCAAACAACATCCACCTGCATTCCTCCTTGAGCTATGTGGAATCTGAGGATCTAATATTACTACAATTATAAACTCCAGCCTAATCTTCTAATCTTCTTGGAGGTAAGGAGTGCTATTCAGGAGCAGATTTGGCCCCGGGCAATGATACATGATTGTGACCACGTCAGGTGTGGGTGTCAGACTGGTCCATGCCTATAGAAAATCTCTGAAGCCCTTTCCTCTCTTCTCCTTCTTTGTAGTTCATGGTCAGTAAAACCTCCTTTGCTGTCAGTGAAATCTCCTGAGAATGTTTGTTACCTGCAGCTCACGAGTGTGGCACAGTGATCACACCAACACCACAAAAATACACCAGCAGAAAATGGGATTTAAAAACCTGAGGTAGGAGTCCTACCTCCTATGGTCCAAGAGGATGTGTTCAAAGAGCAGAGATCCCAGTGTGATCCCTCACCTCTACAGCTCCTGCTGGGCTGCTCCTCTGGCCCTCTGTGGCTGTACTTGGGAACTGAAGCACAGCCTGAGGCAGAGAGAGGATGCTCTCCTGTATGGAGAGCAGGACTGGCTGTTCCACGGGAGGGATGCAGATGGGCTGTGAAAAGAGCCTCGTGCTGTCCTTGCTCCCTGTCTCCCATGCTGACCCCCCCTGAGGCCGTGGCCTTCCATGTGCCACCTTATGGTGCAATCTCTGAGGAGGAACCAGGACACCTCACTGGGCCACAGTCAGTGTGACAAAACTCCCTGCCTGGTCATCTCTGGAAAATGAATCCTCTGTGTGCTTTTGCGTGGGTGTACTGGGGAGAGTTATGTTCAGGGCACTCAGAAGAAATGTGTAAGAGCCCTCCAGAGTTTATGGGAGGTGCCTTTGGCCTCAGTGAAAGAAGGAACTGGTAGCATTAGGAGAGGGTAAGTACTCTGTTGTTAAGGAGTGGTGGTGGGATTGTTTATTTTTCCTCCCATAAACGTTTTTTTCTAAGGTCCTAATGGAAACAAAGCAAAGTATTATTCCTCTAAAAGCACTATTCTTTAAGTAAACCAGACTCACTACTTGAAACATTCCAATGACATATGGTGGCAGCAGGGGGATGGCCGAGATGTGGACGGGCGAGGTATCACCGAGATAAAGACCCACACACAGAGACAAAGGTACAAGGCATGAGGAGAGGGACACGTGCCCCAGAGAGAGACAGGACAGGAGAGAAAGCAGCATGATCTTCTAGGGTTGCAAATTTATCCTTTTGAACAGTTACCTTCAACAACCTCATTATTCCAGAGATCAAATCAAAAAATGTCAGAACTCTCCCACAGTCTCTCTAAGTCCAGATCTCCAGACAGCTTTCCCATGTCCTGCTGGCTGCAGGGGAGTCATGTCCTCCTTGAACACCTTCAGACACCTTCACTGCCCTCAGCACCTGCAGCTCAGCTCACTGAGCTCAGTGTGCCAGAGCCAGGGCAGGGCACAAGCTGCTGCCCGTGGCACCAGTCTTCCAGAAGAGCAATCATTGCTGGGGGGCACCAAAACACAGCCTGCCCTGCTCTTGTGAGAAGGCATTTTTTGACCATCTTCCACCTGGCTGAGCTCACGGCAGTGGAGCCCCATGCTACAATAGATGTTCATCCAGTTGGCATTCTATAGCTTTTAGTTACTTCTGCTTTTTTTTTTTTTTTGTAAATTATTTTCTCATCTCTTTATTTTGCTTCATGACACAGCACACGTCCTGTACCTGAGCTGTGGTTTCTGCAGTGGCACTGGAGTTTATTAAACCTCAAAAGAAGGAAATGGAAAGAACCCACCTGTGTTTTTGCTCATGAAAAATGAAAAATCAGTCCACAGTTGTCTTTCTCCAGCTGATAATGCAGACAAATGGGGGCTGTTTGCTATGCAGTTCATTACTAGTATAATAAATTTGTATACTTATCATCAATTTAAATGTAAAGTGGTATATTTTTCTCTACAGGCTTTACAGGTGTGGAGATTGGTGTATTCACCTGAATTTGTTACACTCCATTACCCTGTAAACTTGCCTCTCTTGCCTGCTGCCTCTTATTTGCATCTCACTGCATCTAAAATGTCTTCATCTGGTAAAGATGAATGCTAATCTAGACTCTTATTTCTTCCTCTCTAGTGGTTTATTGCTGCTCCCAAATATGCTGGCATCTTTCAACATCATGAATTTGGGATTTGAGAGATGGGAAAGGAACAGGGCAGGGGTACATCCATACATGGACACACATCCATACTTTTTGCTTTGTCTTCCAGTCTCTTAACTTGTCAAAGTCTGTTCAGAATTTAAGCAAGCTAGAAATACAGAATTATTCTCTAAAAAGAGAGTTTCCCATGCTATTTCTTGCCTCTGCTGGATGAGGATTAGGAAAATAACACTTATTGCAAGATTTGGCATAAAATTATCATCTTTGGCATTTCTTTTGTAGTTTAGCCATCTTTTGGATGACAGGGTGGTCTGTGGAAAAAAAGCAACAGCATATTTTGGGAAAGAAATCAGCCTTAGGAAAGTACATATGTGATTTCAAGGCAGTTACATCTAAATCCCTAGGAGCTTAAAATAAAGTCATTCCTGGAGTAGATGATGTGGGGGGCAGAGTGCAGGTGACATGTTCTAAGTGATATGGTATCTTTGCTCTGTCAAATGGGTGTTATGGTACAACCCTCACCTAAAAAAGCAGATTCACTGTAATAATGCCAAACCAGCTTAACATGGGCTGTCCTTCACAAAGGTTCAGTGTGAGATGTGTCATAATTCCTACATTATATACTCACATTCCATAATAAGCTAAAAAGACATATAGGAAAACACCTCCTTTCCTTGAAAGCTCTGTTTCCCAAATGTTTTTCTCTTCATGATGAAAACACTGCCATTGGCCAAGGTGGAAAGATGTAAATCACACAGCACCACACGTTCCAATGAACACAGGTGTGCAAGGTTTTGATGTGACCACTCCTTTGTTAAAATGCATTACCCTGGAGAAAACTGCAGAAACACATCGAATAGACCAGAAATAATTTACTTCTACCCTACAGAGAATTGCAGAGCTGTAAGAGACCCAAATCTCTAAAATCCTGCAGTGCTGCTTTTTGAGGTTCTGCTGTTTGGGCATTCAATGATATCGTCACACTTCTTATGACATTACTATGAGAATTTTTTTTTTCCCCAGAAAACACTTCGATGTTGGCAGTAAAGCCAGACAGACCAACTGTCTGGTCACCTTTAGAACTCCATCACTAACAAACCTGGAAAACAAAACCTTGGGCAGCATAAATGCCTGTAACATCGTCAATACTTCTCTCTCCTCCCCCCTCTAGCTTCACCCAGCTGTTTTAAATAGTGAGGAGAAATTAAAATTCTTAAAGCCTTGCAGGATGTTTGGATTTCTGCCCTTTATTTCCACTTATATGCGCCATAGCTTGAAAATTTGCCCGTGATTTATAAATTCCCTCTTCAGTTCTCTTTTTAAAAGCAGCGACTAGGAATCCCGGCAAAGAAAATGATCTGGTGTTGGCTTCACCCATTGCCAGGCTGCTGCTCACAGCCCTGCCCGTGTGGATCGTCCCGGGCTCGGCGTTTCCTTGTGCCCGATGACATTATGCAATTACACGATGATAAACATCATTCGGGAATACAAATGCGAGAGGTAAACAGCTCGGGGCTCTTTATTAGTTTATTTCAGGCGATCTTTCTTGTTTTACTGCGCTGCTCCTCCCCCTTTTACAGTTTTCTGCTATTCTTTACTAATTCTAGTGATTTGAGAAATAACCTTTAACCTACGCAGTTTGCAGACTCCTAAAGGGGATAATTGAAATGCCACAGTAAACCAAAGGCAATAAAATATTATTTACTAGGCATAAAACTAAGGTTGGTCTTCTTAAAGAAACGAACAGCCCCTTATTCCTTCCCCCTCCCCGGACCTCGTGCTACACCTAATTTATAAATTCCTCACCAGGCGTCCCGAGGAATGAACAGCAGCCCGGGGAGTGAGGATTCCTAATGGAAAGGCTCTTTGGATATTAGAGTGTAAAGAAACCTGCCGGGAGCGATGCTGCGGCCCCGGGCCCCGCCGGGGCGCTCAGGTGTCGCGGAGTCCCGGGCTGATCCCCTGCCCGTCTGGGCCGAAGGGGTTCCGCGCCCCCCCGACGGGCTCCGGTTTTGCGCCCCCCGACGGGCTCCGGTTCCGCGCCCCCCGACGGGCTTCAGTTCCGTTGCCCCCGACGGGCTCCGGTTCCACGCCCCCCCGACGGCCTCCGGTTCCGCGCCCCTCGACGGGGCTCCGGTTCCGCGCCCCTCGA
>JBBMKD010000027.1:13234901-13264299 GCA_037834095.1 Argya squamiceps
CGGGCGGGGTGCGGGAGCGGCGGGGCCGGGGCAGAGGGACGGGCGGGCGCCCCGGGAAGGCGGTGTCCGCGGGGTGCTGGGGGTGCGGGGGTGGGTTCTGCCCGCTGGAGCGGGAGCTGCGACGTGCCTGTGTCTGGCACCAGAGCCTCGGCGGGGAGAAGGGCCGGCGAGTCAGAGTCAAGTTAAAAGGGGCCCGGAGACTTCCGTTGTTTAAACTTGAATGCTCGAAAATGGTCTGAGAAGCAATAAACAATCTGATCCTTTTTCTCCCCCCTCTAGAAATCCAGTGCAGTATTAATCCACGGAGGTGCTGTGGGGACAGTTGGCAGTACAATGGCTTCTCAGTACCTCGTAGTGGCTCTGGCCGTTTTCTCCTCTTTTACCCAGGTTGTAATAGAAGCCAGCTCTTGGTGGTAAGCATCTCGTATCGGCTCGGTTTTGAAAGGGGGTGTCAAGATTTGCTTGCTTCAATATCTCTGTGCTTCTTCGGTACTTTGTTTCCGCGGGAGTGCGGCGGGAGCGAGGCAGCAGGGGAGAAGTGTGCTGGTTGGAATATGTTGTGTAAGAAAAGGAACGGGTCTGTCGAATGAGGGTAAATGTGCAACATCTCGTCTTGTAAAATACAGTTTTAAGAATGCTGTCTGGTAGATTCTCTATGAATTTTATCATCTTTAAGTTACTGTAATTGTTTGTCTTTTAAAAGAGATGTTGCAACTCCCTTACGTTAAGGCGTTTTGCATGTACAAGAGAAAACGCTGATTTGCAAGGATAAACATAAAGTTTCAGTTTGAAGTTTTCTGTAACTGAAATGTTTACAAATATATTTCGTTACGAAGGAGTACATTTAAATTCCTGCTTTAGCAAATTATCTTTATAGTGTACGATGTTGAGAGTTCTTGAAATAGGTGTTTCTCTGCTTTTTCCAGTGATCCCTTTGGGATTAATAGCCACTTTTTAATTGAAATGTATCATATGAAAGCACTTTAAGAATTAAGAAAACAAAGTTAATTTTGTTTAGAATGAGTATACTTGCCTGCATGTTTCTGTGTTGTCAGTTTGGAAGAAGCTAGAAGTAGTCTGTAGAAAGTTTCTAACTTCTGGCTTGCTAAAGGTTTCCCTATTTGTTTATAGTAGATCAGATTGAAAACCCCAGACTTAAATATAAAGTATGTGTTAAGACAAATTGGGATTTGGAGAGCTTTTTTCATTTTTGCTTTATTTATTTTCCTGGCCTTGCGATTGTTTGGAGCTTCTGTTATTTTTACTGTGTCAATTTAAGCTGGTAGAAGACTGCCTAGATGCAAGTCTTCCAAGTCTCTGTCGTACTTCAGTCTCTAATGTATGGTGATAACCACATGGGTGGAAACTAGTAACTTCTGTCCTGTTCTTGAAACAAAAGTTTCATATTTAAGTGTCTGGGGTTTTTCTTCACTCATTAGCAAAAACAGGAGTTGTATACTCACATATAAGTTACAATTCTGTCTGGATTTTTTTTTTAAATTTACTTTATTTTCTTTTGAAGTCTTCTGTTTATTAATGCAAATCTTTCTTTGTGCAGGTCTTTAGGGATGAATCCCATGAACCCCATGAACCCCGTTCAGATGTCAGAGGTGTATATTATAGGAGCCCAGCCACTATGTAGCCAGCTAGCAGGGCTTTCCCAAGGACAGAAGAAACTCTGCCAGTTGTATCAGGACCATATGCAGTTCATTGGAGAGGGTGCAAAGACGGGCATTAAGGAGTGCCAGTATCAATTCAGACATAGAAGATGGAATTGCAGCACTGTGGACAACAACTCTGTTTTTGGCAGAGTCATGCAGATAGGTAGGAAGCAACATCTTTATGATTAAACTCTTGTCTAAGGATATGTATGGCACACACTGTTCTGCACTTGAATCTCTTGCCAGGTTCTTACTGAGTACTGTATACAATCAAGTGTTTCTAAAAGTTGGCAAAGGAGTTGGATTATTTTTAGCTGGAGGTGATTTCCCACCACTGTCCAGCCATATGTGTTGGAAAACAAAGTAGGAATATATATTTGCATATGGGAATAGGGGAGAAAGGAAAATGAGGCCCTGTAATCTCTTTCTTAGAAAACCTGAGACAAAACGAAGGCAACCTACAAGAATTAAAACCAGCAGTGTCTTGTAAAATTAAAGATGTCCATGTCTAGTTCCAAAGTTAGCAGCTGGATAATAAATCGCTCTTGGTCCAGAGGTTAACTGAAAATTGCTGCTCTATCGATTAGTGTTTATAGGCAATTCCTCCTTGCTTATTTCCAGAAACAGTATATTTTTTTTCTCTTTTTAAGGAAAACAGATTTATTTTTAAATTACTGTAACAGGGTAATTTTCATGAGGTGGGTTCTATCATGGTAAAATGTGTGATTGTCCTTGTAACTGGCATTTAATGGAATCACACTGCTGGTAAGAGACATATTCTTGTTTAACATCTTATCACAATTTGGTGGACACTCAACCCTGTCAGATCCTCTTTAAAATGGCCTTCTCCAGTGCTCATGTGCTGCCTGCCTTTCCTGGCATTTAAGGACCTCATAGTATTTTAAAGTCCTTGTCAAAATTTTAACCAGTGCTGTTGAATGGGATCCATGGTGAAACCTTCCTCTGACTTTCTCAAGTCAGGTTGCTGATTTTGTGTGATCAACTGAAAAATGCCTATTTTTCTTGATGACACTTGTGATCTTTTAAGTAGTGAGTGGTACACTGGCAAACACAGCACTGCTTTTCAGTTGGAGTTGTAAAGTAAAGCTTTTATGGCAGTGTTTTTCTGTCCTGCTTTAGAAAAAGAAAAGGTTTTAAAATTGGTCTCAATCTGGGTTTGTCTGCAAATGGGCTGACTCCACTTAAAGTTGAAGGAATACATCAAGTCACATTTGGTCTCGGTTTTTGTTAAAAGAACTTCTTATTTGGAGATTGTCAGACAAATAGAGAAAAATCTATTGCCTGAAAGTACTGAATCGGAACATTTGATTTTAGATAAACAACCTTCCCTAGGTTTTTTAAAGCACCATATTAACTCTGGATAGAGGGGTTTTTTTACCTTACCCAAGCAAAAGTCTAAAAACATGAAAGCAAGCTTCTTTTATACACCTCTGTGTTTGAGTAATCTAACAAATGTCAGAAAATTAATCTGTTTAAAATTTAGGCTTTCCTCCTTCAGGCCTTATTTATTATTCAAGCAAGTGAAAATTAGCTCAGTGGGACTGTTGGTGTGAAGGAGTGTACAGGATGGGGCCTGTGATTTGTGGTGTCTGTCTCTGGAATCGATGTTTCTGCCCTCCCCAAGTATGACAGATCTATTTAAAGGTGTTCCTTTCAAGTTAAATAACTCTGCCACACCCTTTTGCTCGATATGACTGTATTAGCTGATGTCTACACAGCAATTCATCACGTAATTAAGCCACTTATTCTAATTGCAGATGGAAGCAAGGTTAATAGCCATATTCAGGAGTTAGAGCATGAAGAGTGTATTCACTGAGAGCAAGGAAGGAGGTGTAACAGTTGTAGTATTTCACATTGACCCTCAGTAATGGCCAGTTGGTGTTCCTTTGCATGGAAGGGAAAGTGAGCACTTTCAGAGCCTGATTCCATTGACTCCAGCCTGCCATGCCCTGTGTGATGGGCTGTCAGACAGCCCTTGCTCCCAGCAGTGCAGGAGGTGCAGATTGTTTGGGGGATTTTGCCATGTGCCCTTGGTTGTGCCCCAGAGGGTTCCCGGGCACGGCGCTGCCCGCCGGCACAGCCACGGCCCCGTGTGTCAATGGACAGTCTTTCTTCAGGATTTACCCTGCAGTTAGCTAAAGCTGTACAAATAAACCTGCCGTTGGCTTTGGAAACTTGCTCTGTGCCTTATTGAACTGTAAAGTTTTAGGGCCTGTGTTCTGCACTGCTCTCCTTGGGTGCTGGTTCCCAGGTCAGGCCACAGTGCTCGCTGCCGTCTCCTGGCTTTGTGGCCAGCCCTGTGCAGGCTGCACATGGGGCTTTGCACACACAGCTAAGTGCTAACAGGAAACAAAATCACTGAATCCTCTCCCTACAGCTCTGTGTGGTTGGGGTCCAGTTTATTCTGCCTTCAGCCTGATGTTGAATGCTTTTAAAATGCAAGACAAAGAACATTTTGTGTCTTATGTACAGGTATAAAAAAAGAGAAGAGGTTCTGTTCTTGCAGATTTCTTCAGATCAAGTGTAAAGCTCAGGGCCTTGCTCTGTGGGTGGCTTCCTACAGTGTGTGTATATTGAACAGTTCCATTTCTATGTTTTATATATATGGGAGAGAGGGGACTCGAACGTGTTTGGAATGTGTGTTTGCTTGCCATGGCTACAATAGAGAGAAATCCTGGACTGTGGGAAAAGACAGATATGTTTGACAGTGAAGGAAAGCACAGTTGTGCCTAAAGACTGAAAAAAAGAAGTAAAAAAAAAACCAACTCAGAGTAACTCATCCGTGTGGAAACATCACTCTTAATGTGTTTCTGGGGTCGATGACTTGAGGCAGTGTTGGCTTGAAGTGTATTTCAGCAGCTGATGCTGTTTTATAATTTGCCTAAATGTTCAAGGAGGGAACTTGCAGGGCAACTCTCCTTCCTCTACCCAAGCCTTTCCTTCTCCTTCTCTCTAAGAGTAAGTTCTTTAAAATTTGTTCCAGGGTAATAATGAGAGCTAGTCAAAAATAGTCAGCTTTATGAGTTTAAATCCCGCAATAAGCACGGAGTTAACCATGTGAAAGCATGAGCTAACTAAACATGAAAAAGAACAAAAATGGAACGGAAGAGGCAAGTCCTGTGGTCCAAAGCAGACCACGTTTCTTTCCTCTCAGTATAGTGGAAATTTTGCTTAAGGAATTAATCCAAAAATGTGTGTTACAGAGCAAACGGGAACATTAAAATCTGTATGAGGTTCCCCCTGCTATAGTTTGCAGTAGATGCAAGGCCTAAGTCACCACATAAAGCCAAAGTTTTTTTAACTGAAAATGCTACTCCTGTAACCCTTTATACCCACAATGCATGTAGATACTTCCCAGAGCAGGTGTCTATGAGTGCAGACCATTGTAAGGTAGCAAAGGTGTAAGGTGCTTCTGATCTTCCTGATGTCTCATCTTTCCTAACATAAAATTTCTGATTTTTCCCATTTAAACCCAGCATCTATTACTAAAATTAATCCCATGGATGACAGCTGTTGCATTAACAAAGCTGCTCTGATCATGGTGTCATCTTGATGTTAAATATGAACCAGACTTCAAATTATTTATGTTTCAGAAGTGCTTGAAAGCTCCTATTAGATTTGACCTGTCATGATATGTCTTGTACAAAGAGATTTTGCATAAAAATGTTCTGTCTAAATATACATGACTTGCCCAGAACACGGCCTCTTAAAGTCCAAATTTTTCAAAGGCCCATGATGTTCCCTAAGTAAAATCAAGATTAAATGCTGGCTTGATCTATTGATTAGACTAAAGATTAGGAATAAAACTTAAATCATATAAACAGAAAAAAAATATTTAGTCTATTCTTAGATGGAGAATATTCTGAGAATCTTTCTTGGAAAAGACCCATTGGGATGCTGTCTCTTAAGGGGAAAAATAAACTTGAAATGTTGTTCTCTGGTGCAAGTCTTGTGTTTGTTTATCTGCAAGTTTGCTAGTTGTACTCAGAACTTGTGTCACTCTTGGAAAAGTGATTGGGGAAGTCAGACACTTTAATGAGGTGGGATCAGATACTGTCAAACAGGATGGTATGTGGCCATGTCTTACATTAAGGCTATTGTAACTTTTTCTTAACGAAAGTTGGAAACTTGAGGTTTTCCATTTCCATTTAAGGGCACCAGATGCAGGAGAAAACCTTCAAGGCCACCTTGTGCCAAGGGTTTTTTCTTCCCTGTAATTTGTAAAAATGATTGTCCATGTCCCTTGCCATATTCGCAAGAGCTGGAGTGGTGGATAATAACCAGCACAGGTTGTTGTTAGTTTTAAATAGTCTCCTCCAGAAGTGTCTGGCTAATGTGTAGGGTGGAAAGTTGTGTTATTCTGCTGCGTTTCTTTTGATACCAGGAGACTTTGTAAAACGCTTGAACTTTAAATAAATTGGAATAAGTGGGTGAAGTGCATCAATCATGTTTGAGAAGTAGTAATTTAAGAACCAGACTTAAAAGTTGTATTTAACATCTCTTTCTTCTGAAGGAAAGGGAGCCTGTTGCCCTTCCCTCCCCTCACATGCAGGCATGGCAGCTTTGGCCCCTCTGGCCTTGTGGCCTTGACCCCCCTCCACTCTGCTGTCCCATCCAGGCGTTCAGCAGCACGAGTGAGAAGTGATTTCTGCTCAGGCATTGACCAACATGAGTGAGAAGTGATTTCTGCTCAGGCATTCACCAACATGAATGAGAAGTGATTTCTGCTCTTGGCAAACCACGTGTGCTCAAATGGCTCGGGATCACTCGGTTCTTTCCGAGCAAGTTTTGGGCAGCGTGGTTTGGGGTTATTCTACCTTTTACTGTGTGAGTGACCTTGGTAGCTCAGGAGAGCCTTTGTCCTCCTGTCCCAGGAGCGGTGGCTGTCCCTTAACCCCTCTTGTGTCTCCGTGCAGGCAGCCGGGAGACGGCGTTCACGTACGCGGTGAGCGCGGCCGGCGTGGTCAACGCCATGAGCCGCGCGTGCCGTGAGGGCGAGCTGTCATCATGTGGCTGCAGCCGCGCCGCGCGCCCCAAGGACCTGCCCCGGGACTGGCTGTGGGGCGGCTGCGGGGACAACATCGAGTACGGATATCGCTTTGCCAAGGAGTTCGTGGACGCCCGGGAGCGTGAGCGCGTCTATCAGAGGGGCTCCTACGAGAGCGCCCGCATCATGATGAACCTGCACAACAACGAGGCCGGCAGGAGGGTGAGTGTCTGCAACAGCAGCCTGTCCCTCCACGCTCCTCCTCATCCCTTCTTTCTGGGAAAAATGTGGTGCACAGAGCAGCCACCGTGGCCAGTCTTGGTTTTGATGCACAGAACAAGAAAACGGCAGATATGGCGTGTGGGGAGTGCATGAGTTGGTGTTGCCTTTGGTTGTCTGACAGTCCCGTTGCTTTCTTGTCTTCATCCCTTCTTTCTGGGAAAAATGTGGTGCACGGAGCAGCCACCATGGCTGGTCTTGGCTTTGATGCACAAAACAAGAAAATGGCAAATACAAGGTGTGGGGAGTGTGTGAGTTGGTGTTGCCTTTGGTTGTCTGACCGTCCCGTTGCTTTCTTCTTGGGGGAGGCTGGGAGCAAAGCGTGTTGTGTTTCCCTCAGTATTGTTTCATGAAAAGTGCCCTGCTTGCTGTGGATTCTCTGTAGAGCAGAATTTTATTAGTTGGTATTTCCAACCAGGACAGTGTGTGTTGGAAGGAAGAGGGGTGTGCTGAGCTTCCCAGGCTGGAATTGTGCCACAGGATTGTTCTGACTTTTTTTTCTTTGCCTGGTTTAAGAGTATGCGAAAAGCTTCTCTATGCTATTAGAAAACATGGTCTTCTGTGGTTGAACATGTCTTCATGGTTTCTTTAATCTCAAAAATGCTTTAAATGAATGGGTGTAAACTTTTTTTTTAATAGTCTGAACATGAAGAGCCAAAATCATTATTTTCCTAGAGCTTGAAGTGCCAGCAATAGTCGGCTGAGACTTTACACTTGTGTTCTAAGGTGAAGAAGGATGAAAGATAATAGAAAATTAATAGTATTTAAATGTAAGAGAAGGGTGTCTGAAAGCAATGGACAGGCCAATTACTATTAGCAAGAAGAAAAATGACACTTTCACAGTTGCTTGTGGAGACTGAAGGAGTTTTTTCCTTCCTCAGCCTCATCTTTGCAGTGCCATTTGGCAGTGTTAAGACTCTGTAACTGCTGGGTGGAAGCTGTCTACAGTATCATCTAATGTGTCAGACACCAGGATTTTTGGGGCAGTGTCAACACTGACTCTTATTTTATTTGTACAGGGCAAATGATTGAGGTTTTCCTGCCAAAGCTTTGTAAAGAGGATATTGCTATGTAGCTCTGACTCCCACCCATAGGTGTTTGGGGGTTTCTTCTTGGATGAAGTCTCTCTTCCAGAGCAGTATTTGGGATAGGAGGAGGATGCTGAGCCAAGAGTAGACAATCAGCTGCAGCTGAGCCAGGAGCAAGAGGAATCTTAACTCTTTCCCTAATTGCAGCCTCAAGCAGAGATCAATAGGCAGAGTAACTCAGATAGAAAACAAGGGGATGTTTTACATTTCTCAATGAAACAGCAAAATCCTTCGCTGGCGTGAGAGCGAATTCCTAAAATTTGAACACAGCCTGAGTGATGCTGCTGTCTGGGCCGTGTGTGGTGCTGTGATTGTCTCTGCTGTGGGGAGGCTCTCTCCTCTTCCTCCTGACCCTTGGGGTGCTGGGGGTGTGTGGGTATGTCAGCTGGCTCGTCCTTCCACTGTATGGAGAGGAGAGGGAGAAGGAGAGGAGAGGAGAGGAGAGGAGAGGGAGAAGGAGAGGAGAGGGAGAAGGAGAGGAGAGGGAGAAGGAGAGGAGAGGGAGAAGGAGAGGAGAGGGAGAAGGAGAGGGACAAGGAGAGGATTCTAAGGTGAATACTGTGGAGGGGCCAGTGGGAATACGACAGAGAGCGGGAGATGCGGGGTGTAACTGCTCTCACATCCGTGCTGTCTTTGGTGATGGTTTCTGTTTCTGTCCCCCACTCCAGACGGTGTACAACCTGGCTGACGTGGCCTGTAAGTGCCACGGCGTCTCGGGCTCCTGCAGCCTCAAGACCTGCTGGCTGCAGCTGGCCGACTTCCGCAAGGTGGGCGACGCCCTGAAGGAGAAGTACGACAGCGCCGCGGCCATGAAGCTGAACAGCCGGGGGAAGCTGGTGCAGGTGAACAGCCGCTTCAACGCCCCCACCATCCACGACCTGGTGTACATCGACCCCAGCCCCGACTACTGCGTGCGCAACGAGAGCACCGGCTCCCTGGGCACCCAGGGCCGCCTGTGCAACAAGACGTCGGAGGGCATGGATGGCTGTGAACTCATGTGCTGCGGCCGGGGCTACGACCAGTTCAAGACGGTGCAGCGAGAGCGCTGCCACTGCAAGTTCCACTGGTGCTGCTATGTGAAATGCAAGTTGTGCACAGAGATCGTGGACCAGTTTGTGTGCAAATAGGGCACGGACGAGGTGGGAGGAGCTGCGGCCGCCTGCCAGCGAGGGGTGCGGGCCCCTCTCCCTTTCCGCAGGACTATCTTCACTTTATTTATAGAGTCCAACGAGTTTTTTTTTCTTTTTTTAAGAAAAAAAAAAAAAAAAAAAAAGAAAATAAAAAGGGCGGGGAAGGAAAAAACAAAAAGAAAGAAAAAAGAAAAATATAAAGGTTGCAAAGAGAAGTGCCTGGAAACCCTCTCTGCGTCCATCCCCGAACTGTGTGAGGCTTATATTTTTGGCAATAATGGGGGAGAATCTGAGAATATTTATTTTACAAATTTAAAAAGGATTGACTTTTCTTACAAACAATAGAGTAGTTTGAGGGGAAAATCCGACATATCCTAATTTAGATCCATGGAACGTAATACATGTGCAGTAGGCAGAGCAACCATGTAACATGCTTGGGATGTTAGAGCAATCCTTATGGATATGAGGAACACACAGACCTGTCCATGACTTTTAGGTTCAGACACTAGAAGTTCCTAGAGTAGGATGTATAAAGCTGTTCAGTGCATGTAGGGCTCTGTAAATAAGGGGTATGTTCATCACAAGGTGTGGTGTTGGTTGCCCACCAAGGAGGGCAAAGAGCAAAGGATCAGAAAGGCTTCAACTGCGCTATCCCTGAGTCAGCGGGGCTGGTTCCAGAACCAAGCAAGACAGGAAAAAAACCACAGAAAAAAAAAAAATCTGCCTTGGTGAATAATGGAAATGTTCTTCACGGCAGAGCTTGGCCTCATCAGCTAATTGTGACGTTTGGGTGTCTCGTGAGCCAGGGCAGCACTTCCCTGCTCCCGGCTGTGGAGCAGCCCGGGGCAGGCTGCTCGGAGCACTGGGGCTGGGCAATGCTGACAAACAGCTTTGCCTTCCCAGCCTGGAAAGCCCATGGAAAGGAGAGTTCCCCAAATTTGAAAATGCCTTAAAATGGTGTAATAGTTGGCTGTCCGTCAAAACACAGCTTGACAAATAACTCCTCTAATTTTATGTGAGAAAATAAATCATTAGATATCCACTCTTGGAATGATTATTTTTTTTTTTGGCAGATTTTGGGAAAGCTTTCACTCAAGGAGACAATAGTTTCATATTTTAATAACATTAACTGACTATTATAGTTCAATGAAACGTTGCAGCAATACCAAATTTATCATCCTATGTCTTTAATACACATGCTTTAGATAATATATTTCAGATATACACTACAACTGTTCAGACTATACTCGAGCAGTTACATATATATGGGAGAACTGTGGTCTCTGGTGTCTCATACTTCAAAGCTTTTTGTACATATATATTTTAATGATTTAGAAAATAATAAAACATCTAAATTAAAGGAGCAGTTCATCCCTTACTTTCTTTTTCAGATCTCTTCAGGTGTTTAGATTGATTCTAAGCTTTTGATGGGTTTTTATTTTTAATTATTATTTTTTTAAGAACTTTTAACCTTCAGAAGTTTTAAGGATAATCACAAAGAAGTAAGCCTCTTCCCAGTTTCAGGACTTCCTTTGGTGGTTGGTAGAGGCAGCACCCTGCGTTTGAATGGATACCAGTCTGGAGATCACTTCTATCCACTCTCACATTAAGGGCATTATTGTTTATTGCTGAAAGGAGACCCCTCCCAACTCCAAAATGTGCTGCATTTGGCCCTTGCTTTTCAGTTTTGGAACAGAGAATTGTTATTTGTCAAACAATATGTGTTCCCCCTGCTGTGTACTTACACAGGTTTTAATTTTTGGTTCAGATGCCACTTTCCAACTCAGTCCCATCCTCCAAGTTAAAGAAAATGGTTTTGCAGATACCATTGAGGTATCCGTACCATTTCCATGAGGAAAATCTTTCACTTTAGCCTAGTTGTACTAAAGCCTTGACTTTCCACAAGCCTTTAAGCTGTATCATTAAATTCATCTTGATCATTTATCAGCTTCTTAATGGCGCTTTATTGCTCTTAATTTATTATACAAGGACATATTTACCCCTCATCTTCAGATGTTTGCAAAGAATATCTTTAAAGTAAGAGAAATAAATAAAGCACTAATTCATTGAATATGTCACTTTGGTTTTTATTGTACAAAAACCATGATCTTTTTTTTTCATTTGCTGAATCACCTCATGTTCCTTTTTAGTGACTTCTGTCTGAGCAGAATTGAATCTCATGATCCTAGCTATTAAAACCCTATTTAATGTAAAATATTTTACTTGTCATTCAGATATGTAAATCTTCTATGTCCTTTCCTCTGTTCTGTACATTTAATGTACATATTTCTGTCTTGTGTGATTTGTATATTTCACTGGTTAAAAAAAAGAAAGGATTATGCCATAATTGAAGATAGACTATAAAAATAAAACTTTGGTTGTATATTGGGAAGTGGTTTTAATTATCTTTCAGAGGAGGGTTTGTTAAGACAACGAGCAGAGTTGATTTTTAAATTTACTTCATGGTAAAACAGGGAAGTGTTTGTTGGCCAAACATACAGAGTAAATTTTGAAGTTTTATTTCAATATTAAGACAACTTACAGATATAACTATTTCTTAAGCAGGAGGGGGAAAAACCCCAAACCAAAAAACACACCAAAAAACCACTCAGAAACCCCTGTGACTCTGAGCTAGGAAGCATTTTAGAGATGGATAACTACTAAATTGCCAGTCGACAGGGTCCTGGGTTGTTACTTGTGTGCCTACAGCTTCCAGGGCTGCCTTCAGGGATTTTGGGGCAGCTGCCTTGAGTAATTCCAGTGGGGGCAGCAGGATCCTGGTGTGAGCCAAGGTTCCCAGCAGGAAAAGCCCTGGGCACTGGGTCTGTGTGCTCAGCACCATGCTGGGCGGAGCTGCCAGGTGGAAGCTCACCAGAAACTGGGTACAAATGGAGGGAAGAATCCTTATACAAAACCAGGAAGGCAAAGTGCAATGAAGGATGAATGAAGTATTCGTATTGAGGAGGTAAAGCAGAAAAAAAATTTAATATGAACACCAAGCTTTCTGTTTTGAGATTGGGTTGTCTTTGAACTGATATTCTTAAGTCGTGATTTTTTTTTTTTTTTTGCTATAGGTAACTTGATGAATTAGTCGCCTTTCTTTACCTCTCTTCTTCTCTTTCTTTTTTCTTTTTTTCTTTTTTTTTTTTTTGCGCAAGGATAACCTCCTAACATATTGAAACTCCTTCTGGCTGCCAAGAATGTATTATCCCACAAACCAGTAGACCAACATCATGTGTTTAAAATAGCGATTCTGGGCAAATGCAACGTTCTGTGGTCCTATTACTGACATCTGGTTCAGTTTTCCTCCACTTGTATATTGACCAGTATTCTTTATTGCAAAAACACAGCCCCTATTTAGGAAAGTCAGCATTTTTTTTGGACTGGATTATATTCAAGCTCTTCCCAATAACAGAAAAATTACCAAAAAACTTCTTTATTGCCAGCAGTAAATAATCTGTATTCAAAATAGTCATTATGGGCTCAGATACAAGAGAGTTGTTTTTAATTTGCACCACAGTTTATCTGTTTAATTTTGTTAAAAATGCTGTTTCAGAATCTTTGTTTTTTAGTAATAGCTTTGAATGTTTGTGTTTGGTTATCTCTTTGCAATACTGAGATCCACTCTGCTCTTGCAAAGCACTGAAGCCCTCAGGTGTTCTGAGGAAGTGCACCAGAGAAAGAGAGATGAAGAAGAGAATGGCAGCTTTAAGTCAGGCACTGCATGCAGGATGCAAGCTAAAATCCTTCCTTTCTGGAGGATTTGTCTGATAGAATGATCTTAGAAAGCTGATACAAAATTTGTAGAAAGTGGTACTGAAACTGACGGAAAGGCTGCTTTTGTTTGGATCAATGAGGAATAATATCTAAACCATTAGGATATTTGTTGTAAAAGTGTGGTTTTGGTGAATCAGGAAAAACGTCTAGTTTTTTTTCTTCTGGACTATATGCTAGAGGAAACTGAGAACAACAAGGAAAAATGAAGCTCTCTTAAAAATATAGGTGAGTGTATTAATATAAAGCTTATGCATGTACTTGCTGACTGTGGTAGTCTTTAAACTGTTTATCTATTATTGAAGTCAGTTTGGAAGGCAGGCCAGATCTGTTCTTTTGCTTTTCAAATTGTGTTTAAAATTCTCAATGGGAAAGAAAAAAAAAAGAAAAAAAAAAAGAAAGAAAGAAAAATCTTTCTTCCCTACTCCAGACTCTGGTATGTCTGTTTATGTTGCAGTGGGATAAAGGATCCACGTAGGAGCGCGGTGAGAGGTTTGTACATGAAATGTTGTTTTCTTTAAAGGTGTGATTAAAAAATCCAATCTGTCTTATGCTCTGCTCTTATATGAGATTGCGTGTGTGCATTTGTATATACTCTGCTGGTATTTTCCAATTGTGTTGGCCAAATTCTGCTTTTAGTTATGGTTAGGCATCTCTCCTGACTCTGGTGGTGTCATATGAGCCTGACGTTTTTCGACCAGACGTGAAGGCCCCCCTGCTCAAAGAGAATGCATATGAAATATATCAGCCTTTCTTCTGCTGGCTGGTTGTTTAAACATGGGTAACTGAATTATTGTGAAACAAATTCTGAGACTGCAGCTGCAAAAGCAGTAATAGGGTATATTCGTAGTGATGTTTCTACGCCATACCTCCTAATTTCCCAGTTGATTTCCAGTGCAGACAGAAAGTCTAGAATGCATGCGGTATGTTCCTCATCATATATTTTATAAATGTAAAATAATGATTTGTCAATTACAGTTTCTATGATAGAGATAAAATGAGATATTTCGGGCTCTCCTGATTTGTTGACAGCCCCTTACCTTTGGCTGTGTGGAGCACTGCTGGCTCGGAGCAGCAGGAGGTGAAGCTGCTTTTGGGAACGTCTCTGAGGGCCGGGCTGTGCAGTGTGGATATTGGTGCACTGATTGCTTTTGTAGCCAGTGTTGGTTTACCTTGTGTTGTCTTTCCCAGCAGTCCTGCTTTCTCAAATGGTAATTGAACAGCAGCAGTCAAAATACTCTGCTGACTGAGAACCTCTGGCCACTCCGTGGGCTGTTATTCAAACACTTTCTGAACCGGTTTGACCCACTGCTGATTTATTCCAGATCCATTGAGAGGAATTTTAAAAATGCAAACTCTAGTGTAGAGTTCATAGCATGGCTCACAGTTCTTTTTTGGTTTTGTTCTGTTTTCATAAAGCACTCCATACCAACCATCCATCTTTTTTATAGTTGGCGTTTTTTTTGTTGTGTTTTTTTTTTTTAAGTCATTTTCCTGAGCAAAGGATATGGTCCCCTCAATAAAAGGTGATAATTTCTGTGCCATTCCTCCAATGACTCCCAGACCTCAGTGACAGGTTCCATGGCAAGAACCACTTCCAGAAACCACCCATCCCTCAGTTTCCTCCTGCTTCTCCTGGGCAGTTGTTAGCAGAGTGCAACAGCTGCAGCTTCTCAGTCTTAAAAACATTGACTACTGCTTTTTTTTGTTGCTTTCTGCCTCTTCTTTTGCCCACTCAAGCAAGTCTATCATCTCCTGGTAGGTGTTCCTGTTGTTTTTCATACAGCAAATTGCAACTTTACACAGCTTTTCTCAAGTATGGGCTGGGATTTACTTTCCATGACTATTGATCTCAGAAGAGCTAATGCTTAGTAGGCAAATAGTGCTAGGGCTTCTCAAGTATCTCTTTGCTTTGTAAATCAGCAGCCTTGGAGGAGTGAAGGGTAATCCCTGAGCAAACTTGAACTGGCCATTACCTGGGGCAGGGAGGTTGGGGTCATTAATGCTATAAAATACTGTTCAGATGTATTTTCGTGCTTTTCTTTGGGCAAAAGGATTCACAGCATGAAAAAGAAAGTTGTTACTCAGTGAGATGTGAACTAGTCATGCTTGAAAAAAATGGGAAAAAGACCAATTTATGGTGTGCAAATTCATTGATATTGTTAGCAGTCTCCATTGGTGTTGATTGCCATTCACATATAATTGAGAATATGGATGTTTCTGCATATATGTTTTTTGGATCAAAGCAATCCCTTGGTATTTTCATCTTGCATAGTACATTTGTGAGTAAAGGGCCTGTAAGTAAATCAAGTTTGAGGACTTAAAGAACTGGAAGTAAAACCCATCACCTAAGAAACAGCTCCAAAAAAACACTATGGAGAAAAAATAGCAGTGCAAGATGCAGCAAACAAATGTTTTGTTTTAAGATTTAGTGTTGCTATAGCTGTCAAGCAGGCAAATGGTTGCTAATGTCAAGGACTGTATGTTCATTTGAAGCCACAGTGCCAGTTGATTTATATATGTACAAGTAGGCAAAATCCAAAGACAGGAGTCTGGGAGCAATTCCTTGGTAGTTGTATGCATTATATGGGATTCTTGTTCCTTATGACCTCTGGCAATCCTCAGTAAGCATGATGACATGCTTTTACTTGCAGATAGGTGACAAGATTTTCTAAAATGTTTGTAAAAGTGTGACAATTTACATTGAATTATATATATGTATATGGATTTTTTTTTTTTTTTTTTGCTACAGTCTTCTAACATACATGGGAATCTGAATAGATGATAAAATACTGGGTGAGGGTGAATTGTCTTGGCATAAGCAGCAGCTGTACACAGCCTAGGGAATGGGAGGTGGAAGTTTATTCCTCCTGATGTTGTCTCTTGTAAAGAGCCAGTGTTGATCCTGCATAGCAGATGCTTTGGAAAAGAATGACAGTAGGACTTCATGAATGGAGGACATAATTCATTCATAGTAAGTACAAGGTCTAATGTACTTGTGTTGCCTTTGCCATGTCATTTGCATGCAATATATATTTCTGTATGAGCAAAGTCTAAGATCTTTGCTCAAACGTAAGGACTTTATTACAGCAGATTAAAAGCAGAATAAGCTCTAATGAAGCCAGATGTGACAGCAACTGAATATGTCCCTTGTTCTTGCATTCTAGTGGATTTTGTTGTTACCTTGTTAGGATTCAAACTTTGTCTTCAGGATTTGGCTGACTGAAATGATAGATTAGTCATTGTGGAGGATTTAATGGATAATACATCACTTTTTTTTTTTTTTTTTTTTTTTTTTTTTGGTAAGGGATGAGAGACTCCTTTCCTGGAGGGCATTTTTATCATAGAATCTGCCTTAATTTGTAATATATTTTCTGATCCTCCCTGTGGTTAGAGAATATCTATGGAAACATCTATGCCTTGTGTAGACTCTGTCATCTCTCATGTCTTGTTGTCCTCCTTGGTGGTGTATATTTTGTATATTTGAAGTTACTATGGCTTTACTTTTTTAAAGTCTGACTCTTGAAAGTAGAGATCTTGCCAGACCCCTGGCTTGTGGACCTTACTGTAGGAGATCTGTTGCCAAGTTTAGTGGAACCACATAGGGTAAATAAGAGTGGCAAAAGTTAAACATTTATGTGAGGAGCCAGCTTTACTGTACATTTTAAAAATCTAGGCAAGCAAGATTAGAAGAAGATATTTTTTCTTTGTCTTATTCTCATGAAGAACTGAAGACATCTATCCTCCATGCCCAGGTGAACTTCTGGAAGGAATAAAAGACCAGTGTCAAATGGTAGCCAACTCTTTCCCTCTACGTCATGATCCTAGTGTACTTTTATTATACTTTGGGATCCTAAGGCTATGTTGATCTGCTACATGATTATATAATGCTCCAGGACACCTGTGTAAATAGCAAACAGAGAGGCTTTTTATAGATACTAGATCTTAGATAAGTGACTCTAAGAAGTAATATAGGATCCCAGCTGTAACCCCCTACTATACATACCATGTATTTTTGGTTGGTTGTTTATTATAAGAAGTACAGAAGCTGTTCCTTGTAACATAATTTTTGTAAGACTCGCATGTGTAAATATTAAATTTGCAAATATTAAATGGAGAAGCATTAGAGAAACCACTAAATGAATAACTTCACATTCCTCACCCTGATGCCCATTTCCTTAAATGTTGCTCCACTAACATTCAAATCTGTGTGCTGTTTCAGCCTCAGAGAGGAACTATGCAATCCCTCAGCCCTGGCCCTCTCGGGGTGTAGATCTCAAGCAGCAATCTTTAATGGTAACAGATGTTTGCTGGAATCCTCCTCAGGGCTCTGATGTTCTGGGTCAGGAGCTTGTGGTGTTAATCAAAGCACCTTGTCCCCCAGTGCAGGCTCAGGGGCTGGCCCTCCACTGGGACCCTGTTTGCCAGGGAGGGGATTCTGCTCTAGGAGCCCACAGGGAGAAAATCAGTAGATGTTCTCTTCTTTCAGCTCCATCCCATGGTCGGAATATCCTGGTGCAATTAACTTGGCTTGTGTTAATGAGGATAGACTAGGATCCAAGAGGGTGAATTTTACTAATTTTTTTAGAATAAATAAGCAATCTTGGGAGCAGAGAACTTGCTCCAGTGGTCCCTGCAGATACAATTCTGGATTGCTGACTAATCACAGTCCTCCTGAAAAAAGTGTTCCCAAAATCTACAGGAAAGAATATTGACTAGTTCCCCCTCTATAGTTTCCTGGGATGGTAAGGAACTCCAGCAGTGAGCAAACTGTTGTTTACCAGTGTTTATAGAGAGAGGTTATTTTACATTATCGTTTTTTAATTATTTACTAGGGCACCTATTAGAAATGAATTATGGTTTTCCTTCTGAAAATAGGGTGAGGAAAATTGAGGCAAGAATACAAAAATGTGGATGTGGCAATGCTGGCACAGCCCTGTTCCTATTTGCAGTGTTAGCAGAGGGCTCTGACCACATAGCTGTAATTAATAGTTGGTGTGTGGCTTGCAGCTGACTGGCCCATGGCTTCCCAGGGTCTCCAGGGTTCCTTATCCAGCCATTTCTTGCAATACAGTGAAAGGAAAATAAGTCACGTGGGGCACCACAATCAACAAGAAAGTGCAAGGTAAATTCAGTGGCATCTATGAAATTTCTGTTATGAATAAGCTGTGTACAAAGTCTTTTAGATTCCAGCTGCTTTGAACTATTGTGTGCATTTTTTAAACCATCCATAAGTAAACTAGCTATGATCTCATTCTTGCCAAGGCTACACTGGTGATGATATGCCTTTTATGTTGTAGGGGAAAATAGGCAATAATATCAAAAGTGCTTAATTAGGATACAAAAACACATATGCAGCGTGGCTTGCTGGATTTGAAGTGCCAGAGCCATCAACATATAAAAGTAAGTAACAATATGCCACAATTAATTAATCCAAGAAGAATTTTTAGTGATTGTGAATTTTTTCCCCCAGTTCTCAGACCGATTTGTCATGTTGGTGTTTATTAATTTAACATTTGATCTGAAAAAAAATTCCCCAAACTTCAAAGTTCAGCCTGTTCTTTAGGAGCAATCCAAAAATATGTTTCTTCAGGCCCCAGGCATTTCTGAAGTAGCTGAAGTTAAACAAAAAACATTTCTCTCAAACTCTGCAAATGTTCTAAAAGCTTTAAAATGACTCCTTACAGGGAGCTGGAGCAGGGAGGGAACCCCTGGGTTATTTTTGTTGCTGTGCAGTGGCACAGGGCTTCCTGGTGGAAAGCTCCAGAATTATCACTTTTCTGTGTGTTTGTGTATGTTTTTCCTTCCTCTTTTCACCTCTGTCACTGAGCTCCTCTCTGCCCTGTGCCTCGATCCCCTGTGGAGAAAGTCTGGAGAAGGTAAGGGTTAGATCATCCTTCCAGCAAGGATAAACTGAATTCATGTCTGAATGGGAAGATGACTCACATCACATGTGATTTTTTTCCTAAGCTCCATGTTGGAGGGGACTTTTTTTCCTTGAGGACCTGTCTCACCATGTTGGACCCTGATGGAAGTGTTTCCTGGGTTTGTTTCCATTTCATATACTGTGTTTTTGCTTTGCAGTAAAACAGCCTTGGGAATCCAGTCTGGATTTTGCTGGTTCCTTGTGCTGGTACAACAGCATCCCTGAGGTTGTGAGTGCTTTTGAGAGCCTTCACTGGAGTCATTTTGGTGTGGTCTTAGTTCATTTTCCCAAGCAAATACTGGTATTCACGTAAGATGACAACATGGCTAATCTGCTCTAAGAGCAGGCTCTGAACATATAGAGGCATTTCTATGGGAATTGCTTCATTACTCTGAGGGGGCCCAACCCATGCTAGTAATTCTGCATCCAGTTTGGTTAATACTGGTGTTTGCTTAAAGGTTTTCCATTTACAGTTCTCTTCTGGAAATTTCTGCCCAGTGCGTCCCGCCTTGTGAGAAGCCCTTTCAACTCAGTTTTAAGTGAGCAAGAGCACTTTTCAGGATTTGGTTGTCATGAAATGTGTCTCACAGTGGGGAGCCACATTAACTTCTCCCAGACAATTGCATTGTATGTTAAAATATGTGCTGTAGCCCTTACATCATACGATAGCTAGTCATGCCACGTCACAGGCAGGAGTTTGACATATGTTGCAAAATAAAAGTTGCCAGTCATGGACACTATTTTGGGTGTTTTCATCTCTAGCAGTGCTGACATGATCTGTACCAGCAAATGGTCTCCTGCTGAGAGCATAACACAAACACCAACACCCTGATTCCAGATGTGCTACGTGGCATGGGACCAGTGACAAGTGATTCTATTTCCATCTTGTATGGTCATGGACAGCCAAGAGGGCACCTTGATATCCCAGAACATACTGCTAAACTTTTTGTCTCAGTGGCATTAATAGATGGGGTTTGTTTTCTGTCACTAGACACCTGCTTTATGCCAGATGTGGCCTTGCTGGGACCCATGGTGTGACCTGGACTCTGCCTCTCATGCCTCAAAAACCCCCTGCACAGCCCTGGAACTGTGTCCTCAGTGGCTTTGCTCTGTGTAAGCTGCTCTCTTGGTCCTGTAGGATGTGAAGCACCATGCCTTAGTTGTAAAGCTGTCTTAAAATCAGCCATCCTGAGCAGGAAAATAATTTTGGTCTTTGGAAAGTAGTGACCAAAGTGGCATATCCTGAGTGCTATTTACTAGTGCACCCTTGAGCTCTGTCCTTTTTTATGTCTTTTGGAGATCACTCCTGAAATGGTGAACAAGCTGAGTTAGTGTGGCCACAGCCCTGTCCTTGGGCTCTCACTGGAATATAAGCAAACATAATGGAGGCTGTAGTAGTGACTGCAGGTTGAGGCATTCAGTCTCTTTGTTCATATATTGCTATAGAAAAACTCTGCTGTGGTGTTAATACCTTTGTCTTATACTCCCAAGAAAAGTAAATGAGCTTTATTTGGATTTTCTATGGAAGAAACAGCAGTGCTGTTTTACTTTGTGGCATTTGAATTGACTTTTCAGAGCTTATTTGACTGCCTGCTGCTTTTGAGAGAGGCAGGAGAGCCAATAGGGTTGTGTATGGTGAATATTTTGCAGTAGTAAGATACAGGTAATTAGAAGGGAAAATATTTAAAATAGCTGTATGTCTTAATGTCAGTCCAGGCTGGCATTTGTGCATGCAGCCTCTCTTTTCTTTTTCTTAGTCATTAATCATTGTAAGTGGATATATGTCAGAATATATAGTTAGATTCAGTTCTTGCTGTGTTTCTCATTTCTTGGTAAGTTTTATGTTCTGGAGCTCTATGAAAAAAAAAATCTCAATCTGCTTTGTGTTTTGTTTTCATGGTATAACAAAGTGACTTGTGGCAATAGATAATTGAATTTCCAGTCTGTTTTTCTTTTGGACATTGAAATAATGCATTGGATAATGCATTAATAACGATGCTTTATCTGCTGGGGATGCCAGTGTGAAAAAATGGACAAGGGTTTCACATCTGAAAATCTTTGATAATGTGACTATGAACCAACCATTCAGCTATATATTGGATCTCCTTTGGGTTCAGCAGAAGAAACTGCAAAAAGAAAAACACAATACATCAAAATAAATTAGAACAGACCAAGAAGGTTACGGGTTATGAGTAGCTTAATCAGGAAATCACACTGTGCAGGCTTTTTTCCTTTTTCCCACTGTTGGTACCAAAGGAGCAGAACACTCTTTCCCAGAGAGAGAAATTTGCTGTCATTGGGCAAATACTTCTGAAAAAGCCCAGGGGACATCACCTCTCAAACTTTCTTTTCTTGGTTATTTCATTTTGAAAACAATTTAATTGTGGTATAAACCTGAAGAAAGCTGGAGTGCAGCTGGGGATGTCTGAACCCTCAGGCAGGCACTTGCTCCCAGGTTATGTTCCCTGGGTTGTTCCTCACCATGAGCATCGTGTCCTAAAGCCAACCCAAGCCCTCATCACACATGAATGTTCTGGCACCAAGGGCAGAGAGATGAGCGAATCCACAAGATTGTTAAGACATGGCTTTGTAGCTAAAGTGAAATCTTGACAGTTGTCTGGAAGAAATGTCACAGTGGGTAGGCTGTAAATGTGACTGTATTTTTACCTACTTCTCTGGTTTTTTTAGAAGTGTGATTTCAGAACAAAGTATTTACTAGAACTCAAGCTGACTTCATGGCTATGTCTTCTTTTCTTTCTCTCCACATGGTATTCCATCCATGGTTTACTAAGTGGTGCAATTCTGATTTTTCTCTTCATCAGAAGTCTAATGGGTGAATGGTGATAATTTTGTAGCTTTGGAGAGATTTTCTTGGCAGTTTCAGTCTATATTTCTGACAGGAAATCATTTTCCCCCTTGAGTTATGATTGCTGGGTTACATGAGTGCAGTCTAACCACTGCTCAACTGCTGTTTGTCTGCTGTCTTTCTGGTCTTAGAGAAGGCCAAACTGCCCCAATGCGAAACATAAAATTAGATGAATGCTGCAGGAAGGGAATAACAACATCATCTTCTGTGATCTTTTGTGATTTTATTTTACCACTTCTTATCTGAAAAGCATCTTCAATTCCACTCGGAGTCAAGAATTAAATATGTTTAGAGAGAGTTCTTCCCATATATGGAAAACAAATGGAACTGGCTCCATTTGTGTGAGGTTTTTTTTGTTTGTTTTTTTTTAGTGGAAGATCACTGTGTTCTGCTACAGATGTTTGCAAATGAGCAAACTAGAGTAATATGTGGACCTCATCTTAGATCTCCAGAAATCTGCCCGGTAACGTGGCCTGTGTCATTTGGCTAATCCTTGTGTAGTCCACATTAAATGAGTTGTCAAGGCTATAAACCTTTTAGTTGAGGGAGTTTGCAAAGTTGGGGAGAGGAACAATGAAGGGGGACAACTGGTGGGAATCATGAACTAAAGCAGTAGTCTTGCCTAACCAGCACCAGACACAAAGCAGAACTCCACTTCTCTCTTTCTTCCCAACCCTGTGCAATGAAAATCTTCATGGCATCGTGTGAGTAATGGCTGAAGGATGGAAGAGGGGCTCAGCCTGGCCCTGCTGAGGAGCAGCTCTGTCACCACCTTCTGCAGCTCCTCACCACACAAAGCTACAGCTGTCAACTTCGATGCTCTGTTGAACTTGCTAACGTAATTGTAAAGATCATCTTGAAGTAATTTGATTTTTGTCTCCACAAAGTCACGCAAGTGTTGCTGGGTTTGTGTACTTGCTGTATTTATTTTTGTTGGAAGTTCAGTTCTAGTCCATTTAATTAGGAGGCCAGAGGGTCATCTCCCCTCTGTCTGTGCCAAGCCATCAGCAGTTCCCCCACGAGGTGCAGTGGGCTCCAGCAGTGGGTGCAAGCTGTGCCCTTCCCGAGCTGGAGCTGATGGGTGACAACCAGAGCCCCCAGGGCACTGCCAGTGTCTCTGCCCAGCCCCTCTGGGCACTGCTGGCAGTGGCCAGGGCAGAGCATAAATCCCCATTTCATGGTTCCTGCTGTCACCTGGGAGATCTAAGACCATGCTAATGCAAACAAATCTTGTTAATTCTCATGAAACACATGCAGTTATAGCCCTGTTAACAGCACGGCATTAATTAACTGAGTGGTGCTTGGATTAGGTACTTATTTAATTTCCCTAGCTCGTGTTCATAACCCATAGCAACACAGAACATGTTGTGCTCCAGAAAAGCTGCAAAGGAGAACTGAAGCATGTCTTATAGGTTTTCTTTCTTTGAGGAAAGAAATTAGATACTGGTGCAGTGGTGTCTGATCCCTGTCCCTAATCGTTTTGAAGTCCTGCCCAGTGATGCAGCCTGCATTTTCCCCGGGAACAGAAGAGGTCAGCAGGCTGAGGGAATTTAATACATGAGATCTGGAATATACCTCTAACTCTTCCAGCTAACGTGCTTCTTAAAGGCTGCCAGTCTCAGGTTTCTGTGTGAGCAGAGAGGATGGATGGTATAAAGTGGAGTATAAGGGAAAGAAACACACAGAAGGCTGAGTCAGAGTATCAAAGGTACCCATTAATAACCATCTCATAACTAATTGTTTCTGGCTCAAATACAAGCAATACAAGCTCTAGTCATCTTTGCTGTTCTTGAGTCAGGCTTGCCTTTGCTGGGGAATATTTTACTTAACAAAGTAGGTAGGTAGATTTTTATCAAATGAAAAATGCCTCTGTAAAACGTTGTTCTGACATGGAGATAATTACTGCAAATGCTTTCATGACACTGGAATTTTCTTTAATGATAAAAATTTTCATGACAATAGGATGTTATGTGGGTTTTATGAGAATTCAGAGTTTCCAAAACTCCATAGGGGAGCATCAGGTCATATCCATGGTGTTTCTTGGACTGTTAAGGCAAGTCCACAGCACAACCCAGGGGATGGAGTCAGTGCTCAGAATAACATGATTGTAGCAGTGAGGTGCTTCACTAAGGCTGATTAGGAGAAACTGGGAAATTGAGCTGCACATAGAGAATAGGAGCCTCCCCTGTGCTGCCCTCCCCAAGGCTTTGGAGCTGTGAGCTGCTGCATGTGGTCTGTTCAGGTGGCTCAGCAGCCCAATGCCCCACAGTGCAGAAAGCAAAGCTCCCCCAGCCCTACTGACCTGGTTTGGGGGAAGAACTCCTGGTAGCCTAAGAGATTATTATTTTTTCTGCCTCAAAACACATCCTTGTCCTCTCTGGCTCTTGAGCATCGGCTACTAAGCAGGAGAGAGGTTGGAGAGAAGTTATTTCAAACTGTCATCCTGTATGGATGCCTCTGTAAATCTCTAATGGCTGACATTACTCTAAGCATGGGTCTGCAGGAGGCTGGAGTCTGTGGGCACTGTCAGCAATCCTGTTGGTATTATGGTTTGTTCTTAATAGAAAAAAAGAGAGTGTGTGGCAGTGGCAAAGGCATGCCAGGGCTGCAAGGGGGAGGATGTGGAGCAAGGACAGTGCTGTAGTGGGCTCTGCTCCAAAAGGCTTCTGAGACTTGAAAGCAAACCTGCTGCACCACCCTGGACTGAGGGTGCCTGCAGGAAAGTGTGTGTCTGTAGCTCATATTAGACTATGTATCTGTAAGGCTGGAAAGTCTCCACCAGAAGATCACTATTTTCCATGTGTTAGTACCTAAAAGCATCAGTGAAGATCTCTCAGCTGCTCCCTCACTCCCATGTCAATGAGTGAGCAACTGCTTGAGCATGGTAAGTAAATGATGAGGTCAAATATGCAGAGTCCACCACATGTCCTAAATGATGTCTGTGAGAAAATGCCAGAGGTTGCAGTATAAATGCAAAGACTTTGAGGAGTGCTGCAGGAGTTTTTTCTTGTGGACAATGACTAACTTTGTAAAAAGCAACGTAACATATGAGTCTCTCAATTTAATCCAAATTCTTTCTTAAGCTGTTGTCTACAAGAAGTCCCAGTTTCTGAGTTGAATCAGTACCAGGTTATTTTGTTACAGTGACGACTCACTCTGTGTGAAAGTTTTACTTCAGTGATTATTCATTTATTGGGAATCTGAGTGCGTTGAATAAACTGTAAAACCAGTACCATTAAATAAGTAATGCAAATCAGAGATAAAAATATTTTTTCTGAATTAAGGTCTGTTCACACACACCTTATTGGCATATTTCTGATTTCTTGCCACTGGTATATTTGCATTCTTCAATACTACTGAAATGCTTCAGGACTACTACTTCATAGATCTATATATCTGTACATCTATGTATCTATATATCTATACATCTATACATCTATGCATCTATATATCTATATATCTAATCTATATATCTATATATTTTTTTAATGACCTGTGGATTGAGATGGCTTTAGGGCCTGGTAGTATGCTGTTGCAGACTCTGTCATTCCCATGAGCCTGATCTTGCTGTTGGCAAATTCACTTGAGCTGGCAGTGTTTCATGGGAAGAGAGATCTGGTCTTTCTCAAAAGATAGTTACCTATGAATGATGTGGATGTTGTTAAATATTTCTGCACTGCTACATATCAGGTTTAAAAGAAAACCTTTACACCCCCTTTTTTTAATCACTGAATTTGAACAAGGTACAATCTATGGACCAAGCAGTGAGAATAGGACCCTGCCTACTTGTATGTGCTTTTAAAGAGCACAAAGGCTCGTACCAACGCGGATAAGAATTATTTTATGCACAATGCCTTTTCAGTCTGACTTCTGTTATACAGAGGTATTTGAACTCACAGGGTACTAAGAGAAAACACATGGTCAGCTGAAACATGAGAGAGCCTTTTAAGCAGCGTGTCTTTCAAGTCTGCAGCCATTCCCTGTTGGCCTGGGAGCCGCCAGCTCCTGGGCCAGGGCGAGGCCAGCCCTCCACCGTGTGCTGGGGAGACACCAAAGCCCAGCCCAGTGGGCTACTGGGAGTCACAGCCCTTCCCAGGCAGGGGCAAATGAGGGCTTGAGGAAGTGGTGGGCTTCCAAAAGTGTCGTCTTGGTCTAGGGGTTGGACTGGATGTCCTCAGGTTTAGATAGTATTGTGGCAAGGGTAATGTCCTGGCTGAATTCCAGCTTAATTAAGGTGGAATGGGAAGAGCTGGTGGCTCTGTGTGTCTCCCACCTGGTTTCTGCTTTCTTTGGTAGAAATAGCCAATGAAGGGAACATATTTTCTTTTCCCATGTAGAAGCCTCAGTTTAGGGTGGAGGTGCTTTTCTTTGACTTCATGGGAGACTTTGATGGTGTGCCAAGCATAAAAAAAAAAGGAGACGCTATTTTCCTACTACACTGTACGTCTTAGATGTGATGAGAAAAAAATGATTTTCTTAAATTGCATGGGATGTTTGTGGGATTTGATCCCTGGGTAATAGTATGTGGTTTTAGGGCTCTGCATGTCTCATTAGTTTTACAGAACCTCTTGCTCTTGAGTGATACCACATCCCCCAAATTCTTCATCCTTCTCCCACTTACGTTCCTATGCCTTGTGCTGTCACCACCCACCCTCTCCGTTTGCGAGAACATCTTCCCATTTTTGTAGTAAACAGACCTCAACTTTTCTTTCTTCAGGAACTGTCTTTATAATAAACACTTCCTTTAAGACTTTTGTCTTGGATCTGTACAAACTAGACACTAAGCTTTTGAGAATCTAGTGGTTATCTGTTATGTACTATTCTGTCAGCACTCTTAAAGACCTAAAAATATTTTATTAATGTAGAGCTACAACACAATTCAGTAACAGTGTCTACCCAACAAAGACCAGAGCATGTTACAGGATTTTTGGGACACAATGTCCCAGTCACAGTACATTTCGTGGTGTGGTCAATCTATACTTTCCTTGGGGAAAGAAATAAATGTGAGCTACGTACTGTACAGAGCTGAGCATGTTGCTTACACTGCATAAATTGCTAAACAATATAACTGCTTCTCCAGCACTAATGATCAGAGCCATCCTTAATTATGTTAGTGCCTTGGGCAAAGAGTTTGGGTAGAGCTGCCACTCCAGCTCCAAAGACCACAGAGTCCCCATCCTGCAGTGGCCAGGGCCACTGCCTGGCTCAGTGATATCAGCACACCTCCTCGGAGGCTGCAGGAGGCACTGACAGGTAGAGAGGCTCCTGTTGAGGCCAGAAAGATGTATCAGGCCTAATTTTGAAGTGATTACATCTGAGCATGAGAAATCGCTTTGTTTCCACTTCACTTAGCAAAATGCAATCAATTCCATATTTTCTGTGAAACAATACTCTAGATGACATCACAAAACCAGCCTGATGCCTGCAGTTCTGGGCAGATTTGGTTGGAGACAGATTTTCCATGTAGCCATTTTGTGCAGCCTCAGGACAGAACCAAAATTCCCAGCTCTTTTGAAGGCTCAGAATAAATAACTTTAAATTTCTCCCATTGAATTTTGACATGTTTCTTTTATTGCAGAACTTGGATTTTCATGCCCTTATTTGAATTGTACATTAAAATCTGTTACTTGCCAGCATCCCACCCACATGTAGTACTACGTCTCATGGAAGTCATCACTTAGCTGGAAATGTGTGCACCATATGCATACTCTCAAATCCAAAAGTAGCACCCAGGGGTTTTTAAAACTCAGCCCATAATCTACAGACACTGTAAGAAAAATATAAAAGATAAAAGAGAATATTTTAAGATGCTATAAAATCTTTTAGAAACTATTTTAAACCTCTCTCTGTTATGAGGAATCTGAAGAACATTTATTTTTCTCCTCAAACAGGAGAAAAGATAGGAGAGTGTCCAAAAACTTTTGCAAGTATTTTTATTGCCTTGCAGGAATAGGAAATGGGAAGCTTGGAGGGAGCAGGGAGAATGTTGTTTGTTTTCCCAGATTGAGATATCTAAGAGTTTGGAATCCCTATGAATAATATATATACATTGACATACTTCTGGTTGGGCAATGTTAAAATACAGATGGTGTGGAAGCTCCTAGTTGCACATTGATATCACAACTAAGCCTTTTAAAAGAATACTGCACATAATGATGATACCCCTGCAGCAGCTGCAGCTGTTCTTTCTTAACAGAGAAGGGTTTCCTCGTTGCACGTAACATTTCTGCAAATCAGTCCCCAGCTTTGGGACCTGCCACAGCCTGCTGTCCTTTCACAAAGAAGAAGGGAAGCTGTCCTAGAAAAATGACTTTGCTAGTCTGACAGTGTGAGTTAGACGGGAATCTGTTATTCTTTTTTAAATTACTTTAATATTACAAAGAAGACTAAGGTGAAAAGAACATTTCTAAAATGACTTCAGGAACAAGCAGAGACAATATCAAATGTCAGCATTGTGGACAGTTCTGGTTGGGCAATATTTTATATCCTGTTGGTTCAGTTCTGTGTGACTACACAGGTAAAAGGCAAGGGAAAGTCAGGCAAGTAATGTTAAACAAAGTTCACTTTATTTTGATAGCTGGGTGTGCATCTTTTGTTTGGAGCAAGAGATCAAAATGTGATGCCATCACCTTATCAGCCTGTTCCAACTCTTTGTGTTGCTCCTTAAAAAAATCCTCAAACCAACCCACAATAATTAAAAAAAAAAAAAAAAAAAAAAAGAAGGGAAGAATGCACTCCAGGAGATGAAAGGAACTTGGGTCAGTGCTAAAAAAAGTCAGCACATTTTAGTAACTAATGGCCTCAGTAGTAGCTGGTGCCAACCATACTGATGACGTGGGCTCACAGCTAATGCTCTGGAGAGGATCCTGCTCTTTACTGAAAGAGTTTTCTCTCCTCATTGTAGCTCTTGCAGTCACTGTATTTGTTTATGTGTTTTTGCTGTTCCAGGCAATAGCTCATTATTTAATCAGGAAACCTTTTTTTCATTTTGTTTTTGTTTTGTTTATTTGTTTAAGGGCACATTCCCATATGTCATTCATCAGCTTGAAATTGAGGAGAGGGAGTCTCTTCTTTTTTTTAAGTTTCATAAATGATTTTGGTGACTCTTTCACAACCCTGCAGATGACAGTCACCTGCACACTCAGTAACTCAGTCATTTTTCAAGTAATAATTTCCAGGAAATTGTTAACTAAATCCCCCTAATGACTAGACCTCATCTGAGACTTCTTTATACAAAACACACATCCCATGGGACAGCTATTACAATTAAATTATTACATATATTAAAATTCAGCCAAATGTTCTTCAAAGCTCAGAACACATGCAAGTGTAGATTCAGATCCTAGGACTGAATTTGTTCTTACAAGAAGATTGCTCCATAGCTGCTTGCTGTAGCTCCCACACGTCTTCTCATGCTGCTCTGGTACCCATTACTGCCACACAGTGCAGGGAAGGAGCTGTTTCTGGATGAGCAGGGATTTCTCTTGTCCTGGTTTCACCTGGGACTGAGACAATTGAGGCAATTCTGTCCCTAGTGCTACTGGTACAGTGCTGGGTTTGGGATTTAGGATAAGAATAATGCTGATAGCACACTGTAATGGTTTGAAAGCAAAACAAGTGAGAGGCTCCAAGTCAGAAATACAATTTAATAAGAAAAAGGAAAAAA
>JBBMKD010000027.1:13264399-13281353 GCA_037834095.1 Argya squamiceps
CAATTGGTTTCAACAGATGATGAAGAGGGTGATAGAATACTTTGTGCATATCTTATTCTACAACCCAGGACACACACTGATGTTTTTAGCTGTTTCTGAGCAGTGTTTGTACCAGCCAAGGGCTCTCCAGTTTCTCCTGCTGTGACAAGGCATAGACTGGGTGGGGCAGGAGTAGCTGGGTGGGGACACAGCAGGGACAGCTGGTCCCCACTGGCCAAAGGGATATTCCAGGCCAAACGGCACCGTGCTCAGTGTCTCACAGGATCACTGAGGTGGGAAAAGACCTTTAATATCATCAAGTGCAACCACTAACCCAGCACTGCCCAGGCCACCACTAGACTGTGTGCCACATCTACACATCTTTTAAATCTCTCCATCACTGCTGGTGGAGCCTGGGCAGCCAGTTCCAGTGCTTGACAAGCCTTTTGGGGAAGAAATTTTCCAGTTAGAAATATCAAATTAGGGGATTAAACATCCACTGGGGCAACTTGAAGCCATTTCCTCTCATCCTATTTCGTGTCACTGAGGAGAAGGGACTGACCCCCACCTTCCTACAACCTCCTTTCAGGTCACTGAGGCAGAGCAGAGGAGGGAGGGGACTGGCCCAGCCACTGCTGCCTCTGCTGTGTCTGTAATCAGGGGTTTGCTCCCTCAAGGATGGGATATATCCCTTTCCCTCTGCTATTTATCCTGCTGCAAACATCAGTGGAGCCTGACAGAGGTTTTGATGTCTCTGGAGAACCCAAGGACACCAAAATATTGGCTAAATCTTCCCCAGTAACTGATTAGGCTACCTCTTTGGTGACTTTGTGCCAGAAGAGCACCACAAACACACTCCTAATACATCTCAGGAGCTGATAAAAGACTTTGAATTTAAAAAAAACCCATAGTGGATTTTTCTCATTAGACAGATGGATGCTTTTTATGAGCTCTATGCTGAAATGATGATTTTTGAAATTTGTGCTACAGAAGTTACTGTTTGCTCCATTGACAGTTCCTATGTTTGGTGTCAGCATGAGAGTTTTTGTCCACTTTGTTTCTGGAATTGTAGCTGGCTTGTATTTGGAAAGGCAGACAAGAACCCACAGTTTTCTTGTCTAGTTCTGGCTTTAGTGTATTGTTAAAATGGTAGTTGTGATTTTCCAGGTTAAATTTAAATTAGGTCAGATTCAGAGAGTTTCACATGAAGAAGAAAGCAGTGTGTGTGCAGCAGGGACAGCTGTGCCAGAACAAGCCACCAGCTCCCAGCAGGCCAGGGAGCATCCCTGCTCCATGGGTACCTCGTGGGGAGCCCTGAGATTTGCAGAGCTCTCACAGGAGGAGAAGGGAGCTCTGCTTCCTCAGGACTGCTAATGTCAAGGCCTCTCTTTCTGCTGATTTTTAAATGAGCAGGATGAGAAATTATAAAGGCTTATTTCTATATATACTATTAACACTGTATATTGCAAAATTTAGCATGTATCCTTCTTATGCAAATAAATTCTAAAACTGTATATTCCAGTCTCCCTGTAAGTAATAATCCTTTCTTATTTGGAAGGAAATATGATTTGCACTCAGTTTATGTAGTTTGCTTAAGCATTTTTAAATTGAAATGTACTTTTGAGCTTCTAAGCAATCCATAGAGGCTTCTTTGGCATGATGTTATTACCAGCTGTCCACATTTTATGGGCATTTTGCTCTATCTCATTAGAGGAAATCCTGAGGGTGCACTCTGTGGAATTTTGTGTATTGACCCAAGTGTTTTGATTTTCTCTTTTATGGTGAACTTCACATTAATTTGATGTGGTCTTGGACTACATAAACATTTGATATTGGCCAGAGACATTTGTGACCTGAGGAACATACTGGCCTTTCTGCTGGTTTCCATGATGTGAGCCCTACAAGTCACTGCAGCTCCTGCAGGGCTCCAGGCTCAGATACAGCTCAGCTGTGCCAGACTTGAAAGAGCTCAGACAATACATGGGTGCACAAATGATGTAGGAATGGCAGTCTCTGCTCATAACTGCTTTGGGGCTTGGTTAACTTCTCTAAATTACACCAAGTGTCCCTCCCAGTGACTCCAGGCAGTGTTTCAGCAGGTGAGAACCCCTTCAGAAGAGTAGGTGTGCTTTTTTGTGGAACCAAACAAAGACAGGGGTCCACAAATGCTGTAAGAGGACATCTGGTACCAGCACAGCACCTCCTGAGCATCTGGATACAGAGTCCTCTCAAGCCCTGAAGCAGTGAAAGGTAAATCCTGGATCTTGAGCCCAGCACTGCCCACATCCCCACTTCCTGAGCATCAGAGAATGCAAATATCTGCCAGGGCCTGGGCTCTGTCCCAGTCCATGCCATGGTTATTGCACCCTGGGATCACTTAGGCTGCTGTTCTTTTGGAGACATGGGACATCAGAGAATTTTTTTGGAAGCATGCTTGACTCTTGGTTAATGCTTTTAGAAAGTAGCTCAGTCGTAGGTGAGTGAAAGACCTGATGTCTGTTCAAGCTCCTGTGGAGAAATAGCTGATTACAACTCAGTTCAAATACTGGAATTTGAAGGAAATGTATGATTATCAAATTATATATGTCACCATATGTATCAAATTATGTGTGCCATCCGTGGGGAAAATTTCTTAAGCATTTAAGTTGAGATACTTACTGCACTGCTTTATTTTAAGAAAAGAAAGGATACTTTTACCTTGTAACACACCATGCTGGATTTGGGGCACTGTGCTCTTTTTGGCATCCCCTGATCTGTGCACTCTTTTTCTCAGCAGAGAATTAACCTGATTGAGGAGCAGAGTTCATGCCCTTGTGTGTTCCTCTTCTATTGAAACTGATTTATATTTTAAACACTTTATTTATTCCTACCTTATTTGCATAATTGGAATTTTTCAGTAACATTTTTATTGCAGAAAGAAAGTGAGAAATTGAATGTTTTGGCCAAATTAGCCTACTTCATGTTAGTTTGGCTGGCATGTTAATTTTCTCAGTTTGATCTGAAATAGCAATTACATCATGATGAAAGTCTAGCATAGGTTTTGTCTATACATTGCACGTGTTTATTAGCAGGTTTGGGGGGGTGTGGGTTAAGTATTACTTTCACTTGATTTATTATTTGTGGCACTGCTCTTTTTTGACTGTGTATGCATATATGTATATGCATATAAACACACATATGTTATATAAAAGATGGCAGTGTGTGGTAGTAAATACATTTCTTGGCATGAACTTGGAATGTCAGCAGTAGTCATGAGTAGCAAATTTAATACTTGCCAAGCTAACATAAGAAGATAAGCAAATATTTAATGTTATATATGGTTGTTTTAGGGGCTCCGATCTGCACACGTGTTCTCTTTATACTGCTTTTGTTGGAAGGGAGATAGCTTTTTCTTCAAATTTAAAATCTGATTTAAAATTTTGAGTCCCCAGGGGAAGCTTCCACCCAATGACTGGTCTTTGTCCTGAGCAAATCCTTTCTGTTAGTGATGGGAATCAGCTCAGTTGAAGACAAAAAAAAAAAACAAAACCAAACACCCAAAAAACCAAAAATAACCCCAACCAAAAAAAAAGAAGCTCCCAAAAAAACAAAACCAAAACCAAACAAACAAGCACCCCACCAAAAACAACAACAAAAAAACAAACACAAAAAAACCCCAACCGAGTTTCTTTGCTGTTTCCTTGGGTCACATCAAAGCCCAAGCATGTAAATACTTATGTATGTATTAAACTTCGGTACTTTGAGTACTCTTAATGATTCAAACTAAATTCCTCATGGCAGAATAGTTAATCATGGGAACAAATGTTTTCAGGTTTCAGTCCCAAGGGTGTTTTTGCTCTTCAGCTGCACCATTTCAGCATTTTGGTATTGTCCTGTAACCCTGGTGTGTGGGAGGAGTATGCACTGATCAGGTTGTACCATGTCTTACAAAGTAATAGCAAAATATATCTGTGTGTTTTCTTCTGAGTGTCTGTTGTTGGTCTAAATACTCCTTTACTAACTGCTTTAAAATGTTGGTAAAATGTATAGGAGAATGGTAGAAACCCTCATCAAAAATTGCAGGGAGAATGAAATACAACATTACCATGATGAAGTGGCTGGTTTGATTCTTTATTTTTAAAGCCTTATTTAACTCCACTGCACTGTTATATAAATCTTTAGGGGAAAATGTTAATGCTGATTTAATTTGTATTTAGTAATCAGAATTTTGCAAGCTGTTTGTGGTGTATGGGTTGACAGGACCCAGCTGGAGCATTTACAGGTGTGCTGAATGCAAATATTTAATCCTGGTTCATCTAAAGATGGTCTGTTAAAAACCCAAAATGAAATATGGAGAAAAATTGTAACATTTCCTCCCTTAATTGTATCAAATAATGTGCTCTTAATTTAGATACTTGTATTTCAAAATAATTTTTCTAAATTTAACTAGTGCTCTAAGGGAAATGGAGTGATTATATTTTCCTTGCAGTGTGTTGCACTGTGAGGGGGTTTGTGTGTCGTGGTGGTAGCCCAGTGCTGGAGCAAATGGGCTGCCATTCCAAATTACCTTTTAAGTGCTTTTTAATATCTCCAGGAGATGAAGGGAAAAATAGGGAGATTGTGATTTTCATCCTGATTTACAGGACTGTATTTACACAGAATTTATGAAATGCTTCAGTTTAATATCGAGTTTGTTTCATCAGTTATTTATTTGGAAAATTGCTGAGAAATGTTGCACATACCTTTTGGGTTATTTTAAATGGACAGATTTGCTTTAAAAGAGGTTTTAATCTTTATCACATCTGTGGTGGATTTACTACACTTCCTGTAAAGCATTTTGTGAGGTAATGAATATAACATTAACAAAGCCTACCTTTTGTGTGTCAGTCAACATGACTTTTTTTCCCTTTTATTCCATTAGATTTTTTTTGGTTGGCTTTTCTCTCCTAAAAATATTACACTTAAAATGCATTTTAAAACATAATCTAGATGAGAAATATTTTAAGTGAACCATCAAAGGTACTTGGATAGTAACATAAATGATAATATTTGTTAAATTTTCATTCAAGCATGCATTTAATTTTTTAGATTTTTTAAAAAATCAAAGAAAAATGGATATCTGCATTATTACCCTAGTTTAGAATAGCCTTGTACTTTGTATTCTGCCTATGTTTGTATCTTGACTTTTATTTCTGTTTTATAAATGCAAATAAGAATGCTCCATACGCAGATAAAATTGCATGGCATACGTTTTCTTAAATATTCCATTTATCTGGATAGTTTTTAAGGGAGAGTGCTGAATGTGTATTCTTTTTATGCAGTTCTTCATATTAGAGTGAAATATTGCTCTTTTGCACTTGTCCAGAGCTGTGGTGACCTGAGTTTTTTGCCATTAGTCTTCCATCTGGAAATTCAATCCACCTTCCCAAGGGCTGCCTCTTCCCCCACTGAGCAGCTCTGAAAGGTGCTGGTGGGGGGAACTGTCTTCCTGTTGCTGCAGAATGGCATGCTGTGATTTAAATAATCCATCCTTGAAACTTGGACCTTTCCTTTTTGGTAATAGATTATTCCTAAATGAACTTTAATAAGAGTGCTGGCAGGTAGTTAACAGCAGCAAAGGCAATCATTCTGAGTATATGTCAGAACCATAAAACTTAGGAAAGTAAAATATAATGAGGTTTTTTGTCTTATCTGCAAGGTGAAAAGGATAGGAATAGAAATGAATTGATTTGAGGACCTCATGTTTATTTCTTTGATAACTGAAATAAATTCCTTGTGCCACATGCCAGTGGAGCAGTCATTTTTTAGGGGACATTTAAGCAGCTGTTTCATCTGACCTGTAAAGGCTGAGCTCAGATTCATCAATTGCTGCTAAACCTGGCACCTCTCCCACTTCCAGTGCTCAGCAAGTTTGACTCCAGCTCCAGAATTATTTACTTTGCATGTTTACTGACAAACTTCTGCTGGGTTTTTTCTTGTGCCAAGCATCATCTATATCCAAAAATGCAAAATGTCACCATGAGAGACCCAATAACTCCCCTGCCTGCAGTGGGACTTGTTGTACCTGCCTGTACTCAGGGTCAGACCCTGACACAGCCTTTCCATGCACAGGAGGTGGAGGGGAGCCAAGTGCTCACCTGGGACAGGGGGAGATGAGCCCTGGCCTGGGATTGCTGGGGGAAACCTCCTTTTCCCCTGCCAGAGCAGCAGCTTTAGATTGGCCACAGCCAGGTGTGAACAGTCCAGATTGTTCCCTAATCCAGACACCTGACAAACACCCTGAGACCTGCACCAGAAAACCCAGATTTTTTGGCCAGTGGAGCTGCAGTGGCAGTAAGTTACTGCTGTGTCAGTTCTGCAAAACTCTGCCTGGAGCTTGGCTCATTCTTGCACTTGCCAAAGCTTTCTCAGAGGGTGTTTTGGGTTGACTTTTCCTTGGGAGTGAAGACAAGATGCCTCAAACAGGGCAGTGACAAATGCAAAAAGAAACAGTGAAAAATGAGAAGACAAGGATCTTATGGAAAAATCATAATAAAGATCACATACAGGCTACCCACTTATGCCAGCTCAGCTTTCGGGGTGTTTTTCTAGACTCAGTTAATATATAGCACAGGTTTCCCTTCAGTTAGGAAAAACATTAAAAATATATTAATCATCCTTAAACAAAAAAACATGTGTTTGAATGACAGGGGAAAAGCATGCAACATCAAAGTACATGTTTCTGAATTTTGAACACTCCCTCCATACCTTCCTCCTGAAGTAATTCCTAAAATTTAAATAACATCTCTGCCATCCCCAGGCCTAGCTCTGGTGCCTGTGGACCACTGTGCAGCTGGGCTCAGGGTTTAGGGGGTGGATCTGGTACCCTGGGCATTTGCAAGATGATGCCCCCACATCTTACCCCCTGTATCTAAATAATTCAGATTCATCTGGGAATCCTTGTGAAGAGGACTGTGTCTTCTCTTGCAGCAGATGAAATGGAGTAGCTGTGCTTTCAGAACAAAGCAGCAGTATGACCTTTAGCTTGCCTTTAATGTGGGGAGTTGTTTGTCATCCACTGCAGCAGCATTCAGTGACAGAAGGGACAAGAATGAGGCAGGGGAATGGGAACAAACCTATTGGCATGCAACTTGTGGATATCTAAACAAGCTGAATTGGGGCTGTAAATGTAGAGCAGTTGCTTTATGCACCAAAACTGCTCTTGTTCACCAGGCACTGAGAGGTCTCTGTTTATGCAACATTAAAGCGCATCAGGATTAGAAACCCAGTGCTTTTAGCAGTGCAACAGAGGTGAGTGGTCCCAATTCCCACAGGCTGCCTTGGCAGGGCTGTGCACGGTGCCTCTGGTAACTGTAACACCCTTAAGGCTTAGAAAGACTTAAACATGCATTTTATCTGCCCTCTATTCAGGAACCATGTGGGGCATTTAAACAGATGCTTCACTGAGGTCCATGAGCCAGAGGCACTGAAGATGCTTCCTGAACTTGGTCCCAGTCATGTGGTCAGAGGAAAGAGAGAGAAAGAAATAGCAAACTGGAAGGGAAAAAAATAAAGTATTTCAGAACAGAAATTTGTGCATATGCACAGATGCAACTCAAGAGGTGTCAGAATAATAACCTTAAATTTAAAAATACTCAGTAGATACTGGGAAAAATGGGCAGGCTGATATCAGAGGAACATGAGTGCAAAAGAAAACAGATTTTGAGAATTTCTTCTCACTGTGGTTATTATAATCTGGTTGTTAAATTTGTCTGAGATGAATATTCTCAGAAAAGGACTTCAGAGCTAGTTCTAGGTGAGTATTTGACTTGACTGAAATGAGAAATTAGTATGTGGAATGAACAACTGGGTGCTGTGTTCAGCAAGAAGGAGGGTCAGTTTCACAAAACATCAGAGCACATAAATGAGGCTATGGGGCTCACTTGTCTCTTTGTGGAGCTTTCCAGCCATGCACGAATCACAGCAGCCCCTGGAGAGTCTCACCCCAGCCCAAAGGTAATATGCTGCCCCATGGCAGCTTTTTGGCAATTTATGAGGAATTGTTAGAGAAGACAAGGTCAAAAAGCCATATTTCACCCTGGGAGCTGAAGGCAGGAGCAGATGGGGAAGTTCATTCCCATCCCTGGGCCACCTTTGAGATAGTCCAGTCTCTGGGAGCTTCCCATTGGTGTGGAAGGGCCCCCTATGCTGGGCAACCAGCTCCTACAGGATATATTGCTTTTTGTATGGTGCTCCTCTGGCAGAGATCAAAGAAACCAGCACCCAGTCCTCCCCCAGTACTACAGGTCCTCAGGCCACTGTGCAGAGCAAACATCCCTTTTCCCTGTTTTGGTTTTCTCAGACATGTAGAACTATTCTTAGAGATCCTGCTTCTGGCCTCATTATCTATTTTGTCTATCTTGTATTGTAGCACTTTATTTTCCTTGAACAACACCTTAAACATGCCAACATATACCTCACAGCTAATTTGCAGACCAGCAAACTTGTTTTCAGCACCTTCTAATCTCTTAGAGTTTTCTGTAGCAGAGCCAGTCTGTGAGGAGTCAGTTCTTTCATGGATCAACCCCTGCTCTGAAGCACCAGTGGTTTTCCATCTAACATACCCATCTGCCACACAGGACTTGCAGGAGTGGATACCATTCCAGTTACTGCTGGACTGCTTAGGTGGTGTTGGAAGTTTGTTTTTAAACATGATGAAAACAGAAGCCCTGCTTACCCCTTCCTCCAGTGTCACGTCAGCAATCATAAGAAATTCCCAAAAGAGGTGCAGCCAAGCAGCCAAGCAGACAAGTGGCTGGTCTGACTGTCTCTCTCTTCCCTGTGAACTGATGGGGAGGAAGAAATAATCCTTGGGCCTGTGTTTTTGAAAGTGTAACAAGTTAAAAAGGAACTCGTACAGAGAATTAGTCCTTTGTTAAAACCTTGGTGCAGGTGAAGTCCTCAGCTCCTTATGACTGGAAGTTCAGAGGGCCAATGCTGGAGGGTGTGCCACTGACACTTTAGGTGTATCTTCAGATTCAGATGAACCCTCTCCTTGGCTGCCAGAGCTGCTGTCAGAGGCACCACAGAGCTGGGTGAACCTTTGATCTGATGCAGTACTGACACCCTTGTACGAAAAGCTTGGGTCTTGTCTTCTTAAGGAAGTGAGCAAACTTAGAACAGACACTCTCACCATTTAAAATACACATCCTTGCTTACCATACTCCTGGTTGTAGAACACCTCTGAGACTGGAGAGCACCAGAAACTCAAAATATGTGCTGTAGGGTATACTGCATGCAATTATGGGTCTAAAAATTCCAGTAATGCATCCAGTATCTACTGCTCCTCTCACTTGTTCAGCCCCTGAAGAAAAAGACAAATGCTCTTTTCTTTCTATGCTAATTGGAGTGAGGAAGGAGATAGCTGGTAAAACCTACTGATAAGGTTTAGACAAAGGTGCCAACAATTCCCAAGAAGATGTGGAACATAAAATGTAAAGCTTTTCCCAGAAGAGCAATTTCTAACCACACTGCTAATTCTGTAAGACAAATGCAAGAGAAGTACTCACTGTTTACTCTGTCAAATAAACTTCAAACGTAGCACAGACCTCTTTCACTCCCAGGCACAGAGAGGGACACTGCTGTGATGTCAAATTTGTCCACCACTGCTCCAGCATGTTTTACTTTTTAATTTATGGGTTGTCATTTGTTATGCAGCTTCCCTGTGTTCCCAGACCTTCCACACAGCACATTGCTAATGAGCTCCTTTTCCCTGAAGATAGGAATTGATAAATGCTGGGCAGGCAGCAGGCTGCCCTTTATAGAGAAGCTTCCTCCCAGTAAAAGCTGTAATGGCAGCAGATGTATTGTAGAATCAAATGGGATCAATATGTTTTGCTCAGACTGAAGACAGTTAGGCTTACCCTGAGCAAAGCAGAGGTGAATTCCAAAAGAGATGTTCCAGGTCCCGTATAATGGGGATTATGAGACCACTGAGCCATATAAGATATTTTAAAGTCTATTCAGCAAGCTTGCTGGCAAGCTTGCTCTATAATCAAGTATCAAATGGCCAGTGGTGTGGAGTCCATCCACATAACTTCCTTGTTTACTGTGATATTGAATACAGGAGCATCCACAAGGTCTTTGGAGTGTGCTGCAGGAATTACCCTCTGTCCACCCTGTCTATGGGGGCATTGCCTTTCCTGTGGTGTTCCTGTCAGAATCAAAAACTGCCACAAGTGACTCATTTTTCATGAGTGATGAGGCTTCGAAAGGAAGATATAAAAAGAGTTAATGGAAGCAGGGGGATGTTTCTGAGTCAGCTGGCCATGTAAATTTTGAGTGGGGCTTCCCACACATAACTTCCAATATTTGAGTTAAGTGAATTAACAAGGAGCTATTGAAGCAATGAGCAATGAGCACTGGATATTTGGCTGCCACGATGTGGTTTTGATCATAGGCACATTGCAAGGACTGTACAAATTTCCTTTCTTTACTAAAAGTTTTAAAGTATCTAATTTGTGTTTTGAGGTTTTTTCAAACTTGTGAGATAAAATATGACTACCCTTCCTTTTTGTATTGATTGTTACCCATCCTCTCAACACTCCTTTCTTGTGATGTGATCTAATTTTGTCCTCTTTCCTGATGGTAAATGAAAACATCTTGGGAATGCAATATGGGCACAGGCACAAACTTTAAAAGCAAGGAGTGATCAAAGACAGTGCTGGCTAACCACTGAACAGCTAATTAGCTTTCAGCTATCTTTATAGAGAGCAAACTGAATGATAAGGAGTAATTATTCATACATAGGCCACATAATTTAGACAAATAACTTGTAAAACACAGCAATCAACCTGCACTGCCATCTCTTTTTTAATTAGAATTCATATTTGGGATCGGTGGGAGGATCCTTCTGGTTTAAAAGTGGGGAAAGATGCAAGCTGTAGGAATTAGAGAGGGAAAAGTGTAATAATTCACCTGCTTATCTAGATAAATGCAAGCCAAATGTGGCATTCTTGCCTTGCTGCATCATTGCAAAGAACTAACCTTGTCACAGAGAAGCTTTAATATCTTTCCCTGTCTCAAAGGAGATACACAAAATATTCTGATGTCACATTATGGGAAGCAAGGGTTGCACAGTTAATTTGCTTTCAGCATATATTGTAAAAGCCACTAGACCTCCAGTTTCAATGCAGAATTTAACCATCTCTTTTTCCAGGACATTAGCATATATTTGTTGGGTGGTATTTTGTTTCTGCCTTTCTGGGGTTTTAAACATTTCTGGGTCCTTCCTGACATTTGCAGCACTTCCTAATTAATGTGCCATGCATATTTAGTCAGTGGGCTTCCACTTAGAGATGTTAATAAAGATGTTAAATAAAATTGGTTCTAGTATTTATCCAGCAATCACTTGCTCTTTGCCCTTATAAAGACATTCATCACAACACGCTCTATCCATTGCATTTTTTCTCTTTCTTAATATTCTGTTGCTATATTGGACTTGGCTGTTTCTAATGGAATCTTCCCCAAATTATAATCAAGAGTCTGATATTAAGACTCTGTACTTTTGTACATAATTGAATTTTTAAAAATCTAATTGAACTTATGTTGTTTGGATTTTTCAGCTTGTGTAAAGCAGTGTAACAATTTCTCCACTTGCAGCCTTGGTTGCTGCTGATTCCTGTGCCATGGCAAGGCCCTTCATTATCTATTTTGGCTGATTGCTTCATTGCTTCCTAAAGGTAGATTTATTGCACCATTCTTGCATGCACCTTTCCCTCCCTTTCAATGATTAGCCATACCTTTGCTTTCCTGCTCCTCCCACAGCTTGTTGCCAGTTCCTCCTCTGCTTAATCTTTGGAAATTACTCAGTTGTTACTCATAATTCAACTGATACTGAAATATTTTGTTTCAGTTTAGTAAATATCAATTCTCAATACTAATACATCATGCTTGGAAAAACACCAATGCTGTATTAAGAACCTATTAACATACTAAAGTAAAATGAATCTCAGAAAGGAATAATTCATTAAATTTTTTAATGAGATCAGTTAATTTAGTTTTTGAAAATGGTCAAACTGGTTTAGCATTCAATTATAGATACAGAATCAATCTTCTATTTTTGATGTACCTGAGAACACTCACTGCAAGCAAATTTTTAAATTTTTTTTTTTTATCAGTACAATCTCACTTTTTAAAGGCTCTTCATGAATGCAATATGATGAAAAATCATGGGAAAACAGAGCAGTGTTTGAGGATGCAAGTATGGTTTAGATGAACAGTGCAAATACTTGTAGTGCAGGCTGGGTTTTCACCATGTTAAGGGAACCAGGGACTTTACATAAACTCCACCTAGCACAGAATGTGGCTGCCAGGTTTCTTATGAAAAGGAGATGACAGCAGCACATTCGATTTATTTTGAAAATGTATTGGCTGCCAGTCAAATACCATACTGGTTTTGAAATTGCTTTCTTTGTTTGTAAGGTGTTACACAGTCAGCCTATCTATTTGACACTCTTTGTCCCCACATTCCTGGTCAATCCCTGTGATTTACTCAGTTCCAAGAGTCCTCTAAAGACAGGGATTTAATTTCTTACTGACAGTTTCTTCTCCAGAAGTTGAGATTGTCCTTGATTTTTGCTGGAGCTTTAATGGAGGATTTCCCTGACCCCGTGGAGCAGTGGCTGTGAGCTGGAGCTGGGCACACTGCTCAGTGCCTTGTTGGATTCATCTCTCAGTATGACATTGTCTGCATCTGTCTTGCACTGCACAGAGTAAGAGAAAAATCAGGCTTTTGCTTGTTTGAAAGTTAAATACAAAGTGGTAACTTCTTTTTCCATTTTAGCTTTTCTGATGCATTGATTATACTTAAAAAAAAACAAAAACAAAAAAACACAACAAAACAAACCCAACCCAAAACCACCAGAAAAAGACTCAAAACCGCTGAGGGTTACTTTTCTGTGCCAGTCATTGTGCAATATTTTCATGACAGCTGGTAGAAACACATTTTTTTGTCCTATGTCAGACTTCATCTGATTTTTTCTTTCAATTATTATGCAGGAAATCTTTACAATTTATGACAGGTTTTTATTTTGTAAAAAATTAATGTCAGATACGCTTGTGAATTTATTTCTCCACCACATTTTTTTCTGCTTTTATTGTTTTCTGCTTTTTTCTTTGCTTTCCTTTTTTGCCTGCACTTTGTATAAAGTTCTCCAGTCATGATTTTACATGTCAAAAATGTCTTTTTCTGCCTTCCCACTCACACATATTGAGAAACATTCCAAACTTTTGATAAATTAGAGTGGTAATGTTGTAATGCTCTGCATTTTACCATGTTTCTTCAGCTTTGGAAAAACATTTGAATGCTTTGGAGTGTGCAGCTCTTAGCATGACAGTGACATCAGGGGAGAGGGAAAGGAGAATAGAAAAAATAAGAGAAAAAAGAGAAAGGAGCCAATGTTCTTTCTCAAGGACCTATATATCAGCTTTTCCCTTTTTTTCCTTGAAGAAAATTTTCTCTAAAAAGACAAACTCACCTTGCTTTCTCCATTAAACAGGTGGTAGATGGGACTGAAAATTTTTGGTTTATTTTTACAACTACTTCGTTTATTTTCTCCAAGTCACTAAAGAACGTGATTTTTTTTTTCTTTTTCTTTTTTTTTCCCCACAAGGATATCATCTTTCCTGCTGTTGTTTAATGTTTTACAGTTTAATTAAGTTCATTCCATAATTTAAAAACCACAAATGGGCATTTTTTCCAACTCAAATAAGATGGTAGTTTAGGATCAAATAAGCCACCTCCAGTGCCACCCACTGCCACTAATTCCTGTGACCTGAGTGGGACGTGGAACCTCTCCACCTGCAGTGCCCCAGCTGCTGAACAATGCCTCTGTTGGCTCTTGTTTCCCAGGGGTTTGAACTTTTGGATTTTTAGAAGACATTGATATTTAACAATACCAGCTTAAAAACTCCCAAATCTTAAAAAAGAAGGTGATTACTGGGATTGCTTTTATGGGCAGGTACTAGGCAGAAGGAAAATGAGGTATTTACAGTTGTGCTACCAATTAAGTACATGGGAAAGTAAAAATAAGTGCTCTCTGTGTATTCTTGCCTTTTGCATGTAGAACGTAGTTGTACAAAAGTAATAATAATTGAATCCCTGCTTTCCTTTTTTCCTGACCACTAAAAATGCTTACTCTCCCTGGGGAGACAAACTAAGATGCTTTGCCAAGGGTGTGTTTTATTTCTCTCAGTACTTCTGCTGCTCTTTTTTTCTTTAACCAATGTGGTGTATACTCATAATTTTTTATAAAGCACAAAATAAGTATAAACATAGCTGTGCACAGTTACAGCTCTGCAAAGCCAGGTTCCTTTCCAATAGCTTCTGTTCCCTTCACTCCTGCTCTTATTTTTAAATTTTTCTTGGACAGATGGTCCTACCTTTATTATTCTTTCAACATTGCAGAGTTTCTGCCCAGTTCTGTTTTGTTTGAGATGTGTGTATGAATTTCATACTGGTACTAAAGAGTGAATTAATGGTGCTGACTTCTTTACAGAACCATGTCAATACCTCTTATTTCATATTGGCAATATCCCTTCCATTTACACTTACTCTTTCACTGAGGAGCAGTAATTTTGCTGATTTACTAAGCTTGGTGATGTCCACAAATGAAAGGAAAGATGAGGTGCTGCAAAGTATTTCTACTTGTGATCTAAATGGAATATTCAGTTAGATATTACTCTCCTGGGCAAAATTGGAGTGTTTTGGGAGTAAAACAAGCAGAATATTTGTTGTAGTTTTGTTCATTTGGATCAAAATTAGTAGTTTACCTTCGTGTCTTGCAATGCTTGCAACAAGTGGAATGGGTCAGGAAGAATTACCTGAAATAAATCTGTCTTTGGCCAATTTCTAGATTAAAAACAAGTGAATGGACTAATGTTCTGCATTAGCAAGTTTTCGTATTATCTTTTATGTTTGTTAAGTGCTTACAATTTTTTCCTCAAATTTACTCTTTGAATTCTGAACTGTCTTCAATCCACCTCAACAATTATATGCCTGGCAGTATCCCAAAGACAGCAGCAGTCTCTCCCATGGTGAGATGCCAGAATGAGAAAATAATGAAAAAACATCCAAACATGCAAAGAAAGTATTACTATCTTTCTTAATGTATGTTTTTTGCAAGCAAGGAACCAGTATTTACAACAGGAGAAAAAGCCTTATAAAACACTACCTAGATGCTAGTGCTTGTACTCCCTTTTTGGGTTGCTTAATACATAATAATGATCCTCTTCTGTGCAAGCTTTCTTTGATATTCTGACTCCATTGCAATGAACTGCTTCTGTCTCAGAAAGAGAAGCTGTAGTACCAGATGGGAATAAATAAAAACGAATATATCCAACAAAGGCAGTCCTGAGCTTGACATAAAATTTGCTAGCAACAAGTAGAAAGAACATAACTACAATGTACTATAAATCAGCATAACTATAGAAACACCATTAGAGGGAGCTCTGTTACTTAGGCCAATAGTTTCAATCTGACAGAATGGTAATGAAGCTGCACATTTGATTAAAAAATAAAATAACTTCAGCTCTAAGCACAGCCATCAAAGGAGCACTCTGAATGTGGGTGTCTTTCTTGCTGAAAGAGCACACTGGTGTCAGGCTGCTCCATGTAATAGCATCTGTAGAAGTAGAAGCTCTAAAACTGACTCGGTCCTTTTCATTTTCCTTGTTCTCCCCTCCCTCCATCTTCCTCAAAGTACCCAGATATTGGCTTGAAAGTAATTGTTGTCTAGTCTTTCAAACATGTGCTGTTTGTCTGCTTTTGGTTTTTTTATGCCTAGTCCAGACGTATGTGTGTAGTAAGTGAGCATAGGAAACTGTGGGACCTGGGACTGGAAAATTTATTCTATAATGTTATCTCTACGGAATGCAGAGTTGAAAGGAAAAAAAATGTATCTTAGAATTAGCTAGTGATGAAATGTAGAAATAATAAAAAAAGAAGTGAGAAAATATCACTATTCTCTTACTATATATCTACTTTAGAGTCCATGAGGTATAATTCTGTAATTATTGTGGTATTTTTTACATTGCTTATTTTTCTTCTTTTTCTGAATCTTATAAATACTTAACATAGTTTATTAATTGCTTAAATGCTAGTCATTGAAAAATTATTCTGTTTGTTTCTTACCAGCAGTAGATTTGATTAGATTTCCCCACTTTTGGTCTACATAGTACTTAATGCTTGTTCTTGAAGGGTTTTTTTGGCTGTCAGTTTGCCTCCTTCTCATCCAGTGATGCTTAAACCAAGGTCTGCAAAAGGGGACAATTCTAAAATAACTTCAATTTTTATTTATTTTGTAAAAACAGCCCAGCGGGACTTCACTTGGGTCACTACCAAAGAACAGGTTGCCATGAATGTTAATCTCTTATTACTGATAACAGTGAGTCCGTGCAGCAGTTCAGTGTCAGGCACAAATTCCCAGCAAAGCAGGCTTTGCTGGCTCTGCTGCTGACAGAACAACTGCTATCTCACAGGGAGGTTGCTTAAGAAGACACTCTGAGATGGGATCATTCTCAATATTTCAAATTCTTGATCCTAGAAAGCCAATAAATTTCATTTGTCTAAATGCAGAAGACAAGAGAAATAAGCAAACACAGAAAAGGAAAACTGGGCTGTACTCCTGTGTCCAAGAGCGAAGAGAGGATCTCCCCTGTTTGTGTGCAGAACCAAGGCAGCGGTGCTGGGCTGGGTGGGAGCACAAGGCAGTGCCCGGCACGGGTCACACCCGGCACGGGTCACACCCAGCACGGGTCACACCCAACACAGCCCTGAGGCTGCAGCCAGACCTGGCTGCCTGCTGGGTGCTGGGCTGGGTGGGAGCACAAGGCAGTACCTGGCACGGGTCGCACCCGGCACGGGGCACACCCAGCACGGGTCACATCCGGCACGGGTCTGATGCTGCAGCCAGACCTCGCTGCCTGCTGGATGCTGGGCTGGGCAGGAGCACAAGGC
>JBBMKD010000027.1:13281453-13310156 GCA_037834095.1 Argya squamiceps
ACCCGGCACGGGTCGCACCCGGCACGGGTCGCACCCGGCACGGGTCGCACCCGGCACGGGTCTGATGCTGCAGCCAGACCTCGCTGCCTGCTGGATGCTGGGCTGGGCAGGAGCACAAGGCAGTGCCTGGCACGGGTCACACCCAGCACGGGTCACACCTAGCACGGGTCACACCCGGCACGGGTCACACCCAGCACGGGTCACACCCAGCACAGCTCCGATGCTGCAGCCAGACCTCGCTGCCTGCTGGGCGCTGGGCTGGGGAGAGCTCCCTGCCCTCCCCAGGGACTCTGCACTTCCAACTCACATCCCAAACCAGGACATTCATTGGGTTCGAGCACTTGATATGAAGAAGTGAACCGGTTTATGAAATGGTGTAGTCCCTGACTAGTTGCCACAATTGAAATATTCTGTGAGTTCCTGAATAAATATGGACTGACTGAAGAATACCAGCCATATCCAAGCAAACAGCCATTAGCACTGGGTTTCTTTTCCTCCTCTTGTGTGGCCTCTCTTCTTACACTTGTGGTAGCTTGTCAGCACTTCCTTTAAAAGTAACACAAAGCCCCCTGCACCTCCAAACAATGAAAAATGAATTACCATAATGTATAATAAATAAGAATCGCCTCTTAAATCAGTCAGTGGCTTCGTTAAAGGGGTCCCAGAGCCTTTTTGGTTTCCAGAGCTGCTGTGAAGAGAATTAGGTCACACTATCCTCAGGAAAGATGGCTGGGGCAGTGGGAAAGGGGGATTTCTTAATTTTTTTTTTAATTGCAAGGGGACAGAAAAGCAGCATTCAGGGGAGTGAGTCACAGTGACCAACTCAGGGACTCAGGAATTACAGACAAAGCTGTGAAATAAATTTTAATAGTAAAAAGTGGTGTTTAAAATTAATTAGTCTAGATAAACTGGTGGCAACATACTAACAACCTTGGCTCACACTGTGGAGTGCCTAACCCAGGAATGTGTATTTCCACTGACATGAAACCCTTCGCTCTGCTTTTTTTCCCTTTTTTTTGGTCCCCTCCCAGAAATCTGTGGGACTATCTCTGAAGCCAGATCCCATCCAATGGTAAGATAGCCAAGATCTGGTCCTTACGAGAAACTGAAATATTTCTTCCTGAAAGTCAAAGGAGACATGAAATCTGAGTGCTGACAAATGTGGGCAATATTGGGAAAAATGTTGAAGGAGAATAAGAAATTAGTTAATAACACTGTTATTTACTTTGCCTGAATTTCCTCACCCTGCCTGACAAATCTTTTTTGCATCAGAAGAGAATCTGGGTAATTTGAGACTTCAGTCACCAATGGCAAATACAGCAGAATACCAGAGGCAGTGCTTTCCTGCATTTATTCTGGACGAGCACTGGTTGCAGGCAATTGTATTGATACATTCAGCCACTCATTTCACTGCATTGGAAAATGAATTAATTTTGACAGGCTTTGGCAAGAACTCATTAGTCTGCAGCTTAATGCTTAATAAACTGTCATCTCCCCTTTAACCATGTAAGACCAATTGTCAGGCAGCCTGGGGATGCAAGGAAATCTGAAAACTTCATTTTTATCAGAACTTAGATTAATAAAATACGGGATGATATGGGAATTAATGAACTGAAATGCGTACATGAAATAAGTAAGCAGACAACCTACCTGCAAAATGGAAAGAAAAATCCTCAAAAAATAAATAGAGAAGGAGATGGGAATTTAAACCTAGATCAGAAATTTTGCTGTGACAAAAGCATAAGCCACTGTTTAATGGTCTTATATCATCTTCAAATTTTGTAATGTCAGGTTATTTCTGGTGGTTTCAATGGTATACTTTCTTGTACTCTAGACCAATACTGTTTAACTCCTCTTAGCATGTTAATTATCAAGATTTTGTGAATGTGAGGAAAAAAGCAACTTGCATAAAACAAGCCATATATGCAACACTCTGCTTTGGTAAATGATTGATTGGCTTCTGTGCCTCCCTCTATCTGCTTTCAGATGCTGAGATCAACCATTACTTTGAACAGTAAAAAGGATTTTCTCAGGGTGTGGTAAATGCTTTAAACACAGAATGATCTTTTTAATAATTTTTGTTGTGTTTTCAGATGCGATTTTATGATATCATATTTTACATGCTTTCCCAGCAAAGCTCTTGACTTTAATTTAATGTGCCATCTGAAAAAAAGAAGAGGAAATGCTCTGTGTAAAATTGATAATCCCACTTCTGTATCTATGGTATTTACTCTGCCAGATGTTCTGGCTTTTCTGTGCCTACTCTTTGTGAAGTCTTACTCTGGTTAAAAGTATAGGAAAGATGTCCATAGGTGGTACTTGAAAAAGTCCTGCACAGACATGTGGGAAACAGTGTGAAATGGATTACTGTTGCTATATCAGGAATTTTTTTTTTCCTTTTTGCTCTTATTCCAGCTCATCATCAAGCTGCTGTCCAATTCTCTCACTTACAAGTAAAATTAATTTCCTTCATGTTTTATGATAGAAGACAGCTCGATGAGATCACTTGAGGATCCCCTAGTGACTTTTCCAGCAAGCAGAATGAAATGGCAGCCCCATTTTTAATGCAGCTAAACCAGGTTTCTGTCATTTTACGTGGCAGGGACCTTGCCCTGGTGCAGCTGTCCCCTCACAGCAAATGTAGAGGAGCATAAGAGAGCCTCCAAATGCTTCTTCCCTTCCCATCTTCTTCAAAGAGTTTGGGCCTCCTGAAACTGCTGACCTGTGACAGATTATGGAGAAAAGCAGTAGCATATCCCAGTGGTGTCTCCTACACGCAGTGTGATGAGACTAGAGAGAGTTAATGTCTGAAGCAACATTTATCTGTGGGTTAGCATGGATTGTCTGTGCTAGAAAAGATTTGGCAGTTTGCTATTCTGGCAAACTTTCCTCGTGTAGCCACAGCTTATACTGGCAAGCAAGTGTTTTGTCTGAATGTAGTTTATACCAGTTCCCTGAATGAAATATGTTATACTGGCAGACTCCTTCCCCCTCCCACCCACACACAGCAGCATCTACTTTGGCATTCAGTACACAGCAGCAGTTTTGACTATAGATCTATTAGTGTAAGAAAAATCACACTCCTTGGTAAAAAGGGGGCTGAAAATGTGGAAGAGTTGGGTAGAAATCTGCCTTTGCACTGTAGATATATGGGAGAATTTTAATCCTGTGTATTTGGTAAAATTTACCAATGCCACTGGTGCAAGATTAGTACTCCAGGAATTGTACCTTCACTGGTTTGCTACTACACTTTCCAGGTGCAGAGCCCAGAGGCATTTCTTCTCTGGGTTGCACAAGACTGGGGGGTTAGAAACTACAGCCATTGATTAGTTTACTCTTACAAATAACCCTCTTTTCCCTTACAAAAACCCCCTTTTTTCCTGAGGGGATGTGGAGTTTGAAATGCTGATGGCACAGAAGCCCTTGTCTCTGTTATCTCATTTTATGGCTCTCTTTGAAGGGGAGAATTTCCCTGCCTGTGACTGAGATAACAGAGAGATGCTAAGTGGTGGGATTTTTCACAGCACTTGACCATATGCAATAAAAGGTCAATTTGGACACATAGCCCAGTGAACTTGGAAACATCAGAGTTTTGCTGGTTTAATGTGGAAATCAAAGTGTTTCAATAGCTCTCCTAGCAGAGCTATTACCTCCTAATTGCTTTTTTCTTCATTTGCCCCCCACCTCTTAAAAGCACAATGCCTTACTACTTACTTTTAAGTGTAGAAAACTGTAAGCGGGTGGACTGGGATTGATTCTTGCCTGTCTCTAACAGGAGAACAAGGGTTCACAGGTGAGAGACTGTGGGGATCAAGGCCCAAACCCCCAAATTCTCCATGAGATAAGCAGAAGATCCTCTGGGCTGAGAATATTTTAGGTGTCAGGCTTTCACATGGACTCCAGCCACCACTGAAGAAAGAATCATGACAGAGACCCCATGGGGGTTAGGAAGCAAACCACACTGGGGTTGAGAATCAGGGGAGCTGAAAATGGAGACTGGGCGAATGCTCCCAGGACTGGGAGTATTCAACACCTTTCCCTTTTTTATTTTGTTTAGTTTTGTTTTGTTTTGTTGGTTTGTTTTTTATTTGTTTGTCTCATGGGGTTGTTCTTGTTTATTTATTTTTATTTCCCTGCATGCCAGCTGAGAGACTGCTGCACACTGGAGGTGGTTATATTCACCCCAGTATGGCTGTTCTTATATTCCTGTGTATGGAGGGTTAAATCAATACAAAATTCAAATTTCTAGAGACAGAATATATCCATCTTGTAATGTTCCTACCATTAAGCAGTAGTTTATTCTTTGCAGAAACACTCAAAACTTAAGGTTCTTATCCAGGTACCTCCTTGATAAAGAATGTTTGGCACAGTTAAAATTTTCAAGTTTTGAGTAATATATTGTTAGGAACTGGAGATAGTAGCACACCATAAATTCTTTTTTGGTTTTGGCTAGGCACCTAAAACCATCTGACTGAGCCTGAAAGGAAGTTTGGCATTGCTGCTATTTAGAAGATTGGCTAATGCAAGGACTTGGAATATAAGACCCAAATCAGAAGAAATATTTCATCTTCGTAAGGTGGTCCCTAAGCTCAGTCCTGCAGCCTCGCTCATGCAAAACCAACTCCTCATACAGCTTATTCCTATTAGGGGGAAGATCTCATGATTTGGCCATTTGCTTGACAGGATCAAGAACATTTCTCCAGCTGTTTGGGCCCCTGGCATGTCCTTTCTCCCTGGGCTGTTTCTGCCCATTGAAATCAAATCAAATCTCTCAGCACAGAGGTGCAGAGGGCTCAGGTTTGCTCAGGGACCACAGGGAAAGCACAGACACGGCTCCCCGAAAATCCTCCAAACCCTGGTGCATGGACAACCTTCTGCTCTGGGCTGTGTCCTGTGCCAGGCTGGCTGCCAGCAGCCCAGGCTTTTGACAGATTCACCCTCCCATTCCTGTTCCATTGTTTTATTTATATTTATTTCTAACTCTGCCGTTTTCCCTCCTCCCCTAGGCCTTTCATTTTGTCTGTCCCTCAGTCTCAGAATGGGATGGGGCAGTGGCAATGTGGCTGTGTGGGGCCAGCCATGGTGCTGGGCTGGGAGTGGCAGGGTCTCAGGATCCTCTGGTCACACCAGCGAGGACATTTCCATTTTGGGTCGATGCTTCCTGGCCCTGAGAAGGGAGTGGAGCCACGTCCTTCCCTGCTGGGACAACTTTTGGCCAAGCCCTTTGGAACACAGGCTTGGTTGTGCACCACTTTGGCCTGTGGGGAGAGCGCAGGACCTTTAAAGCCCTTCCAAATGTCAGCCAGGACACTGGGATGGGTGGGGGGCAGCTGATCCCAAAAGGACACCATATTCCCACATGTTTGTGCCTGGTGATGCCACGTGGCCTGGCAGCCAAGGCTGTGGGCTGCAGTGCAGGCCTGGCCCCAGCCAGGAGGCCATGTCAGGGCCCTGTGGCCAGGCAGCGGAGCGGCTGCCGTGGCTGTGGGGAAACACAATCCTCTTTCCATTTCGTCAGCACAAATTGTATCACTCTTCTTGCTCCCTGTGCCTCTAAAAGTGTGGTTTGCCTTAGTTTGGAAGATACCTTGCCCTCAGCGAGTAAATAAACGCCAACTAAAATAAAAAGGAAGCACAAAGCAATAATGAGGCTGCCATGCGTCGGCTGTCGGAGCCTCTGGAGGCTGGATTGGGGGAGCAGCGTAAGGGCTGGAGTCTCTTTTAGATCCCTTCGAGCTTCAAACTGCTTGCAAATTTACTTAAACACTCGAAAACTTAGTGATAATTTTACTTCTTAGCTCCGTTACCTAACATTTCTTGAAAATGTTTAAAGATTCCCACCCCATTAATTTGTAAATGGATGTATCATAAAAAGAACTATACCTTACCACTGAAGGACAGGATATCTTTTGGCAGAAACTTCTCACGAGCAGATGGGCTTTTATCCTAAATAATGTATTGTTCCTAAAATAAGCTGTAGAAAATAAGAAATGCTTATTTTTTTAAGCACAGAGTTAAATCCTTAAGTCCTAAGTAAACAAAAGAGATTTCACTATAAATGGAAAGAGCCTAGAAATAACTTTAAAGGGACCTTATGTGTGAAAGCCATAGAATTCACGTTAGCCACACCAACTACACACTTTTTAGGAGAAAAGAACTATGTAGCACATTACTTACCTCTATTTGAATAATTTGCTTCATATGTTTTCTCATCAAGATGGTGGTAGGTTAAACACTTAATTTATTTTTGCTGTATACTCTTGTTCTCTCTGATGCTTCATGCCAAACTGCTGTGGTAAAAAGAAGTCAAATATATTAAAGATGTATATTTTAATTAAAAATATTAGAAGAAACATATTCGTGTTCCTTTTTTTATTAACTGCAGATTGTTGGCTGACTAGGCAGCTAAGTTATTTATTTGGAAGACATATGTTATGCTATGGAATAATACTACAAGTAGGACATTGCGTTCGATAAGTGGTTCTGTTGGCAAACTTCTTCACTTCACTTCTGCTGCCTTGTGGGAACACTGGGCAGATTCTCTCATGGTGCAAACTGGCAGTGCCCTGCCAACACTGATCCTGAAATCACAGTGACCAACAGGACCATATTTGATGTAAGCAGAAAGAAATCAGATCTGTGATGAACTAATTTAGGGCTGTTATCTCTGAAATGGTCAGAAGAAAATAAGGCAATGACACAGTGCACATGCCAGCTTTTTTCTAGGGATGATCTAAGAGCTTAATTCCATAAAAGTTGGGGTTTTTTAAACTTTTTAGTGGCTTAATTGACTAAACCAGGCAAGAAAAGTAATGAGTGGTCACAATAGTATCAGGGAGAATTATAATTAAGGAGGTACAGATACAATCTAGGCTATTTTTGTCACTTTCTTCCCTTCTGCTTCATCTTTATCAGTGTGCTCTAAGTAAACCTGACATATTTATATATGTGAAACAGATGCAAAATGAAGCAGTTTTGTCTTCAGTTATGACCATGTTTTTTCAATCATGGACATGATTTATGGAAATGTTCTTTGCTGTAAAAAATTTCTTTTAAAATCCAAACCACATTAATTATAAATCTAACATTCAATTTCTTTTGATACTTTGGGGAGTGTGGGGAAGTAAATTTTTAATGCAAATAAACTGTTTCTTTAAAAAATCAGTATTCATTAAATGCTAAGATGAAACCAGCACAACACTGCTCAGTGAAACTAGTAGAGAATTCAATTAGATGTTGAGAAAATTAGCTCTCTTTTTGCAATAATATTATATGTCTCAGATTTATATCTGCTATGGTATATTTGGCACCCCTGGGGCCAACCAAACTGTGAAAAGCTGTTGATGTTGGCTTCTTGGCTGGTCAGCCCCTTCAGGGTTGAGCTCAGTTTACTGTGGAGTAAACTCTAAACATGTCAGAGTTCAGAAGAGTTGTGCAGAGGTGTAGGGACTGCCTGAGACTGAGCAGTATCTCCAGTAGAGACCAGGAGAATTTGTAAGATCAGCAGCTGGAGAGAATTTTTTAATCCTGGACAGGGCCAAACTACATAATATCCCCAGCACTGCCAACTATGACGACTTCATCACATCACTTCCAAGGCTCAGGGTTTTTCTTCACACCTCAGTCCTTGAAGCATGTACAAATTTAAGTTAAACAGTGAGCTTCTAGACCTGGTGATTACAAACAGAAGCTTGGAAATGTTAACCCTGGAGGCTGAACACCCAGAAAGCAAATAAAAGAGTCATAATTTTCTTAAATCTCAGATTAAAACCATGCTCTTGATTTTGGGGGTCTCGTTCATAACTTCTGGGTGTGTAGATCTGGTTATACCAGAAAGGTAATTCAGCCTTACAAAATTAAACCATCCTGACAGAAGGTCTCTGGTGCTCTGGTGGGCTGGTGATGAGCTGCTGCTTCTCTCCTCTGCCTATTTCTACCTGCTATTTCTCTTTATCAGACAGCAGAAAACACTTGATGTGTTTTGACTGTATTCCTGTTGCTCATGAGCAACTACCATGCTTTGAGCAGCATTGTGGGAGTTAAATTCACATGCTCATATTCTCCTATCCAGTCAGTTGACTACAGGAGATTCTCTCAACTTCTGTTTCACACAGTGAAGTCTTTTTGAAGTATCCATGTAAAGTTCATTTCCAATGCTGGTATCATAATATTAAAACTTTTCTTTACAATGGAAAAAGAAGTGGCTTTTGCTCAGTCTTTCAAGAGTAGGAAGTGGCAGGGAGAGCTGCTGGAAAAGCTGGGAGATTAGCTTGTGTTCAAATTAGCCTTTTATGAAAGTTATTTCCCCACCTAGCTGGGCTTTGTTGGAGATTGGATCTGCACATTACAGCTCCTGTGTAGCTGTAAGCTCTGATAGCCACAGAAGTGCTAGTGAGGACAAGGGAGGTTTGGAGTCTGTGGAAGGAAGGAAGCTGTGAGCCCTGATGTCTGTGTAAAACAAAAGCAGCATTACAGAGTCTACAATTGAACCCCCAATAAACCAATTTTAAAAGCCCTGGCTTCCCCTATTCCCCTCCTCACTGTCTCCCTTTGACAGGAACAGGAGGTACATCTTCCCAGGAGTGTAAAGATGTCTGGTCTGGAAAACATGAAAGAAGAAAGCTTGTATGTTTATTTTGTACACCATAGATTTTAGGGCCAGAAAGCCTTTTATTTTTTCTAATTAGAAGATAATATCTTGTTAAAAACTATATGTTCTGAGGCTTCAAAGAGGAAAAAACCCCCAAATCCTCCTGTTGACCTATAAATACAGTTTGAAAATCTGCAACAATCCATTGAAGTTTACCGTGGTAACTTGATTTTGGCCTCAGTCTTGAAGATTTGGGTACTTTGGGAGTTGCAGGAATCTTGAATCTGCCTGGTAAGCTGTGAGAGGAGAAGTGTGAGAGTGTGGTGCAATGCTGACAGGGTGGAATGCAGCATTCCTGTGCCTCAGCAGTGTCAAAGAGTGGAGTTTATCACTGCTGTTTTGTTCTCCTCCATCAGTAAACACAATCTCTCCACTCCCTGAAGTGAAATCAAACCACTGTAAAGAAACTCGTGAGTAACCAGGGTAAAATTTCCACTGAATTAATCATATATCCGGTCCAAAATATTTAAGATATAAACAAAGGAGGATAGAATAAGATCAGCCAGGCACATAAACACTTCCAAAATAGTTGTTTTCCAGATAGTTTTCGAGCCACAACTGGCAAAAAACAGGGTGGTTGCACAAAGCTAGCTTTGAAAGAAATGGATTGTCATCAGTTTACACCAGCTGAGGATATGATCCTGCATATTTCGTGACTGTGCAATGGTTATGGATATGTTTGAAATATATCCAAATGTCCTTGGAAAATATTTTTCCATCTGAAGAAAAAAAAAGGGCAAGAGCATATCTACAAAAAGTTGAGCAAAGTTTAATAGATGTTCTAATGAAAATAATCCTACTAGTTTTAAATAAAAGGAAGAAGCTTTAAATCTACATCCAATGTCCTTATCTGGATTTTCAGTATATGTATGAGAACAATAATTTGTATGACAGTTTTAGTTTTCTTCTTTGATAGCATAGTAAAAATAGGAAAGACAAGTGCTAATAAATCAGATCAAAACCAGAGCTGTTGAAGAAGCTAAAGTCACAGTCATTTGGGAGAGACTAAACCTCCAGACATCTCAGATGTGGTTCAAAGTCTTTATGATACACAGTGTGAAATGTGGGGAGGCAGCAGTTCACACAGCAAGAGGTAAAGTGGATGACAAGATGTAGTACAGTAGGTCAACAGTGAAATATTCTAAATCCTAACTTGGGGTGCATAAGCAAGCTATGGAATGTTGAGAATTATCTCTTTACATCTAAAATTAGTCTGCAGTCTGGGAAGTTTGAGCTATATTGTTGCACAGTACCATTTTCTGGTGTTTTGTGAAACAAACCCCGGCTGAAGTCCCAAAGTTGTTCATTCTTCACACATAGACACCTGAGACCTATTAAAATCATAAACTTCACCTAAGAGGCTAGGAATGTCTCTTATTGCTTTCCTACAGTACCTGGAGGAAGAAAGTGCATTTAATATGTTAAACTGAGAAGTTGTTCCTCAAGGCACATATTAAATATTGGTAGTATGCAAACTGTATTCATATTTATAGAGACATTTGTGAGAGTGGCTAGAATCTAGTTCCTACAAAGTCTTTGTCTGACACAGCTCCTATAAAGGCTTTCCCTGACACAAGGGTTTAAAGTCCTTTTGGTGAAAGACAGTAATGATCTGAACTTTGGGTGGAGGGAACATATTGAATGTTACAGAGTTATATTTCATGTAAGTGACCCTGAAGCAACTGGAAGTTAGAATGTGAGAATGGCTTATAATAAATGGCTTATGCCCTGCTATTTTTCTTACCAGGGCATAAGCCATTTATTTTATTACATGCATTCTGCTCATGGTCCTGCAAGCCAGATAGCCACTGGTTCTTGTGAAATGTAATTTGTGGTCAAAGTAAAAAAGTAAGCGACAACACCTTTTTGATTAAGCACATTTTTAAAGAGTCTAAACAGTAGCAAAAGATGGTTTCTCATTTGTTACTGAAGCCTTGGAAGTTCAGGTGAGATGACAAGGCTGAACTGAAAAATACCTCAGCATTAGTTCTCTGTCCCAGGTAGCCTCATCCCTGGATTTTTTGAAGTGGCTCATCTTATACTGACAAACTGAAAAATTCCAAACCAAGTCATTTTTTCACAGTGTTTCTCTAGCCTAGTAAAATATTTTTGCTGATGGAGGATACAAGTGCTCCTTGTATGACCTCTGTAACCTGCTGATACAAGTGCTGGATACCAAACCCAAGTCCTTGCGTGGCCTTGGTTCAGAGCCAGGACCTACAAGGCAGCCTTCTGCACGTCTGGCATGCATCCTTAGCTACCAGACTATTTGTTATTTCTGGATGTGTCCCTGATTTTCATTTTCTAGCTGTCCTGCTTTGTATTAACTAACTCTTCACTAGGCAGGGAGGGAAGCAACAGGAGTTGGACACTGCAACCCTCGGTTTTGTCACTCCCTTGGTACATTATCTAGAGAAACTCCTAAACACTGCTTTATGAAGATCCCCATAGCAAAGCTGTAAAGCTCCAGCTGCCAAAATCAGGAATTTGTCTTCTCCCTGTTAACTTCAAAACACTCTCTTGTAGACACAGGACTGAACAGCTTTGTGTAGTTTAGCCCCCAGCTGTTTCCTCTTGGCGAGGTGATGGTATTCCTTGCTTCCTGCTGGAGGTCACCCATATTATATAAATATATATGTTGGGGAGCAAGTCCTTAAATGCCACTATCAGAAGTTAGTCCAGGTTGATTGTCCACTTCCTTGTGACTACAGGAGAGGCTGGTGATGGATTTTTAAACCAGTCTTGGAGCTTAGACTTGGTCCTGTCTCCGAGTAGTTAGGCAATTATCTGGAGCTGTTTTTGCCAGCTTTGTACTTCAAAAGGTAACTCTTTGAAGTTTCATTAATTCTTGTTTCATAAGATCATAGCTCATAAGTGCATGCTTAATTAGTTCCTGCTCTGTGAGCTGATGCTTTGCACATTTAAAAATTCGTGCTTTTTTTTTTGTATGACAACTAGCAAGTCAGTTAAATTTGATATTATGCATTTTGTCAGTTCCCATGGTGTAACACTTGCTGTAATCTGCAATTTTATTACAAATTCATGAACTTCTAAAATGTTCCTTCTAGCTGGTGCTCTGTTCATGTCCTTTGGGCAAAACAAAACCCTTGAGTGTGGTAAATAACAAGCATTTGAATAAACGTAATGTGCTTGAGGGAGCTGATGCAGTTTTCTGTGATGGTGGGGAAGAAAACTCTTCCAAGTCCTAGTCAGCTCCATAGGCCCAGCTGGTTGTCTCTGGAGGTGAAATTCAGGAGTGGCTGCCTGGGGTGGGACACCCTTTCACCACGAAGCACAGAAGGTGCCAGTTGGAGTCTGCTCAGCCAGGAGGGCTGCCTGGGAGCAGGATGCTGTGTGCAGCCCTTGTCCTCAGCCTGAGCAGAGCAGAAGGCACCAATCACAAATCACTCCACTTGTGTTTATTTTCACAAAAGACACAGCCTAGCTTGCTCATATAAGTACTGATAAAAAGGTTGAGGCTGCAAGTTATGCTTTAAATGACTGGTGTTGATACTTATATATGGAATGATTCATTTTTTTTAGAGGAGCCAAGGACTGTCCTCAAGTTTACAAGAGACCTCAGCAGCAGGTGGAAGCAGGCAGCAGGTGAAGATTCATATCTCCCTGCAGAGGCCAGAGCTGTCAGCAGGGCTTTCTGAACATTAGCACCAAGTGAGTATTGTATGCAAATAGCACTAGTGCTTCCACCAAGGCTTGAGTCATATATCTGGCACAGTACCTGCAGATGACAATGACTTGTTTATTTTATTAGATCATGTGCTACTCTCCCAAACTCAAATAAATTATTCATTCCTGAAGAATGTCAACAGCTAATGAGTGCTTGGACAGTTCACAAATGCTCAATGCTCCCCAGAGGGTTGGATCTGTTACTGCTGCAAACTGGTACATTTATTCATGTATATAACTCATACAAACGAGAGCTATTTCTGCATCTTTCACTTTTGTAATGTTTTTCCTTTGAGCTGGCAAGGGTAAAGTATATACCAATTAGCATGGCCAGTGATAAACTAAGTCATATGCACTGCAAAATTGTTTACTATATTTTTCAAGGAAGAGAAATAATTACAGTCCAGACTTGGTCTGTACTTCGGATGGAAAGACAACTTCAAGATTGCCTTATTCATGTCTAAAATTTGGATAATGGATGAATTAGAATAAATCAGACAAGAACACTCAGAAAAGATTGTAGGTACCATTTAGTTTTGTGTTTTCTCTTAGTTTCTTCTACATTAATTGCAAGAATTAATGTAGAAAGATTATAGGTACTATTTAGTTTTGTATTTTCTCTTAGTTTCTTCTACATTAATTGGACTGTGAATGCTATTTCACCAGATTGCTGCTAATTATGTTTGTTTGGATAGCAAATTATCTTTCTGAAGGAAATATTTGCTTTTATGTTGAAACATTTGAACTGTGAAAACTACACATGGGGTTTCTTTTCTCACAAATAAGATGAAGTTGCCACGTCTTCAAAGTGGTTAAAATTACCTAATAAGGAGATGAGAACAGAGATAATATTTTTGAAGTTATGAAGCAGTTGTCAGAGCAGAGAAACCATCACAAGTTTTTCAGCAGCTCTTCTAGAAAAGCTACACAAATGTGAGGTTCTGCTTTCTTAAGAGCATAGTAACTACAAATTTCTGTATTTGTTTCTGCCAATTCCCAAAGGTCCAGAGACAAGTATCTCTGCATCATTGTTCTTACTTGGAGAGAGGGAAAGCCTAAATCAAAGTAAAAGGCCTGAAATTTGCCAGCAGCTCGCTGTGAATTAGCAGAGCAGGATTTATATTTCCCATATATGTTTCATATTATATGACAGAGCCAGGCAGTATCAAACTGTACACACCTCTTTGAGTAATGTGTTCTTTTAAAGAACTCAAATGCCAACTGAAGTGTGAAACAGGAGCTTTTCAGGACAATTTTTGTCCTTTCCTTTCTTAAGATATTCCATCTGTACAGAAGCAATGGATTTATGCTGCCCCACTCCAAAACCACAGCAGTCAAGAGACAGTGCAGTGACAATTTCACACAGAGATGTGATTTATCACTGCTTTTACATCACAATTACCAAGGCCACAGATGATGGAATAATAAAATCATCCACACATGTCTATATACTGTCCCTCTGCCAGGTTGTAGCCAAGGTCTGGGTCTGTCTAGTTCAACTTGACTGCAAATACAGTCCTGATGGTGGCCAGGCATGGCAAGGCATGTTTGCTCACATTCACTGAGCTGTGGATGAGCATGTTTTTTTACCACCACATTAGCAAATGTAAATTAGTCACGTTCCAGAAGTCAGCTTTAATTCAAGGCAGAAAAAGAGATCTCTGTCTGTTTGAAACATAGACACAGCTTTTATTAATCACTAATATTGTAGCTAAGCATGGAAAGTGTTTGTAAACTAAGTAAAATTCTTTAATGTCCATCATGAAGACAGAAATTAATGTGACGCTGTTCCTATTTCATGTATCATACAGAATTTCTATTTTTTGAGCTCAGCCATTGTTCTTTAAATGTTCAGCCACGTACAAAATGCTTGCATGAAGCCCTTGCAAAACAAGAACAAAAAAGCTCAAGAAAGGAAAAGGAATGTTAAAAAAATATATTTCTCTAACAAAGCAATTTACTGTCAGAGTATGTTCTTGAATTTTCAGGAACTATCTGTGTTAAATACCAGTTCAGTTGTATTTACTTCTCTAGTAATTAAATATTTTTTTCCAGCATATGTGTTAAGCAAAGCAAAGATTTTAAGCGTGCCTTTTCTCCTTAACAAACCTCTCATACACTGTTGTCAGCAAAGGCTCACAGATTAGAGGAGGTTTGATAGTAAAGCTCCAAAAAGTTCCAAAACTGAGGAAAGTCACTAAGGTCAGTGTAGTCAAAGACTGAAGTTCTAATGACTTTTTATCTGCTATCTGTTGAAAGCTGAATTGTTTAAGTTTTCCCTTAAGCATCTTTCCCTGAAAAGCACTCCTAAGACAAGTGCAGGTAAATTGGACAGCCTCATCATTTTGTCAAGTTTCAACAAGGATTTTGTGTATTGTACATGACAATGAACAAGAAATACTGATTGGTGTTTTCTCTGATATTGCTACAGGAGTTGTGTGACAGTGATGAACATCCAGACTCGTACCTATGGAACACTGCTTTTATTCTCTTTTTTGAGACATGTTGTTGAAATGGGTTTATGATAGGCTAAAGAAGATGTATAGCTGAAACACAAATCCAATTCTTCCCCATGCCCACGGCACAGCCATGTTTCAGCCATCACAGCCCAGTTTTTATGAAGAAATGTGTTCTGCTGGCAGGAGCAGATGGTGTAGGAGATATTCAGAGTGCCACCCTTGGAGAGTTGCACTGGTTAATGCAGAAGGTGCTAAGAGCAGCTCTCTGTAGGAGAGGCCAAAGTGCCAAGGCCTGGCTGAGGGCTTGCTTAGCCAGCAGTGTGGGAGAGCTCCAGGAACAGCACAGCAGTCAATATTCCCAGCATCTGCTGCCTTTCTGTGAATTCATGACAAACCAGAGTGCAAAACCCAAAACCAAAACGATGACACAGATGTGCTGGGTGATGATCCCACCACACAGGCTGACAGCTACCTCAGACAGCCTCAAGGTACAGCAAACAGGCAAACAGGAAAGATTTCCAGAGGAGCTATATTTAATAAAAAATAAAGCTAAATTATTGTCTCCAGTCATTACATCAGTGATCCACTAGTCTTGTGGAAGGAGTACAATAGTCTTGTGAAAGAAGTGCAATGAATCTGTGAATCAATGCATGTTACCCCAGTCTTTGTTGCTCCTCAGCAGGTGTACATGCAATTTTTATGAATTTAATTCTTCATAGAGGAGCAATGAAGAAATATTAAGGGTGGCTCATTCCTTTTGTAACAGGAAAATCTATCAAAAGTGGCCAGTGATCTTCAGAGTCTTGTACTGAAAAGATTTAGTAGTGTTGACTTCACTGTTGCCTCTTCACAAGTGATAGAGGGAGACATGGACATCAGTTTACTCTTGGATAAAATGCCAAACCAAAGAAAGCCTTGTATGTCCTCTTGCCAGCTGCAAAATGTATATTGGAGGAAATTCTGTCTCAGAGCCTTAGCTCATGTGTGTGGCTGCATTTATGTTAGCAATGAAAATGTTACAGGAGCCCTGGTTTAATTGAGCTCTGTCTTCCACCTACTGCTTGAGCACTGCATAACTGGCAGTAATAAAAAAATTTGAATGCTATTAATGTTGAAGAAGGAGGAATATCTAAATATTAAGTGGCTGCTCGAGACATTATTTTAGTTAAGAATTAATTTAGAAAGAACAGATGCCCCGAAAAGAAAAATGTATCTCTCTCAATTGAGGTGTTAAGAGGATTAAGGATTAAATAAGCACAAGATCAGAGGCTAGACTAGGGCCAAAATAAACAAATCTATTTAGTCAGGTATAATAAGAGGAGATCAGAAGAAATGAGAGGAATTAAAAGACAATGAATGAAGAAGGTGACTTGCAGAGAATATTCAAGATACAGAGGTCACAGACAGAGTTTCTAAACCACAAACCAGAATTGTTAAATGGAAACCAGATGACATGCAGAAAAACAGGCCATGATAGCCAGATGGTAAAATTCTGTGAAGAACTGTCTGAGGATAAAACAGCCCTGTTAAATATTGTTTCGACAGGTGACAGAGAACCATGACATGAAGAGCTGAAACCAAGTTTGCAGTCAAAAATTCAAGAATAGACTAGTCCTAGATGCCTTGCCTGGGTACTAGTCAGGGTGCTAATGCATATTTCCCAGGTTAAATGTCAGTACTAGAGATGATTTGCTCCATGTAGGAACACAGAAGACTTTGTATTAATAATCATTCCATTACCAAGAGAAAATAGTGGGAAGATTTGTATAACAACATACAACTTTCCATTATTCTCTGGGATCAAAATCAACACTGGCAGCTTTTAGAAAAGGTTTTCAGAGAGGTCAGTGCTCACCAAAATCATGGGGGGTTTACCCCACAGAATAATGATTACACCTTGTAGAGTGAACTGGTCTCAGAGACAGTTTCTAACATTTCACACAAATTTATGACATTTTTCCTTCTCTTCACAGTGGGAAGAGAAAGTGGACTACAATACAAGACTTTATCCTTACTAAACTCCATCATCATGAGAGCAGAATTCCACATATGCAACCCAAAGCAGCAGGTGTCAAAAGGGAGTTGTGCTCTTGTCACCCCTTACACTGTTTACCATGGTCTCCCAAACTCTGTGCCACACATCCCTGTTTCAGCAGTCTTTATTTTCTTGCTCACTTCCCCATTAGCATTGAAACAGTCACTAACTAGCAGGTAAGGCTCTCTTTAGGGACCTGGGCACCTTAAATTGTAGGTCCTGAAATACTTCCCTGTAGCTATTACCTCAGTTTGACTGAATTCCTGCATGAGTATATTTGCAACTGTAAATATCTCTAAACACCTAAATACCCCTAAACCCCTGACTATCTGCTTCTGAACAGGGCAAGACTTGATCTTATAGAAAAAGGACTTGTATTGAGTGGGGCTGAGTGAGTGCTGAGGAAGCCTCTGGGAAAGGAGGTAAGGAGCAGTCCTTCCACCATTTGCACAGATTTCAGATTAATTCAGCTAAACTGAGTGTAAGTACTTTAAAGCACAGAGAAGACAGTGTGTGATGCCCACGTTCCAGATGAGCACTGTGCTGGGGGTGGTGTAGGCTGTTGCCATTCTCTCCTTGCAGAGATGTGAGACAGGGACAGCTGGCCCCTGGATGGTGGGTTAACCACAGCCTGAGTCCTGTTCCAGTGAGGAAGGTGGGCTTGGGGAAAAGCCCCGAGAGGAGGGTGGTCCAGGCACCAGAGAGCACGAATCACTGCAGACATCCAAAGATAACTATCTGACTTGTGAGTCAGAACCCAAAGATACCAGGATTAACAAACTTAAAAGCAAAAGACTTAGCCAAAGATTATATATAATCCAGTGTATACATAAAGGCCTCTCACACTGCCCAACCAGTGAGCCAAAGTGTTTGGAAGTGACTTCTTAGTGGGAAACCACTATAATCTAATGGTTCTGAGAGATGGGTTAGAGGGCTTGGTGTCCAGTTTCCTGCTTGTGAAACTTCTCAAGCCATTTTGAACAGATATTTTCGGCGCAAGTAAAACCAAATTTCAGTGAAACGTGGAGTAAAGGCCTTGTTCCCCCCCATTGTGGGGTTATCCAGCAGCAGAGGGAAGCAGTGGAGCTGATGTGAAGGATCTGTGCAGCCATATGTAGTTATGAAATATATTTGCATTTGGTGTGTAATCCTAAACCAAGCTATGGTGTCCACTCACAGCAGTTAGTGTAAAATCATAACTTCACACAAGCAATATCCAACCTTTAGCAGAATGTTTTCAGGTAGGGTTTTTTTCTTTTGTAACACACTTACTCACCTATACCCATAAGTTCAATTTCTTGTTAATTATGCAGCATGTTAGACGATTTGGATGATTCTAATATACAGTTAAAAAAACAGACCTGCTTTGTGAGATGTGCATTATTTTCTTCTTCACCAGATGGGGAAAGAAAAGCTCATCTCCTTATAAATGTGAGAAATGAAACAGCAATGAAAGATGTACTGGATGGTGGGCTTTTCTTTTCCTCAAACAATTATTATTTGGATTCAACTTCTTTCCTAAGTCAAGAGCTTATTTATTTTTTCAACTGCCAACAACAATTCTTTGTTAATTAGAGCCATTTCACAGGTGCTTGTACCACTTCATATCCCAGGGAGACTTGTCTGTGGGATCATGAGAATTTTATAACTCTCAGAATTTGCTGGTTTAATCTACACTGCTGCCCTTTGCTAAGGAATACCCCCACAAGTACAGAACATATGCCATTTTATTATCAACAGCAAGATTATGTCTGTAAGAAGATATAAAAATCCTGGGAATCAGGATCTTTTTGGTGCTAAATTATATGCTAATTAATTATTTCTAACACTTGGTGCAAAACAAGAAGAAAATCTTAAAACAGCATATCTGATTTGTAGCAATCCAAATATGTAACTAATATTACCACAATATTCTGGTTCAAGCAAGGCAGGGGGAAAATAAATTCATAGCTGAACCACTCTGGGGGGAAAAAATTCAAATTTAATATACCACCCACAAGGAAGCCAGAAGCCATGTTTGCTGTTGTTAAAAAACCAAACAAAACCTCCCCATACATACTCACACTTTTGGTGCTGTGGATCAGATCCAAGGGATAACATCATATTATCACACTGAGTGAGTGAAATCATGTTAGCAAGTGTTTTCATCTGAGTGTTGGTGACACCTAACAGATATTCCCCAGGGCACTGGCAGGTCACAGATTCATCAGAGTATTTGCTTTCGTGGAAAACTGTGATTCTTAACCATCTGTAGAAAAATTAGTTTTGCTGATCTTTCTGCTGCTGGGTCATTCAGACACTGGTTCCTGTAAGTGCAGATATAATTCATTAATTGTGATGTAGGAATAAAGCATTACAAACCACAGGAGAAGCAAAGAGAGGAGACCAAGGGACAGGAAGCAGGGAAGCCTGTCATGAGAATCCTTACGGGTAAAATAGCACTAGAAGAACATCCAGATAAGAAAGAAGATAAAGGAAAGGGAGAAAAAAAAGAAATAGTGAATCCAGTTGATCCTGTGATGGAGTCTCTGCTGTCTTTGTGTACTTTCTGTCCTTTGTAAGGGCAATTGCAGTTTTCAGATAGAGTTGTGGTTACATGGTGCATCCTGACACTCAGCTGTGGTCCCAGGATGTTTCTAAGAAATTGCATAAACCCTCAAACTGCCTCACAGTAGTGCTTGTTGGCAGAGGGAAGGATCAGTGGTGGTATTTCTGTCGGGAGAAATGCATGGAGCCTGAGCACTGCATTTGGCAGCTGTGCTGAGGATGACACAGGCTGAGCAGGAATGGAGAGGAGAAGGGAAAGCTTGAGGAGTTGCTGTCTGGCAGGTAAACACGTGTTGTAGGCATTTAAGTAAAGAGCTCTGTTCAACCTTTCATTCACTACTCTTTGATGCACTCTCATATCACGTGTGTAAGAGCCCTTGTCTCTGCTCAGATGTAAACTCTCTGGCAGAAGTTTTAAAATGGATGTCTTTTTGAACTTAATGGAGCTGCCTCCGTGCTTCAGACTGAGCTGGCAGGATTGGAGGCCTGATGGTGTGACAAATAGCAAAGGACCCCTGAAGGGCTCAGGAGGCCAGATTCCAGCTCTCGTCAGATGGCACCTCATTGCTGCAGAGACACAGGGCAGGGCTTGCACTAATTCTGTAACTTCTCCAGCACAGCTCATGTCTCCTGCTGTCCCCAAAAATAAAATCTAAAAAAAAAAAAAGAGGAGAAAACAATAGCAAAGCATGTCTCGTACTGCGTTTGGGAAGTGCCAAGCAGCTTGTGGAGGCTGCTGCTGCAGAAAGCCAGCAAATGACAGTGATGTGAAGTTAATGAGGATCAGGACAGTTGGCAGTGGAGGTTGCTGGGCTGCAGGAAGGAGGGGGGCTCTCAGGAGGTCCCGATAAGCATTAGCAGTTTTGGATGCTCAGCCAAGACTTCTGCGGTTTGCCGGTTAGTGCTGAATTTCTTTTTTGTTCCGCCGTTACTTTATACTGTGCGGTCTGGCCAGCAGTTGTACAACAGCATTTAAAATATACAACATGCTGTGAGACAGAATGCAGCTACCTTGTCAAGGATGCCAGCATTAAATTACAAAGAGGCTAGTATGTTCCATATATGGGATATGGCCATTTTGCCTGGAAAAGCCCAGATAGCCAACCTCTGTTATTGTTCAGTTTAGGATAAGGGAGAGGGAGGAAGAGAAAGGAAAGGGTGGTGGATGATCCCAGTTGGGTCCACGAGAAGTCTGGCCTGGGATAAAGGGATGTGGTTGGTGATCTTTCTTTGAATGAGTAAAATGGAAAGAAAAGTAGTTGTATAATGCCTCCACAGTGCTCATCCCAGGAAAGTGCAAGGGTTGTTTGCAGGGTGAAGGTAGCAGAGACTGTGATTATAGGTTTTGAAGTGAAACAGTGAAGAAACTCTACATTTACCTGTGGGTTTGGCTTTCTGTCCTTTTTTTAACATTTACTGAAATTGATTTCTTCTTGAACATTTTAAGAAAAAATATATAGAGTAGGACATTTGAACAGCAACACTGCTGTGACATATCATAATCCTTGGTGTTCTTTTCATAGTAGTTAATTCTGCATTAGTGAACATAAGTTCCATAATCTTGAAGGAGGTGGAACTAAAGTTACTCCAGAAGCTGTGTGAGACTTACAGAGTAAATCTTAAAACGATCTTGTAAGAGAAAGAAAAAAAAAGACACCAGATTAACTTTGAACTTGGGAGTTTCCCACACTGCAAATCAAATGCATTGTAATACAAAGCACAGGTGTACACCACATGTACAGGTTAAAATCTCATCCCAAGTGCTGTGATGACAGTTCTGTGTTCATAATGTATATATCCAAAAGTGTACTTGTGTGTCTGCTATAAATTCAGGTAGGGCAGGTACAGGGGAATTTCTCTCTAAGTTACAATATTGTAAATGCAGCTCTGCTCTATTGGTATCAAAGAAACTATTCATATGTGAATTCGTCCTAGAGGTTTTTCTTTGCCTTGGAATAATAGTTTTGTAGACACCAATATGTAAATACTTATGTATCTGTCCCACTTATAAACATAGAGAAAGATTATCTTTTCTGTGGTCTGATAAGAGCAGAGGGAAGTCTCTGCAGGAGCAAGTCTGATACATGCTGTGGCAAGGATATAAAACCCCTTGGAGGTTTCACAGTTTTCTAATTGACACAATCCAGTGTAAATGGAAGAGATGAGTTAAACTAGACTGAGAGTTTGAAGAAAAAAACCAACATAAAACTGTTTATTAATGACAAAATAAAAATGGTTTTGCATCAGAAACATGTAGAAAGTCATTTTTCCCACTTGATACCACAGTAGATGTTTCAGCAAATTTTTGTTTGTAGCATAGAAGTGGAAAGTAGCACATGTTTTAGGTAGTTATGAAAAGTCAGTGAGATTTTTTGATTGCAGTTTTTCAGGAAAAAAAATAGCAGTTTGAGCTCTGTAACCCAGTTTAGCAGGGTCCACATAAAGCTTGGCACGGGATCAAACTCTATGGGCAGAAGCCTTTAGAGGATGTATAAGTGGTATAAGGGGTTGAACCCTCCAAGAAAAGGCTCTGCTGCCTGTATTTTTTTGAGATTCACCACCTTGGGTTGGGAAAAGAAAGGGAAAAATTTGAAGAAGGAGAAAAGATGTTGTGCAAACTCTATAAATGAATCACTTTGTTGGTTTTGTTCATAGCATGAACCTAGAAGGCCTGAGTCAGCTTCAGGCCAGCACCAGGCACTATATCCCACACATAAGAAATAAAGAGATTGCTGTCATCGGGCTCATACTGGCTGAGAGTGGTTTGCCAAATTGTTCTGCCATAAGAATGCACTTGTTGGCCAGATTGGAAAGAAGAGAGAATTTCATAAACAACCCAACAGAAGTTTTGCATCAGCTTCGGTTTCTTCAGGCAACAATAATACCAGGAGAGAAAACAAAAAATAAAAAAAGAAAGATAGTGACTATTGTGTTTTAAGCATCTTTGGAATTAATTAAAATACATAAAAGTGTTAGCAATGGGCTGTGTCAGCTTTGCTAAAAGGCTGATCAATATTTACATAATTCGTTCACCCCGCTGAGTGAGAAGCTGGCAGTCAGAAAAGCATCACTTCTGCATAATACTACTGCAACAGGAAAAGGAAAATATTTTCTACATCCTGAAGCAGTTATTTAAGGCCCCTCTACCTCCTTGGGAGTATGACAGAATCGATCAGCCAAGCTGAACAGCACTGGCATTGCAAATATTTATTCATACCATCTGGTACAGAGTCAACTCCAAGTAAAAAAGGATTTTATTTTCCCACAAAGGCTGAAGGTTACATAAATGCTACCCACATTCTTGTGGCATCCCAACATGTTATTCTCATGTGCTGTAGGGAGATTGACAATTCCCAGACCAGAACAAGACAGACAGCCACGAGGATTCCTGCAGCACAGTTGCTTACTAATACCACTAAATGTACATTTTAGGCCCCTTGAAGAGCCTTATTGCACAGACAATATACATGGCCCAACATGACAGGGAACACCTCCAATGGTTAAATCCAAGGGTAGTAGTGTAGGATATTTTACTGATATGGAATGACCACTAACTTGAACTCACTTACTTACAGCTCTATTTTATTCAGCTGCTCATAAATTATCTTGGCATCCTGAACTCATGAAAGTAAATACATATTTGATGCTTCACCAGTGTACAGTCAGTTACACTTGCTGCTTTTTTTCCTAAATATTCAGATGCCCACATGAAACTTATTATCCTTTATCATAGCTATAAATATCCTCCAAATGAATTTTAATACTTAAATGTTTTGTAAAGGGTTCTGCAAAAAGAAAGGTTTAAGAAATACAGACAATCCTTCAGAGATTTTAATGATGTGGAGGTAAGGTGTAAAGAAAATGTATTTTATAACTTCCTTTCCAGAATCTTGTGCACTTTATTTGCAGCCTTACTATTAAGGCATTTATATAAAACAGTTTCAGGCTTTTAGAGCAGAAAGACACACTGAGATCTGAAAAGTGGCACATTTGCTCACCTTCTGCTGTCCCTCCCATGTATGAGGTGGTCTGATGGCCCAGCTCCTCCAGCAACTCCCACTCCATGCAAGGGGCCTGCAGGCACAAAGCTGCCAGGGAAATTTCATCTTTGAGCATTCAGAAAAGTAGACCTAGTCAGAATAGGTTTTTTCCTGAAAAAAGCATTAAAAATAATAATAATAAAAAGAGTGGAAGGGAATTCACAGACTCTTTGGGAGAGAAAACACAGGTAGAAAACTGTTTTTAAAGAGGAATTTTATGTGTTTTACATGAAAAATGGAAGATTTATTTCTCTGATGTGCAGTTCACACTTCTGTATTCATGCTGTTTTATTCAGACTGTATTTTTCATGTAAGATTTAGCTCATGTTTCTTTTTTCCTGAGGTATGTGAGACATTCTGAATCTCTCTAAATGAAGGGCTACAAATAGAATGTTATATTGGTTGCTCTGCATTGATGGGAGCAGGTTTTCAACTGTAAAGCCTTAGGATCATTATGATAAGGGGCATGGTAATCTCTAGTTATAAAGATGAATCAGGGGTGTAACTTACACCACTAATTTTTACTTTCACAAATTAAAAAAATATCCTCATTTCCTTATGAAGATACTGAGATCACCTGATGGTAGAAACAGACAAAATGGGAAAATCACAATGAGATAGTAAAAACTTTCCAACAATCCTTTTAAAGGTCTTCTTTTTAAACCTGAGCTGTGGCCATACATGAAAGCCTTCTAGTCAAACCTGGATTTAGAAGATGCTATAGAAATTTCCATTCTGAAACATCAGACCAAGCTCATCTCTTGCTGGATTTATTTGAAGGAAGATCTGTCTCTTTTGGAAAAACTATTAATGTCTCAATTAGGTGAGAGTGTTGAGTGTTATCTCTTAGAAGACAACTTAAGAAGTCTCAAAGTCAGACACTGTCAGAAGCTGCAAGGGCTTCTGGAGGAAGAAATCACTGTATACATACTCTGATTATTTCTTTTCCTTAGCCAGGCAAAACACTGTTAGGCATATGTCCCTCCCACAAGCAGGAGGATGTTTGAGAGTTTGGATTTCACAAGGGTCCACAGCTTTCCAGGTAAATCCTGAATGGCACTGGGCACTCTGTGGTAAAGGCAAAAAAGACTTTAAATTTTCTCTTGTAACAATTATATCTCAATATAAAACCTCCGACTGTCTCTCGAACATTGCAGTATTTAGTCAGTTAAATAAGGCAAAAAGCTGGAAAAAAAAAGATGTAATTTATCCTTCTCTGACTGATTCCCAGTCACCTAAGAAAAGAAGCTGTCAAACAGAAAGCCAAATCCTGTGGCACCTACACAACAGAAGAAAGCAATGGGAATGTTCTCTGGGAGATCAAATAAGGACTACAGTGTTTGATTTCTGTAGCAAGAATAGTGCACAATTTCCAGATGTTTATGACTTTGAAGAAAAACTGGTTTAGAGATAAGGATCTCAGAAGAGCTCACATTGAGTGCTGAGTGCTTCGCATATGAGACAAGCAATATGTCAACTTCTGATCCATATAATAAAGAATACTTTCATTTAAGGCACCAGACAAGACTGTCTGTTGGTCATGTAATTCAGAAGTGCATTAGTGGCATCATTTAAAAAAAAAAAAAAAAAAAAGAGGCCCATAAAGTTCCAGCCCTTTCTAGAGCTAGAGCTATCATGAGACAGTTTGGTCGAAACATTAACATTCTTGACCATATTCCCAGCTTACCCTTCAGGACTGTGCCAGGGTCCTACCAACACATATTTCACAAAGGAATATGTGGTTCATATTCCTATGTTTGGTTCATATTCCTGTATTGAATGAGTGGAAGAACCATTGTTCTGGTGATTTAAATTATTTTATTGAGGTGCTATAAATAGACAGATTAAGGTGTTCAGGTATGAGCGAAGACAGCATTGGCAAGAGAATCATTGTTACCTTCAATGTTTATATTGCCATAAAAGGAGAAGGGTGAGGAGTTTGTAGGACTGGGATAAGAACAGGAAACAAGAAGATGTTTCAAAACAAAATCAGCTTCCTTTACATAAACAGAAGTAATTTTCCTTTATATAAACAGAAGTAATTTTACCAAAACAGTTAAACCCATGACATTATTAATTTATCCCTTAGATGATTCTGGCTGTTTCTTTTAATTCTTATTTGCCACTTAGATGAAAGGTAGGAATATCCTATTTCCTTGGTACGTGAGCTCTAAACAAGAGGTGTCTCCCTTCCTAGGCAGAGAGTTCAGAGACAACACTTTGGAAATGCACTGGAGGACCTGAATTTTCAGAATATTTGGATTTTATTTCTGGAGTTTGATAAAAATCAGTTAATTATGAAGGAATCTTTCATCATTTCTCAATATAGTTGACCTTAAATCCTGCAGTTAGGCAAGAAAACAGCAGTTCAAATAGTCAGACATTTGGAAAAAAACTAGTAATCAGATAGAGATCACTATCAGAGTTAAACTAAACTACTTCATAAACTTGTGTTTAAGTACCATGAGATGTAGCACATGCTTAAGTGTCTCTATTAATCAGGTCCTTATAATAGGCCCAAAAAATAGACTTTAAGGGATATATCTTTTCTTCTGAAAGCAAAGGAAAGTCTATTACGACAGTGAGAGCAGCCTCCTAGAGAGGCAATATCCTAATTCACCAGGTTTGCAAGTGCCAGGGACTAAGAAACTACTACAGGACAGCTTATGGCTTGTTGAGTTTTCAATCTGATTTTAACACTTTCATTGACCAGACTATACAGTATATAATATTTTAAAATATTTTGCTTGTTCTCTACCTGTAAATCTGTAGCTTAAAACAGGCATGTCCTTATTCAAAGCTTCTGTAAGAAAGACTCTTGTGTTAAACACTTATGTCTCACTGCTAGCTTTAAAATTTGCTCATCTTTAATAAAGTGAGCACAAACTGCACAATTTATTTTTGCACAACAGGAGTCTATCTTTTTTCCCTCTCCAGAAAATATACAAAAGCAGGTGGCTATATTTCCTGAGAAAAAAATATTTGAAATGTTTACGTGTTTTAAGGTATACTTAGGAATCTTAAATGATCTCAAGAAAAAAAAAAAAAATTAAGTCAAGTTTAGTAGTACTTTTTCTTTTCCCCTGTACTTTTAAATATTCTCAAAATCTAGATTTTTTGCATATTTTATCTGTGCTACTTATGTATTATTTTCAGATTAGGAAAAAATAAATCCAAATAACAGTTGAGAAATCCAGCATGTGGTAAATGTTTTTCAAGTAGTTTGCTCAGTGGTTACAGTTCACAGGGAATGGCTAAATACATGTTTATGTGGCTTAATTTAATTTCATAATTACTGTAAACTATTGATACTGCAAACACAGCACAACATCTGAAAGGACTCCAGTGGACATTGTGGAAAAATACTGTCCAATCTCTTTTCAAAGTGTGAAAAATAAAAGTTTAATAATTTCAAAAATATTTTCTTGGGTGGTTGTTTTGTTGGTTTAGGGGTTTTTGGGGTGCATTTTAATGGTTTTCACTTAAAGATTCTAGATTGCAACTTTTGGAATAGCAAAAGAGAGGTTTGGTTAATGAAATAATAAAATCTTTTGAATCCATATTCCTAGATGAAATCATAGTTTTACAAAGAGCTCTTTTTCCTAGTGAAGTTCACAAATTAGACTTTGTTACTGGTAATGTTACCATTTTTGGCAAACTGGAGTTTTACGAGCATTTTTGGCTGAGAAGCCCCGTAAATGTGAAATAGCTTTGCCCTCCATGCGTACAACCATGAAATGACACAAAATATTGACAGAAGTGAGCCCCTTTTCCATGGGAGCTCCCTGGCGGGTGGGTGGCATGGCAGGTCACCAGCAGCCAGGATTCTGCACAGGTCCTGCCCACAGCTCCCAGCTCTGAGGATTTTGTTGGGATTTGAAGGCATTTTTGTTGGGATTTAAAGGCATTTAACACCTTGGGGTCAGTCAGGCCTGGGGGCTAGGATCACCCAGCCTGTGGGGACCAGGAGGTTCATGGTTGAACTCAATGATCTTGGAGATCTTTTCCAACCTAAATAATTCTGTGACTCCAGGCTCTTGCTTCCCATTCCACTCAGAGCAGTGCTTCCACTACCTGACACAGCCACTTTTACATCTTAAGCCTTTTTCTGATTTGTGAAATTTAGACACACTTGTAAGCCTCGGAATGGAGGGATGGATGGACAAGATCCAGCTGGAGCACTGGGGTTCACACTGTGTTCCTTTTATTCCACAACTCTGCTCTCTGTGATTTCACTGGGGTGTTTAAGCACACCATGCCACACTATGACCAGGGGACTTTCCTCCTTCATATTGCAAATAACAAACTACTGAATAGCCGGGATGTTTTTTGATTCATTTTACTCTGATGAAGAAACAAATTATCAGCTCTAAACCAGGAAATTCGCACACAGATTTTCAGAACTGAAGAGGCAGTGGATGAGGTGGGAGGAGGAGAACGTGAAAGGCAGATGAAAATTTATTTCATCTTCTTTATCTGGGAAGATGCAACAAATGTGGACATACATTTCTACATAGTAAATTTGAATGTGTTGTGTAACTCATGTTCAAAATAGTAATTGAAATGTATAGTGTTTATTACATTCCCATATGTTTGCAATCGAGGTATGTCTCTATTGGATGGGAAGCAAGAAATTGTAATTTGCTGCTTAGCATCAGAGCTGCTGCACATTCATTTAAATCGCTTTATTTATCTTCTTCCCCAAAAAGAGCCTTCCATACTGTAAATTTATTGAATGGTTAATGGCCCAAAAGTATGGGGTTCATTACAAAATGAAGTATTTATTGCAGTGTTAATTAAATAAAAGCATTGTAATCTTTCCAAATTGAACAATTATACTCATTTGAACATTTTAAACAGAAAATCTTTTATATACTAATTGAGTTGCGTAATGAAAAGCACGTGTAATGGAAATTTTAATCAAAACAAATACCGAAATAATTTGAACACTTTTTACAATATAAAAGGTCTACCTCAGTTTTTATTAGAAATATTATAACAGCCAGATTAGTTTCAGAACTCATGACCTTTGAGTGCTGTATATTATTTCTGAGCTGATAGGCCACCCTCACATACCAGTTGGCTAACCCCTTAAACATCAAAGTTACTGCTTGGCTACCAGCCCCAAACCATGACAGACTGGCTGCGAGCCCAACACTTGACAGGCTGGCTCTGGGCCCTTTCTGCAGGGCTGGGGAAGGATGGCTGGCTGTTGGGGAAGATGAATCAGGGAAACCTTATAAATATGATTGCTTAGCAAAAGATTCTGAAAATATGAAACCTAT
>JBBMKD010000027.1:13310256-13323008 GCA_037834095.1 Argya squamiceps
TCTCGGCCGGGCACAGAGAAATTTGTAAGATAAGAATTAATAAACACACGAGAAACCCAGAAACAACAAGACCTTGAAGACTCTGTTTCATTCTCGTGCTGACACAAAGCCTTCAGAGGCCAAAAAAGACTCACTCGAACCACCACCAGAACCACCACCTGAATCTTGGGTGAGAGAAACCAAACCCGAGATTTACCCTGGGATATCTGCAGCTGCAATTGTATCTCAAACAGCTCAGGCACCTCACATCTACCATTTGTTCCCCATTCAAGGCTATTCTTCTGCTTGGCTCTGTTTCCTGTTCTGAGCTTGTGCTGGCTTTGTTTTATCATTTGCAGGCAAAAACTGAATAATGTGTATTCATTTGTGAGCATGAAGAAAATTCTTGAAGGATGAAATTGCATGCCACAGACTTGCAGATGAATTTTTTCTCTTCACAGGAATACTCAGGCTCTTTTACTGGGAGTTTTCTTGTTTGTGGACTGTAGTTTCCTACATTCAATTCTCATTTAACAGTATTAAATTGAGGAAAAAGAGAAAAAACTGTTTAGATCTTTTTCGTTGCCTGATGCAGTTGCACTGTAAGGGGAGTGGTCCATTAGCTGACATGAAGATTTTGCTGGGGTTATTGAGAGATTTAAGGATAAATCTCCAGAAGAAATACCATGTAATTGAAAGCTATCAGCCTTAAGCTGACAGTATATTGATAAAAAGGCTTTGGAAGCAAAATCGTACTCAGTTTATCCATAAAGTGAACAATTTTTTATTGGAATATATAATTGGAATCCCTTACAATGACTGACCATATAGGTTTCTGTAATAAAATTGACCTAGTTCTGTAATAAATTGGACCTAATTGAACACAAGTGCAAAGAATGCAGTTTTAATAAGCAAAGAGGCTATAATTTAGATCTAAGCCTCAACAAACACCACGGACATGAAATACACGCATAGCAAGGGATTTTAATTGAGATAAAATAGTATCTAAAATGTAAAGTCTTCAGAAGTGGTGAAAGCGCCTGTGCTGAGGATGTTCTTTGCCTAGAGTGCACTGACCCTGCAGGATGAAGTGGGTTATTCCTTCAGTCTGACTCATCCAGGAAAGCCTACGTGCATTAACAGTCTTTCCTGTTAAACAATCTGTCTTTGGAGCTGTTTGAGCAGCAGGTTGAATGTCACCAAGGATGGGCATTCACATGATACTGGTGGAGGTGAGTGATTGCCAACAAGTTATGGCTCTGATATTTCTAGGTCACTGCTAATGGGATGTGATAAACCCTAGTGAAGAGTCAGCTACAGCAGCCTTTTATACTTCAAAAGCCATTTTCATCCCTTCTTCCAGAAAGTCTGAATTGAAGTAGGAGAGGAGCCTTTCACAGTGAGAACTTGTTCTTATTTTGATTCTATTAGTTTGGAGTGGATGTTCTGCTGTCCAGAGCAGAGTCAGTGCAAGCAGGGGGGAATCTGGCTGTAGACTTCCTGAAGTTATCCCATCACAATCTAGCAACCTAGATGAGAAAAAACACCCACAAATGAGGAAAAAATATGCAGAACAATATATATGCAGATCACAAAGTTTATTAATAGGAATGATTAATGCCATGACCAAGGATACTGTTGAAAATAGGACCATGTTGTTATTTATTATCTATAGCCTTTACCACCTAAAACACTGCAGAACAGATTCTTCTTTCCTGGGTAGTAGAGAAAGAACATTTCCAGCTGGTAGAGATTCGACTGCTTAAAAATCCAGGTGACCCAAATTAAAATGGCTTCACAATAGAGTTTAAGTTAATATCCAGACTTTACCTTCTAACTAAGACATCTAAGTTTCACATAAGAAAATGGAAAGGAGAGAGGGGAGTTTGTTGCTTTTTTTTTTTTTTAAAAAAGCAGAGAAACCATTTTCAGTCTTATTGTAACCATCTGTGGGAAACACCAAGACAAATGAACTCAAGATAAAGGAGCAGCAGACAAAACGTCACTGTGAGCACCCACCAAAAAGCACGTTTGAGAGTTCAGCAGCTCATGGTTCAATCCAGGGCACTGGGAGTAGGGAGGGTCCTGCAGCCCTTAGGCAGAGCTGTGGGCAGCCTCCAGGGAGGGGTAAAAGGGGAAAGGATGACCATGGAGAATTGGAATTTTTGTTGCTGAGGCTTGCATGGCATGGAGATGAGGGTGTTGCTTCCTTCCCTCACAGGCTCTGACCCTCCTGTGGGACAGCACCCACCTGACAAGGTGCAGGTGTCCCACCTTCTCCAAGGCAGTTGCACCCAGGTGGCAAATACCATTCAGATCAATGCACTACCAATCAGCTTCCAGTAGTGCTTTTCCTGCAGCACAGAAAAAAATAAAATAGTAACCTTTTGCCTGTAAATGAAAATATTAATTCTTATACTGCTAATAACTACTACAAGGTGGATTGGGAGCTGCATTCTATGGCCTGTTCAGGAACTGTGGCAGAAGCTCCCACAGATGAGACCTGCCCTGGGGTTGGTGCCTGCTCCCCTTGCCCCCAGCCCACTGAGTCCCACCAGCTCCCTCCTCTCCCTCCTGCTCCAGACCATCAGGCCTGGCAGTGGGTTTGACTTGCTGGGCATTCTCTCCAGTCCTTCCATGGCTTTTCACAAGCCCAGCAGTATTTTATGGAGGATGAAGAGGTGGCCCTGGTATTCCTAATCCCTGCTCTTTACTGGCTCTGGAGGAAGGCAATGGGATAAAGTGGGGAAGCAAGAATCTTATCTGCTAAAATATTCCTAAACCTGGTGGAGTGCTGGGAGTAGAGACTTTACTCATTGCTGTAAGCAGAGCTCTATTCAAGAGCAGAGACAGAAATCTCTTCCTAAAAGCCAAAGTCCAGCAAGATACAGGAAGGAGGAATAAGGGTTACAACTATTATCTCAAACATATTAGCAGGTGTTGAAGGAAACTCAAATTCGTCTACTTCCAGGGGTTATTTCAGGATTATGAAAAAGTGACATAAAGAAGGGCTGTTTCTCCTGCAATTGACTCAAATTAATCATTTTAATCTTATTTTTACATGATGTCTCATGTTACTTGGGATTTGGAGGTAAATCTCCCAATTGTTCCAGCTAGCCAGTGTGTTTCCACAGTACAAATTCCTGGGAGGTGTGCTCCAAGACACCTCCTGGGCTGCTGCCATCACTGTGAGCCCAGAACACAAGGCTTGTCCTGGAGCTAAATCTCTTGTCCCCCAGAAAAGCTTGATTTCCCCCAGAAAATGTTGTTCTGGGCCCACAGGATGGAACCCACGGTGCCTGCACTGCTGCTTGCTGCCCCAGGTGGGGCAGTGGATGTGCACAAGGGCTGGGGCCTCACTCCTGCTGAGCCTGCCCTCAGGGAAAAGGACTCAGATGAGCCCAAACCTTGGAGCAGGGAAGGGAGCAGAGCGTCTTTCCTGCCTTTTATAACAACAGTGTTAATTTTGGATAATTGTTGTTAATTTTATTAACAACAGTGTTAATTTTGGATATCATTTAAGGGCCTGTCATAGAATTATTGTTTGAGCTCTCATCCATCCTCTCTTATAAGAAGCCTCCCTTGTAAGCATTTTGTTTCAAATATTTAAAACCAAAACCAGAGTGTCAGCTGCCCACAGGTGCCACTACAATTTCTATGTTTTCCCTTCCATTGGAGTTGAATGAATCCAGTTCACTGAGATCAGCTCAGCTGAGTGGAGCATGCTGCTAATGACCCCGAGGCTGTGGGCTCATATGGGCCACTTGCCCCACTGTGGGGCCCATCCAGCTCAGACTATTCTGTGATTCTTTAATTTCCAGTCTCAATCAAGTCTGATGCTGAGCTATGCACAGATTAAAAGGCCAGGTCATATCTTAGAGACCCTCTTTTTTAAAGGACATGAAATGTAGTGAGTTAAGGAAAAAGGAGATTGTCTTAGCAGAACTTGAATGCAGACATGTGAATAATGGTTTGACATATTGGTGGCAGAATAAATATCCTGCTTTGTTAAGCTTTCTCAAATGACTTTTTCTTTTAATCAATCACTTTGGTATCACTCATTAAAGACATTTAGCTGTTAATTCTCCTTGATTTTAATGAGAAACAGGCACTCATGTATTCTTGAAAATCCCACAGGTCACACTTGTATATTTAGGCAATCAGATATGTCTCAAAAAACATTTACATTAAATGGAGAGAATATCTTCATCACAGAGAAATCTGAGGTCAAAAAGGGGTAGAAGATAGTAAGATTTTTTTGTTATTGTAATAATGTGAATCAGCTTTAAATACCTAAAAGGGACCAGAGGGACAGGGGTCCTGGTAGTTGACTGTTAAACACTGATGTGGTCAAAATGGGCCAAATTCTACAGCCATTACTCAGGCACAACCCCTATGAAAAATCAGCCTAAGGTTTGCCAGGGTAAAGATTTGGACTTACAGTGGGTGACTGCTTAGTCTTTTATCATTTGTTAGATCAGCAAACTCCTCTCAGCATGCAGTGTGCACGCAGGATATAATTTAGACCACCTACAGAACAGCTCGTCTGATTCCTAACTGCAAGCCATTAAAAACTAGAATGTAAATATGATATTTGAGCCAGCAGTGCCATCAACATAGCGTGGATTTCTGCTCTGAAATCAGAGGCATCTCTTGCCTGACTGGATTTCACAACCACTGTTTGTTTATGAATTGTCTTCTTGGGGCTCTGAAGATAAAAAGACCCTGAGCTGGTAACAAACTACTGATTTAAGGACTATAATTAGGTTAGAATATAGCCTGGCTTTGGTTTAGTTGCAAAAGCACGGAGAGAGAGGAATTTTTCTCACCTGGATGCTGCTTTACATTTGGAGCAAGTTCCCTGACTTCAGCTCCTGGGCTGTGCAGCAGCTGGGCCCACAGTGCCCTACATGAAAGGTTAATTTTGATTAGTGCTAGAACAGGCCTTCAAGCGCTAAATAAACTTTGAGCCCCTATTCTCTCAGGAGCCATAGCGTGTGTGCCAGGCCTTCAGAGCTAATCTGAGTGACAGAAGAATAACAAAAACCACTTCAGGAGCTGGGGAGAGCTGAATATGCAGAGAACTGGAGCCACCTGTGTGCGAGGGCACAGGGCAGGTGACAACACAGCCAGGAGTGGGTGGCAGTGAGTGCCCTGTGTGAACAGCAGCCACTGCCAGTGCTGCCCTGGCTGCTCTCAGCCCCCAGTGGATATTGTGCACGCTGCTCTGATGATTCTCTGGGTAATTTTAAGAGTCATAGCCATTTATAGTGTATGGAATTTCAGTGGTGTTTATATTTCCATGCAAAAACCACGGATATGATGACTTAGTCATTTATGTAACATTAGGGGATAGATGAAGATGGGAATCCTGGCCTCTTTCCATCTTAAAACATGTTGTGTGTTTGTAACATTATACCATGTTTCTTTGGATATATTTTTGCTGCATTGATGAATTTGTGATTAATGGAGTTTCATCATAAAAATTCTGTACACAACTAAAAATTACATGCAATTATATGTGCAGAAACAAAGAAAACAAATGTTTGGGTTGGAGTGCAGAACTTTAATTTGGCCACATTGCTGGTTATACTCAACCCAATAGGGTAGTTTTTCTTTCAAAAACAAAGTAATTAAATAGCAGTAATTGTACTTTTGCATGCAGACTGAGTGACATAGGGTGTCCTATTAATAAGAACAACAAAGAACAGTGGAATTAAATGTATCCCTGGTGTAATACGATTGCTAAAAATCAACATTACCACTGGGACTAATTTGGTCTAAAATGGATTGTTTCCCAAGGCTGCTGCTATGTGAAAACTTCTTATCTTTGGGAAAAAGGGAACAGTGACCTCACTTTACATTTGCTTTCTTTTTCACTTGCCTATTTCCACTGGTTTCATTGTGGTTGTACAGGTGAAAATGAGGACAGAATTTGATCCAACCATGTAAATAGGGACCAAAATTCAACATCTTGCTGGGAAAAGAACATATGTTCAATCTGCCACTTTTCAAAGGGCTGCAAATGTGGCAATAACATATTAGTGTAACCTAAATATATCCAGAGGCTGGGCTAAACTGGTGAACCAAGCCCAGGAAACTCCTGGGTATCTGAAGAATAATGAATTTCTAGAAGTTTCAGGTGCATCTCACAAGATGAAATGACAAGTCATAGTTTTTAAGGTAACCTTTCTTTCAGATTTCAGAGAAAAGTCCAGATGAGTCAGTGTTACCCTGACTGTAGTCAGGGATCAAACTCTGTAGTTACAGGCCAACTGAAGAGTCAGAAATGCCCCTGTGTTTGGAGCACCTCCTGAAGCATTTTGTTAAACTAATAGTGAAACTCACTGAGCAGGTTGTTATTAGTGATTATCAATTATAAGCTTGCTAAATTCAACCTGTTTAGCTTGCAGAAATGTTGCTGTAATTAGGGTCTAATCCAAAAGTCACCATCTCTAAATTAATTCAGTTCTAGCCCGAAAAGCAATTCTGGTGGTTCAGCATGCAAATGCTCCATGTTGATATATCTTTATGCATGTGTAATACAGGAAAAATAAATTCAGAGAGAAAATCTAATTCAGCTTTAAATTGCTAAGAAGTAATTGTAGGCAACAGTGAATAAAAATAAAATTATGAAGCATAGGTTGATGGCTTCCACTTAACAATTTTAAAGCTAAATTTATGCATGGGAGGATTAATATAGAACAATAACAGTGCACCCTCCTGAAGGCCAGAGGTTGAGAAAGAATAATACATCAATGTTATACTGAGATATAATACTCTATACCCTATTTTTTTTTTCCAAATAACATGTTTTTCTTGGATAGAAGAATTTTGTGTCAACTCTTAGCCATTTACAGTTTCTTCTGGCATCCAGACTTGGGAAGCTAACATTTATCTGGTTGGGCTATTAGCACCTTACAGCCCAGTCTGAAACTTTCTTTAGTCCCTCTACTACACAAATTTTCATAGAGTCTAGGAATCATAGTTTTCTCTTTACAGATGCCCTTTAACCTCTGTGACTGTTCCTAGCTACATACTTTATTTAGATAAAACACAGTACTTCTGTGAAACACTAGACTGTTTACGATAATTTCCTGCAGAGGGATGAAAAACCCCCAATCTTGTCAATATGCTTCAGTTTTCATTTACTTCAATGTAATCATCCTCTATGATTTGAAAGGTGGAAATATGTTGATCTTCATTACATCTGTTTTAAAGGAATGATAATGTACACACAGCCAGCTTTGGATGCATACATTGGAATCAAGTTAATTTTATTCTGAAAGGAATTTAGTGAGTATTGAACAGCTTGATTTACAATGTATCTTAGCTGTGGATCATAATAATAGTTGGGATGATGTTTTAGAGAGGCTAGAACTGCATCTGGCTTGGCTGACTATTGGGCTATGTTACAGTTTCCTTCAGAGTAAATTTTAGTTTGAAAGTGTCTTACACAGGATCTGCACAGCAGGACTTGTTCTGGGTTCTCAGGGCCCAGCTTTGGCAGCCAGACTCAACACAGGATTTTAGTGGATGCCACCACCCCCACCCTACTAAAATCCAGGTAAGAAATTTGTCAGAATCCAGCAACTCTTCCCAGCAGGCCAGGCAACGCCTGGTCCTACTTCAGGACTACTTAGGGATTAGAAAAGTGTCTGAAATAAGGATCAGCTCTAAAACCAAATTTTCACAAACAGCTTGGTCTTCTTGCTGCTCTCACTGCAGCTCACTCAGTGTGAGTCTCCTCTGCCCTGGAGCTGCACTGGTGCCCCCCTGTTCTGGGGGTCCCTGCAGAAGGCTCACCACGTCTGAGGGTTTCCAGGGAAGGGCAGTGACCCCCAGGTTATCCTCTGAGGTGGAAGGAGGTGTCCTTGAGAAAGGCACAATTCCCCTCCTGGGGAAGGAAGCAGCTGCAGGGTTTCATTGTTTGTTTGCCCTGTGCTGGTGCACAGTGAATCTGCCCCACAAACATCTGTTCCCCTGCCCCTGCAGCATCCCAGTGCCATCCAGTGCTGTGCTGCTGGTTGAGACAGTGTTTTGAATTCCAGAATGCCTCTCTCTTCACTCCAAGGAAATACAATCCCATAGGTAATTATTTCACTGCTGAAGGATGGTTTTCCAGGCATGGTACCTTCCCTTTTACAAAATCCATGTCTGTTTTATCTAAACCACCAGAAGTCATAATAACTACCCTCCTCCCCCCACCCTTTTTTACACATAAATTTGCTATCATTCCTTCTCATGGCTGAATGTTCTCCCACCTGTCCTCAATTTAATCCATGAATGTAAGCACATAAATCTTTGTGACATTTTGGCAGAAAGTACCTATTTTCAGATGACTCCTTTAGGAAACTCTGAATCCAGGTGTTTGTTTTTTGTATAAAGTGTTGCAAAAGGAGAATTTTAATGTGACCATACAACCAAAAAACTAGTTACATTTGAAATTCTGAAAAAGGGTGGGTTAGCATGCGTGTAAACTTTGTGTATCTTTTCCACACCCTGAGTTACATTCTGAGAGCTATATGATAATTACTGCACCATCTGTAAAGGGAAGGAATATGGAATTTTACTGTTACAAGCATGTGATTACACAACTTTGTTATGTGTAAAGAACTCACACTGGATATTTAAAAGTCCTTTATCACATTTGACACAGAGGGATGAAAAGCGGAATGCTGCTTGCAAAATATATTTTTGGCGTGAGGTGAAAAAAGGGGAAAAAAATGAAAAAGAGCTGAAACAGTTGGCTATTTTTCTTTGGCCAGATGGTTTCCAAACAAAGATCAGAATCTATTTGAAAGTCTGATCATAAGGTCTGGACTGAATAGTTTTGACATAAGGACTGCAAGGTCTGAAGTTTGAAATCCTTTTACCTTTAGTTACTTATGGGATCTATAGGAGCCCCACCTTTTTTAAGGTTGTGTGATGAATCAGAAGAGAGGTGTTCACTCTTTCTACCAGATACTGAATAGGAAACAGATTTCCTATTTATTAAGTGATGTTCTTCAGCCTTTGGGAAGAAAAAAAATTCTTGCTCTTTTAAGATTGTTCAGATTTGTGACCAGACCGAAAATTCCACCCCAATTAATTGATTAAAAAAAAAAAAATCCTTTGTACCTAACCACTTGTGTATGGATCACTTAGAAAGAAAATACATAATAATCCTTTGTTTTTAAAGTGATGATAAATCCACAGTCCACAGTTTTTACTGTTCTCCCAAAGGTGGGATGAGCAGCTGGTGGTGCTTTGTTACTAACAGGACGAATAACTGACTTGGAAAAACTTGGAAAAGCAGGAGGATGGGGGAAGAAAACACAACCCAAAAAACTGTCAAAAAGTTAACAATGAGAAACTCTTGTTTCTTCAGAGTTTTGTCACGGAATCAGGTGACTCTTTTCCCCTCGGATATAAAATCTTAGCACAGCCCTCCCCCTTCTCTAAAAAAGCCATGTGGAAGCAGATCCCCATCTCTCCCACACCTTTTTCTCTGGAGGCAGGAAGGAGGGAAGGACCACACAGGACAGTGGTTACTCTATCTCTCTCTTAGCTCACTCTCCTGGCAGCCAGGCCGATGGGGTGGAGATAAGGGCAGTACAAGGACTTAGGCAGAGGATAAGAGCGTTCATTGTTCCAACTCTGATATTCCCTACTATAGACAGACCATTTTTTTTCCCCCTTTAAATCCCGTAATCACTTATATTTTGCAGAACAACAAAAAAACCTTTCTCTTTCGCCTCTAATGGACTAATCCCGCAGAAAGGCTTTGCTCTGAATTCCTAGTTTTCTATAGGGCCGCGATCTCTTTTCCAGTGAAAAGGTTAATTCGAAGGCCTTTGGAGCGGTCGGGCGGCCGGGAGCTCTCCCGAGGCGGCGGCACAATCGGCGGCGCAGGAGGGGACAGGCAGCTGCGGCCCCCGGCCCCGACCGCTCCCCCATCCTCGGGGCTGGGGATGGCTGTGCTGGCAGGATAAGAGCCCGCTGTGAGCCAGATTGATGCGGGGATTGTGCTGCGTGAGCCCGAGCCTCCAGCTGCCGCCCAGCCCCGCCGGGTTTGCCGGAGCAGGGAGGGGAGGCTGAGGTTGGGGTCTCAGGTGGGGTGCCCGATGTACCTGCGGACACCTTCACGGTCCGCTCCTGCAAAACACTCCTGATGGTGACCAAAACCAGCCCCTCCCGCTCCGTGCCCTCGGTGTGCCTTTACTAGGAGAGAAAACCGAGATTTGGATGGACCTGTAGAGTTGGCTGTTCCTGCTGCTCTTTTGGCATCATCAGAACAATCCCTTTAAAATCCCAACTTCCCATGAACTTGCCCATTCTGATCTGAATTTCGGGTGCGGGGATTCCCGCTGGCCACCCTAATCTCCTGCCTGGGCAAAGGATTCTTTTCATGCTGATGGCACAAAGGACTTTGTGGCAAGTTTTGCACAGCATGAGCAAATGAACCAATCTTCTGTTTGCAACCAGGAGGAGAGTTTTCTTTCTTTCTTTCTTTCTTTCTTTCTTTCTTTCTTTTTTCTTTCTTTTTAGAGTATTCAGTTCATAGTGGCTTGTTTCTTTTACTCATGCAATGTATCCCAGGGTAGAGAGGGAGTTTCCTGCCAAAAATTGAAGCATATTCTACTTTTGTGGAGGAAATAGCATTAGTGTTCAGAAATAGCAGTTTGCTCTAGAAATCCAGAACACTTCATAGAGAAACATTATTCTGCTGATAAAACCAATTTATAAAATGAAGTTATGCCCTAGCTTCAACGGGACTTGTCCATGAACATCTGAGGACAAATGGTTTCTTGAAGGCTTATGTTGTACAGTTCTTTGCTCCTGAATACGAGTCCCAGCTGCAGCAGATAATCTCAAATAGAAATAAAGGTAGTTGTTGCTATCTAAAGTAAATATAAACTGAACAAGAGGTATTAAGACTCATCTCTAAAACTTGGTAACAGGAAAAAAAAAAAAGACTGGTAGATATTTCTGATGTCTAGAAGGAATTGTCTCCTAGGGGACCTGATCAAAAGTCTCCTTTGGTACCTGAGCAATGGCATTTTCCAATCTCCCATCAGGAGCATTTTCTACATCTATCAGGCAGCAAAGTAAGCATAGAAACTCTTTTTCTTTTTTTCTTTTTAAACTTTCATCTCATGACACTGAAGATATGGAGAACTGTGAGGTTTTGATGTTAAAGACTGAATGATTGAAATCACACAGGCCTCAGTGTCAAGTTCCACTAAAAATCTCAGTAAATTCAGGGGTCTTGGCCCAGTCTGAACATTTTCTTAGTGAATATCCTGCTGATTCCTTCTATCCTTTCATTACCAAGACTCTTTTATAAGCAATGCTAAAATGCTAATTAGCCAAGGAGAAAATACCCAGATTTTTCACAAAACTATTTTGTTTTGTATCAACTATTAAAAATTTCAGAATTTTGTAATAGGAGATGTGGTTTGAATAAATATATTTGTGCTTAGCAGCTCCAGCTTTTATTTGCCTTAAAAAGGATGAAGATTAGTTTTTTTAAGATCCTAGGACTGCACAATACTCACAGGCTGTTCTAGCATAAAACTTCATATCTGAAATGGAGTGCCATATTTTTATGGAACTTTAGTAACTTAAACAGTAGTAGTGGCGAGACTTGATTGATGTATAAAGTAAGCAATCACAGGAGTATAATCAGAATTTCTCATACCAAGAGAAAATTATCATGGTAATTAAATTTGCTTCTATGCTCTTTTGCAGCTCTATTTTTGCTAATCTAATAATCTTGGAAGGTTATAATTACTTTTCTTTAAAGATGCACCTGCTATCTTACAAGGTGTGGCAAGCACAACCAATATGTGGTTTATTATAATCAGTGCCTGTGGAGTCATTCTGGAGTGCAAAGCAGAAAGAATCACCACTGAGGTAGTTTGATCACCCTCCCTGGTGGGCTTTGAGTACAACTTACTCTTGTGTCTCCTGGCATCATCAGCCAGGATTGATTCCTGTCTTTAGCAATCAAAAAACGAACTTTTTTGCAGAATGAACCCTTTCTGCATGTCTCCTGATTTTGCATATTTGTTTACACCAGTGGCAGCTGGGACAGTGTGTTAGCTGGTGAAGAAGAAAATATTGTGCATTCAGTGTATTGTTTCTATTTTTGTATTTTCTGTACATAGATTCTCACAGTAGATTTTTAGGAAAAAATTGGGTCAGATGTCCCTTTAGTCAAGCTGATAATGCAATCTCATGCATTTACTAAATCAGTAAACCTCAGAGAAGATAGTGTGATTAAGTGAACATACTAGGGAGAAAGGACTGGCTGTGAGGGGTTGTTAGAGAAAAAATCCCTACCTCTGCTTTTCAGCCCCAGAATCTCCAGGATTAGAGAGAGATTATTCTATCTGAGATCAGTGAAAATAGTGCAGGATTTTATGACTGAAAAAACAAGTGAGAGGACGGGGGGGGAGGGGGATGCTCAGCCCTGTTGATCACCCGGCAAGTGTGTGTGCTCACACTCCTTCAGACTCACACAGTCTGTGTGATTTCCATCCCAAGCATGGTAGGATCCATCATTTCTCTTGTGCTGGTGGGGAAAAATGACAGATGAACTTCTACGGCTCTGCTCTGTGTAAAAATGACCTCTACAGCTGAGGTGGATGAAGATTTTAGACAGTTTGTTTTACAAAAACAAACAAAACCAAAAAAACAAACCAAAAACAAAACCCCCAAAAACTATCAACCAACCAACCAAAACCAAAACAACAAAAAACCCCAAAATGAAAGCAAACAAAAGAAAG
>JBBMKD010000027.1:13325384-13346713 GCA_037834095.1 Argya squamiceps
AGCTACTATTTTCACACCTTTGAGGTTTGTAATTCCTCTCTCAGTGTTGGAAGCCTCTCCCATGGACTAAAATCAAAGCCTGTGCCTTCCTGGGCTCTGTGCCAGGGTCTCCAACCCCCCTGGACCGGCTCCACACCCCCTGTGCAGGGTTCAGACTCCCTTCCTCGGGTCCCACTCATCCAAAGGGATGCCCTGGACTCCGACAGGGCAGGGACAGGCAGCCTGTGCTCACAGCAGCCCTGTCATGCCAGGAGCACCAGGCCTGGGGCAGGGGCTGCTGTGCCCTCCCTGGCTGTGGGCAGCTTGTGGCAGGCACTTGGAGGATGCTGCAGTCCCAGTGCCCTGCCCCAACACTGCACACTTGTCTCAGACTGCCCTCCCTTCTCCTGCCACCTCACTTCAGTTTCCATGCAACCCAAAGCACAGGGTGGCTCATCAGTTTGTAAGCAGAGGTGACAGAGCTGCAAATCACCTAAATCCTCAAAGATTAAACCAATATTTCAATTCACTTGGTTAGTTCATAATTGCTGTGCCAAGCAGGGAAGTAGGCAAGATGTGGCTTTGAGAGCAGCAGCTGCCCAGCAGCAGTCTTGCAAGAGAAATTAAATCATGCTGAACAATGCTAGAACACGAATTTCCAAGGAAAGTCATTATTATTCAGGCTTTTAAAAGATACTTTATAACAATAATCGACCCTCTGTTGAAGCACATGAGGGATGGTGTGGGCTGGTGGTTGGGCAGCATGTAGGGAAGCAGATGGAAAGGGGAAAGTGCCATCAGTTAGGCTGAAATATTGCTAATTTACCTCTAGTTCTTAGAGAAAATGTGTCCATGTCAATAAAGGCAGTGGACCAAACAGGACTCTACTGGCATATTGAAATGCACAGGATCAAAAGTACAGACAATGCTCTTGAGAAATAACTCTGCTACAACTGATGAAACAGGTTCAGTATTAGGATAACGGGATGGAGGATTTGGTGGCCTAGAAAGAGGACAAAATCTTTTAATATACATACTTGTCTGCATCTCTGATCCTCATCTATTACATGTTACAGATCCCAGAGATGTGTTGAGAACCCCTGGCCAAAACCTGCAGAGGTCAGGGATGCTGGGGGCATGACAGCATTCCTGGCAGTTTCTGTAACACTCTAGTTCAGCCCTATGATGGGAGTTGCTGTGACTGTATCAGAATAAGCACACCAGATTTGCTTTGTCACCAGCATTTTTTTGCAGGGAAGACTGTGTGCTAGGCTGCTTTTTGGCAGGGTGCAGGGAGAACAGCTGTACAGCCAATAATTAATTCCATAATTGCTCTAATCTAGACCAAAACAGAGACAAACCTTAGATGGAAACACAGTGTTGGCAGGGCTGTGACCAGCTCTCTGTGGAGCCAGGAAATGTTAATGAAAAATAGATTCAGCAATGAGAAGGAGCTTAGCAGGCCCGAACCCCAATGTTAGAAGTGTAAAGTAGCCTTTTGGAAGCTAGATTTCCAAAATGCAGCTATGATTAGTTTCCCTGAAAAATCAGCAAGTGCTCCACACTGACTGAAGAAGTGGCATTTTTACACTGTGGCTTATCAGCACTGCTCAAAGCAGACATGGCAAAAGCTTCTTTTGCAAAGAAACAAGCAGAATATGTACCTGATAGTGAATTGAAGGCCTGGAGCTCAACTATCCAAATGAATACTCTTGGCTTAGCTACGCCAGTTTTCATACAAGATTCTTTAAATAACTGCATAAATAAAGAAACTAGCATACTTTCTCAATGCCTTTGGGTATCCACCTTTGATTTTAATTTTCTGCCTCATAGAAAATTCTGTTTGTATATTACAGTGGTGAAACATCATCAGAATATCTTCAGATGATACATAGAAAGGAAACCATGTAGCAGAACGGAGCAAACTGTCAGTGACCGCAATACCAACTGTACAGCCTTTCATGGCAATGCTCCTTGCCAGGAATGATGCCTTGCATGTATAATTGCAAGTTTCTAAATGTATCACTGGCTTTCACAGGGAATTACTAGAGAAATGATCCACAGCATTTTTCTGTGTTTGATTTGCAGCAGCTTTGCAAGCTTTGCCCTTTCTCTTTGCTGTGAAATTGGAGGAAACTGTTGGTCTCCCACTGAGAAAAATGAAGGCACTCATACCCTGGAACTGAATATGGATATTTGTAACAACACCTTCAACAGGCTCATTAAAGTGCCATTTCTGAGCAAGTGCTTGGCATGAAAAAAGGTATACTTGGCCACTATATAATATATAGTATGTAATATATAGATATAAAAATACATAAATTCTCTACAAGTATTTAAATGTACGTATTTGCAGTCCCTCCCTATTGCTCACAGCCAGGTACACAGGGCTGCCTTTTCAGTGGCTGCTGGTTACTGTGGAAAGAGGCAGAAGTTAGTCAGGATTGTTGAGATGATGAAAAATTTCTGCCTACAGGGAGAAGATGAGTATTTACTCTGAGTGTCTGTCCTGTAAGTCAGTCTGTCCTTGGCAAGAATCAAGAAAGCTTAGTAAACATAATTTGCCTTTGAAATTAAAGTCTATTTAGTGCACTTCAAGCATGTAAGCTTTTGAAACCACAGGCCTGGGTTTGGCCTTTCTCGACCAATTAAATGCATATTATTTAAGTATTTAAGGAATTTAAAGTACTGTAAATGAACAGGTGGTTCCTTCTCCAACATTGTCAGCCTAAATCGGGAGTAAATTTTGGTTTCATTGATGCTCTCCCCCCTTGTCAGTAGTACAGATGAGCACAGATTCCATCTTTGCATGCCCTAACCCATGAAGTATTGTTGGTTCATTATCTGGTGGACTAATGAACAACAGACATTTAGTTTTTATTCACTGCTGCTTCATACTTATACTGTTTCCCAGAAGTGAGCCACTTTATTCTAAACTAGAGTTCTGGAATTTATTATTTTTTCTCCTTGTTTCTGATGACTGCAACTATTATTCATAGGCTGCCCCATTTCTTTGGTTTATGCCAGCTATGGAAAAAGGATAATGGGGCGAAAATAAATCACAAATATGACAGTGGTAATAGCTGGCATGAGTGTCCTTTTCCAAAGCACTGCGTTTAGCTCTTTAATGTTTTTGCAAAGTGCAGACATAATAGTTTATTGAAACAGGTCACAGGAAAATTGACTGTCTAGTAAAAGATGAGAGGCATCACAGAAGAGACATGTGAGCAGCACAATGGATACTGCTGCTGCTGCTGGAACACAATGGGAGCAAACATGGTGCTCCTCTCTGTGCTTGGCTGAGCCAGCAACTGAGCCCAGTGCCCCAGGAACTGCACACCAAAAGTTTTGGTCCTCATCTTCTTTTCTTTTCATGCCCTTTTCTATTTAAAGAGCTTTTACCAATGAAAATATAAAGGTTTTGTACTTTGCATGGGCTACCCAGGGGAGGGCAAACCTGCTCCCATTCGCTTTCACCATATGTGACACTACCTGTTCGATAATATTTCATACTCATTTTTTGTTCAGATGTATGATTTGAGCTGAATAAATATTTGTATTTCCCTTGCATTTACTATTAGTTGCTTTTAGAGTAGCTAATTTAAAATAAATTAGTAAAATAAAATTTCATTAATGAAATGGAGAGGACAGAACACACTTATATTTAGATTCTGTTATTTTCCCTCATCAAAACCAAAACCTGCCTTTTTATAGATATGCACTGACCCAAATCCTGAGAGACCACAGCTTTAATTTTGACTGATACTGGCACAGAACACAGAGATGTAATCACATCCTTGTGCCTCCCGTGGGGTTCATTGTCTCAAAGGGAGGGAACAGAGTGAGCATCCAGTCCAGAGAGTTTTCTCCAGGAAGATTCCCATCACACCTATGAGAGAATTAAACTAAAGAAGTCACCTGCATGGTTAACATTCATATTGATATTTTTACTAAGGAAAGCAGTGGGCAGATGTCTATAAAACATGTCTAGACTTAATCTAGTTGGCCACTGGATGTCACTGATGGCCTCAGAAATACAATGGCAGCATGTAAAAAAACCCAAAACGTGAACAGGTATTAAAAGCAAGCCCTGTACATCATCCATACATTCAAAGGGGAAATTAACTGTGTCTCAGCAGCTTTGAAAGATATCACTACTGGAATTTTTAGGTTCTCAGTGAAAATGTGTGCAAAACTGTCTCACTCTGGTGAGAATATTTATTCATGTAGTAATAGAATAAAATACCCCCAGTTTTCATAAACTGAAGCAGAACCTCTTTGTGATCTCAGCCAAACTCATGAGAGACCAATTGTACCTGAAACTCACCCAGGTCGAGGTCAAGTATTCTGAAGAGTTTAAAGTGAATAAAATATTTTCTTCTGACTTAGTTCTTTTCCTTCCCCTTGTATACCCCCTTTAACCCTAAATATGAACTGCTGATCTGTCAAAAAGGAAGGACATTTGAGCCATTTCTGAGCCAGCCTGAAGCAGGAAGTACCAAAGGTCTGGTTTTGTTTGTGTGGGAGTTAGGATAACTCAGAAAATCTTCTGGCTTTTGGGTGCTTACCCACACTGAAAGGAGTTCCTGCATTTGGGGACATTTGCCGGTTGTCATTACCTTCAGCTAATGTACCCTCAGCTGGTAGGATAGAAAATTGCCTTTGCTTTGGTAGATGAAAGTATGATGGTGTCTAATGCCTTCATCCTCTTGGCTGGGGAGAAGAATTGCCCACTAAATCAAGCTCAGACTTGTGCTCTCTGCAGTGGTTTCCCAATTGCTAAACATCTGCTGGGCCTGTTGGTAACTAAAACACATTTCTGGAAAGAGCAAATATGATTGTTATTTCCCTGTGTTTTCCTGGGATAAAAGTTAAATGAGGTTGCATGAGACTGAGAACTGAGTAACTTCTCTTGATGTGCCTCAGCAAAAACAAGGGACAAGTGCTAATGGAGACTAATTGGAAAGAAGTCATTAAATATCTGAACACATCCAGTGTTGCCCAAGTTATCTTCAGAGGACAACACAGCCATAGGCTGAGCTGAGTTTCTAGCAGTACTAGAAAGACAAGGCTCATGAATGCACTCTGAAGACCTAGAAGGCTGCTGAAACCAAAAATTCAGGGGTTAATTTTCATACTAAGCTCACATTTAGAAAAACATGAAACAGATGTTCATATCAAAATCTGGTATTTTTCCGTAAGAGCCTAACATGAAAAAGAAGTGAAGTTAAAGCATGCATGCTAATAGCTCCTTTCAAATAGTTTAGTCTTTTTCCAATGCATAGATGTTCAGAAAATCTCAGTCTAAGCAATTCTGGGTAACGTAAAAAAAAAAGTCTCTGCTGGCTTAAGCTAACAGAGTAACTGCTTTATCTCAACAGGAAAGAACTTTCCTCTTGGGGTCCTCTGTCTCACCATGGAATTCTTGTGTTAAATTAACTATTAATCAGTGTGTACCTACGTCTAGATACAAGAATAACACATGGCAAACAGGCAACCTGTGAGGGAGATATGCCCATGCTGAGCCTGCTCCCAGAAAGAACAATCCAAAGTGGAGTAAGAATGGTCCTTTGCCAGGTCCCTCCATGATCAAAGCTAGAGCAATAGTCAGACATGACACCATGAATGAGAAATGTAGCACAAACAACACAGAGTCAGTGGTGTATTGTACTTAGCATTTTTCCAGCAATGTGCTGCATTAGTACTTTGGCCATCTGACACCTGGGCAGCCCCTGGATCATGACAGGCTCTGCAGCTGCTCTGTTTGCAAAGTCACCAGACTTTGGATGCAGCTCCAGTGGACTGCACGTGTGAATCTCTGTCTGTCCAGCTGACTTCCAGATAGACACTGTAGCAGATTAGAGCTTTTATTTTTCTAAATCTAGATAAAAGTAGGAAAAAGGCATGATTATTTTGGGTAAAGTCAGCCTCACTGACACAAGCAGCTTTGTGAATGATGCTGAAGATACTGCTTGTGCAGGCATGTTTTTGTCAGTCTTCTCAGAACAGCTCTAGTTTGATCTAACTACACTTCAGTATTTCTGCAGCCTGCAATTCTTTGTCCAGAACATTTTTACCACCTGTGTTGATTGGCTCTTTCAGAAGTTCTTGATATTGTCTCAAGGCCATGCAGATTCAGCTCCATGAAGGACTTACATGTTAAAAATCCCAAAAGGCAGAGGCTGATCAGAGATCCAGCAAGAGCTACATTGTGCCTCTGATGCCACTGATAGCAAGGGGATTGTGCCACATGCAGCTCAGGTTTCTGTCCCTGCCACTCCACAGGAATGCTCAGGTTTTGGTACCCTTTTATGGACCTTTTCAAGTTTCACTATTTTTGCAGTGTAGGACACCAAGATTGTACCCAGTATTTACAATGTAGGCACAGGGTAGTTCTCAGTTTTGTTTTTCTTTCCTAGTAAATCCTTACGGTCTGGCTTGCTGTGAACTGGTGTTGTCCCAAACATGTCTGTTGTGGCCCCAGATCTCATTCCTTGGGAGTGCTGGTAAATACCTCAGTGTCCCCCTTTTGCTCTGTGTGGGACTGTGTGTTCATTGCCCCACAATTCTTCTGCAAATGCTTTTATTTTTCATAACCTGGTAGCAGCAGCAAGTGTTGCCAGCTCATTTGTTGTCCCCTCTCAAATTTATGGTAGTTGCAAAGCCAATTTTCATTAGTTAGGGCCTTTAACAATCTCTGGCATTTTGCTCAGGGACTGCAGGAGGTTTTAGTAGTGAAAGGTCTGGCAGACTTAAGTTGATCTCTCTGGCACAATGGTTATATGTGGTCCTGAGTAGGGTCAGTGAAGCATTTAGGACACTTTATGTGAGAAGCAGGGAAATGCCCATGTCTGTCCTAAAACACCACAACAGCTCTGATTGCTGCAACTGAGAGTGAAATGGGGGTGGAAAGGAGAACACTTTCCCCTGGTTATGAAGCCCTTGTGCTTCTAAGTGACTCAGTCTGAATAACCCAGCTAAGATACTCCAAGAGCTGTGCCAGGACACACCTTTGATAAGTTACAGAGACACTTGTTCAAAATTCCTGGCATTGGGTTGTGGCAGGAGCAGCCCAGGAAATGTGCAGCTCAGGTCGGGGGGCTGCAGAGGTGCTATCCCAGTTGGAAGGAGAAAAATGACAGCAGTGTGAGCATTTGTTAATCCAGTGAAAGGTGCCACACATTGGTGCAGCAAGCAATGAAGTGACAGGATCTGTGCACACAGAGGCTGGGAAAATTGTAACAGTTGGACAACAGGGAAGGAGGAGGGGCCAGGTATAGTCTTCACAATGATTAGGCTGATTTTCAGAACAGCTTCATTCATTTTATACTATAAATCGATGTTGCTAATCTAGGACTAAAGCACATTTCACATACTTTGCTATAGAACTTGAGACTGAAGCAACTAGGTGGGTGTTTATAAAGCAGGTTTTTTCTACTGAAAATAATAATAATAAAAAAAAAACAAACCAAAAAACAAAAAAACCCAACCAGCTGATGTTCTCTGACACTGACTAATAATCTTTTATTAATCTTATGGAGAACTGTCCAAAAATAGCTGAGCTTTGAAAGAGTAAAGCTAAGTGCAAGAAACACCACAATGGTGTTGGGACAGCCATGGATCTGGCTGGAGCACCTCTGCTTGCCCCTGTGCTTTCCCTCATTACTATTCCTAATATCCTGAATCAAGTATCAAGCCAGGGCTTTAATCTAAATAAGACTGCTAATAAGAGTAATAATAATAAGCCAGTTGTGAGTCCCAGTCCTGGATTTAGGCCAGACTACTACTACAAGATGCAGTATGAGTTGATGAGTATTATCCCTTGTGGTGTCAGCAGAAGTCCCTGCTGTGGATTCAGTTTTGACAAAACTCTGTATTCACCAGGGCAGTTTATTTCACCCATATTACGCAGCACAAGTTCAGTTTTGCCAGAATAAACATGTCCATGCCAAGAGCTGGGACAGTGCTCTGGGGAGAGCTGCACTGGGAACTGCACTCTGCTGTGGCCCAGGTTGAGGCACAGGGAGATTGGGGAATTCTGCCCCAGCACAGATAAGAACACGAGGCATAAGATCAGACAGTGAGAGACTGGGAAATGTCCCAGTTGCTAACATTACTGTCTCCTAGTCTTAGCAGCAATGAGCTATTGGCAACTTGAGACAAGCTGCCTCATGCAGAGCAGCTACAGGCCAAGGGAAGCTAACTATTTCTGTCGTGTTTAATTTGACCACTTAAACAGTTAATCCCTTTGCAATGTCATTTTTTGGCATAGATACCACATCTGTCTATTTCTGAAAAGATCTTCTTACTACTACAGCTTTTTAATATATGAAACAGTTTGCATCAGATTACAGTGCCTTAGCAGCAGCAGACACTGTCTGTAGGCACCCACACAGACAGACACATGGACATGTGCACCCAGAGATGCACAGTTCCTCCAAACATCTCTGCTCTCTCCCTGAACCTCCTAGTTCTCTGTAATTCTGGTTTTCCCTCTTTGTTCCCCATCAGAAACAAAACAGAACATGCCCCAGGCAAGTTGTATTCCTGTGTGCTAAGGCTTTTTGTACAAAATCCAAGGTGTAACAGATTACCTTTGATATTTTATATTTGCACAGGTTTTTTGCCTTCTGTTTCACTGCCTGTGCTGCTGCCCTGTCCAAGTGTGTTAAACACAGGCTCTGCTTTTCTTTGAAGCCATCCTTACTTGCAGATATTGCTCATACTGGAGAGAGACCAGTGAAGGACCATAAAGATGAGTCAGGGGCTGGAGCACCTCCCACATATGGAAAGACAGAGGAATATCATCAATAATAAGTCATCATTGATGTATCATCAATAATAAATCATCATTGCTGTATCATCAATAATAAATCATCATTGCTGTATCATCAATAAACCCCTGATGGGTGGGTTAAAGAAGATACAGCCAGGCTTTTGTCAGTGGTGCCCAGTGACAAGACAGGCAGTGGACACAAACTGAGCACAGAAGGGTCTGGCAGAACACCAGGAAACCCTTTTTCTGTGTTTTACCAAGCACTAGCACAGGCTGGATAGGGAGGCTGTAGAGTCTCCATCCTCTGAGGAATTCCAAAGCCATCTGGACGTGGTTTGAGGTAACTGGCCTCAGTTGTCCCACCCGAGCAGGGGGATTGGGTGAAGTGGCTCCCACACTCCCTTCCAACCTCAACCATTCTGTGATTCTTGGAATAGGATAGTGGTCAGTCCTTGCATTAGGCTCAGTGGGAGATAGGTTTAGGAAATGGGTTTTTGTCCTCATTTGTAGGAATTTTGTGACAACTGCAGGGCACACTGAAATAATTTAAATTTTTGATGCAACAATCACTGGAGTAGAAGCTATATAAGAGAATGCCTTTCATGATTAATATCAACATGCACAACCCTGATGCTGAAGAAGCAGCATCTGTGACTAGAAAAACAGGCAAGAACAGTGGTGGATTTCTCTTCAATGATTCCTCTATTTATTCCTTCATGAAAGTGATGAAATGTCAGCTGTTTTTCCACGTGTGAGAAGATCTTGCACAGAGGACTCATGTCTGAGAACATGCACGTGGTGTTTTTACAGCAAAAATAATGTTGTTTGAAATGCATAGGTGTATAGTATTTTTATTAGGGCCGAGAGAATAAAAAAAAAAAACAACCAGTTGAGAAGACATGCATGTGTCTTTTTTCTCCCTTCTTTTCTAAAGAGTTTAATTTAATTTTAATCCATTCGGAAATAAGAACAGAAAAAGAGAAGGAAAGGGAGAAGAATGTAGACAAAGAGGGGAATGAAAATTGAGCATAATTTAAATAGGAAAACTGAGTTTCCCCTGCACCTTGGATTTATTGTGAAAAGACTTGTCTTTCCAAAAAACTGATTTCTTGTTTAAGTACATAGAAGTAATGGGCCATGGGAAGGTTATGGAGTAACAGAGTAGCTAGAGTTGTCTGAAAAGACATTTAATTTGGAGCTTGCCAGATACCCTTCTGGCAACTTAGTATTAAAGTTTTTATATACTGTGGGGTGTATCTTGTTCCCTGGGTCAAATTTGGGTGCATTCTTTTGGTGGAATGCATTCTGTGGCAGCTGAGACACATTATTCTCTGGCTATGTCTTGTGAAACTAAAAGAAGTGGGCAAAAAAAGATGTTTTGAGATAAAATCTGAATGGAGATACTGGGTTTTAGACAGCAAGTACAGAAACTTGCTTTCAAGGGTTAGAGAAGAAAAAATGAGCAAACCTGCAAGGGAGAAAAAAATTATTATTATATTGTTGTTAAACTGTTATCATAACAGAAAAGAGTTATTAAACTTACACCAGTTGATTTACTTTCTAAGTGAACATATGTAAAATATTCGTTATATTTCATGTCCCCAACTGCAGCACCACATTATTTAAGTATTTATATGTATCTTATAAATGAGCTATATTTGATATATCATTCACTGGTTGATGTTGATTCATTATTTGGGGTCTAGTAAGTAAAAGAGAAATTCCTTACACATTGACTTCAGTTATTTTATTCTAGACTTCTTAATATGTTAGCTGAGTATTCTGATTCTAGTCACTTACTGGTTTCTATTAACCACTGAATAAAAACCCTCTCGGAAAGCTATTTAGAAATGTATGACTTATCCAGTGTGAGGTATCTGCAGATGATTGATTAAAAAAAAAATTACAGACTAAGGAAAACTTGGGACTAAGGAAGAATTTACAAATAATTTCATCTCTGAACATACAGTGACAAAATCATTGGATTGTCTGACAAATCACTGGATGTCAGTGAAAATGCTTATATGTGAAACTTGGTCTTTATTACACATTTGTTTCATAAATTAGAAAAAAGATCTAAGGTAAATGTTCAGCTCATCTGGTTTGTAAAAGAAACCATGACTATGGTGGACAGGGTACAAAGATGAGCTCATTCAAGAATTCTTCTGAAACGATAATTTATCATCTAGGTAATTTAAAAGGTTCTTCAAGTCATTACAAGGGTGGCAGACACAGACTTTTTAAGAAATATTTTTTGTAGTCCCCTTGTAAGCTAGTGCTTAAAAAGAAGATTTCACTAATGACAGTCTTCCCATCTTGTAAATATCGGGTAAAATTTTTCAATGTAAAAGTTTGCAATGAAATGTATACCAGAAAATTGTCTCCTTCACTAAACAAGGATGACTTCCAGTATCATTAGCAATTGTTCCCAGGAAGATTCTGGTTTGGATTATATTATATATACAATGGGAATTTATTTGAGGTTTCCCAAGTTTACTAGTTCCATTCCCATGAGCTAACAGACAGTAGATCAAGTGCTTTCCAGTCAACTATTCCCATGGCAAATCTCCACCAGTGTCCCTTTCATCTGATGCAATGGCATAGTGCCATTCTCCTGCTTCATCCCTCTCCCAGTGCTGCAGTGTTCCAGGAAAGGGCCAGCACCAGACTATGCAGGAGACATTAAGCCTAATCTTCAAAACCTTATGGTTCTGTTTCAGGTTTTGCTGACCACTGGAAACAATTACGGCACAGACAACACATGGGAATGTCTGACAGCTTCTTCAGCGCCTTTGCACTCAATCACTGGGTGAGTCTTTAGGGTTTTGATTATGGCAATCACAGCCCAAAGCCTTTTTATGCATCAATATCCTGGAAATGAGCAAGAGCCATGCAACAGGTGGTCAAGGTGACTGTCATTAGACACATATCAAACAGGTCAAATAGACTGTTAAACAGAGATTTTCTTATTTCTGTCATGCCAAGAAATCCATTAACAGCCACTGACACTTACTCATCTGCATTTTTTGTGCTTGCCAGTGCTGAAAGCTCATAGCCTTCATGATGGTTATAGTTACCACATCTTTACAAGCATAACTAGTAAAGTTTGCTTGCTCCTGGGAAAAACTTTCAGAATCCTGGCTTTCATCTGATAGTTTTCAAAAAAAGATCTGGGCATCCATAGACAGTAGAAAAATAGATGGATTTGGTGACTTTATATGCATTACTTCCAACAGACACCTCACTGTTAATTCTAGAGAAGCAGAACCTGTGCAGAAGATGTGTTCACCAGTAAGCAAGAGTTGGGTTCAGGAATGTAAAAGTGCCATGAGAAAAGCTCATCTGTTCAGAGAATTCAGGAGCTTCTGAAGGATGGTTTGAAGATGAAAGCTGAGAGGCTGTGGAAGTGAGAAAGAAGAGAACTGAGTAGTACCAAAGAGGATTGAGGAAACCCAGCTAGTCAGGAAAACAAAGATGAGGAGAGACAAAAAAATGATGAGAAATTTCTCACAGGAGAAAGAAAGATTTTAAATTAGAATGACAGCATTTATTTCCCAGACTGACTGGAAACTAGATATTGGAGGGTCTACCACATAGAAGTAGGTACTGAAAGCGTGACAATGAAGCATGTTGCTGCTGGCATGGGTCAGGAATAAAGCTTGTGAGGGCTGGGTACTTTCCCCCCTTAGCTGCCTTTTTTTTAATGGAAAAGACAAAAATCCCAGATCTTCAGGGAGATGCTCCTTCATTTTTCTCGATGAAAAAGTGTAAGAAACTATAGCAGCATGTGAATATGGAGGAATGGAGCTGATTTTTTATGAGCACACAGTGAGCCGATCCTACAATATTACCTAAAATAAGGTATGGAGATAACTCATGTCTCACTGCTCTCATAAGTCACAATCTGCATGTGCTTTTTCCATGATGGTTCTCATGTCCTGGGTATTGGGGATGTTTTACACCTTGTGAGATTGGCAGGACAGGATTAAGTGAGACCAGTCACATGGTAGCTAAACAGGATGAATGCTGAACAGCAGAGAAGTCTCCAAATTAATTAAAAGGGGTAGTTGTAAAAGTATATAAAGTGCACCTTTTAAAGCTTGGACCTCTGTTTATTTTTTAATAAACAACCTAAAATGTCACTATTTGCTGGGACTTTTGCAAGCATCTTTGTTCCAAAGTGGCATGAAATTCAAAGAAAACTCAGATGTTCTGCAGACACTTTTATTGATGGCTCTGCTTTAGGCTTTGACCCCATACATATTTCATGCAACAGCTATGTCCCATTCTAATTGACATACAAGAAAACAAAAGCAAAGAAACATTAAAACCCCTGATTTTCTTGAATTATAAAAAATATTGAATTTCATTGGAATTTTTTGTTCAAAGGTGGTTTGGTTTTCATGTTCCCTGAATCAAAGAAAATTTCTTCGGATGCACTTTAAAAGAATTATTCTAATCAAACTGTATTCTGTACCTTTGATCTGGTGTGCCTCTGTCTGTTTTCTTGAAATACCTCATGTAGAGTGACCTTTTGATGATTTGAGAGTTTTACTTGAAATAACAAAGATATACAGCTAAATAAATTTGAAATCCTGTTCTCTTTGAGCATGCACATTGAATGAGACAAAGAAAAGGTCTGACTTGTTTGTAAATAGCCTTTCCAGACAGATTCAGAAAATCAGCACCTTGTTATAACTTGCCCAAGCCTCTCCTTATATGATTCCTTTATAAAAGCAGTAGAATTTTGCACCCAGTGTCTTAGCACCCCTTTCTGGGAAAGGTTCTAGGTACTCCTATTTAACTCAGCAGAGGCACTGATTTAATGCATAAATCTGGACAAAGATGAAGTAAAACGAATAAAACAAGATTGGCCAAACTCTGTAAGTAATATAATGTTTCTTTTGAATTGTGAATGATGATCCATTCTTGGCTCAAGAATAATATAAATACACATTCCTCAGAGGAGAGATGAAGGATTGACGTGGATTTTTCAAGGGTCTTTTTTGCAAAGAGGATACCTTGTTGAAAATGGATGACATAAATTACAGTGGGTAGGTGTGCATTCTATTTCTATTACTTAAATCCATGAACAGTCACTGCTGTTTGTAGGAAAAAAAGATGGCAGGTTTTCAGGCACTGAATTCATACACTGTTTGTAATTACTTACACACAGTAGTTATTGACCTGCTGCTAGATCACTTTTCTCTTGAGTTTACCCTAACCAGCACTGCACCATCCCCAAACTCTGTCACATATCCAGGGGGCTCTGATGAAGGCTTTGGGGCCAGTGCTCCTCTTGCAGTGGCCCAATTCCTTTGGTGTGTTTTATATCTATAGGTCCAGACTGTTCAGTCAGTTGTGACACAGTTATTTTATAATTTAGATAGGGTAAGAAATGGAATGACAAATGAAAAATCAGAAGTTGCTTGAACATCTTTAATTGCTGTTATTCCTTTATTTCTCTTGGAAGTTCTTTGCATTTAGAAAGCCAAGGTGCTTCCTCTTCTGTTTCTTGCTAAGCTTCCCCTTCACAGTCTGGCCTGACTCCTCTACTTTGAGGCTTTTCTTCCTGCTTCACTTTTTGTCTCCTGTCATACTGCTCTCTCTGTTTCTCTTCCTTTTTCTTTTTTTTTTAATGGTGAGAGATTCTTTCATTTTGAACTGCCTCAGCCTCTCTGTGAAAGGATCAAAGCTTCACACTTTGCTCCGTCTCCCTTTGCTCCTTTGCCTCCTCTCACTTTCTTTCCACCCTTCTGCTCTTTCAGAGTTCAGAGATGAAAAAATTGTTTTGTCCAAAGTGGAGCAAACTCTTTGCATAAGGAAATTCTCTTCAAATGGATGATTAACAAAGTTGAATGTCTCTCAAGTACTAATCCTATGCCAAGCATCAGAATTTCTTCTGTCACCACCTTTAGGTTTTAATTCAAAGTAAAAACAAATACAAATGAGACATTAATAAAGTCCCAGTCTCTGAGAGGAACATTTGATCAGACATGAATATAATATGAAACCAAGTGCTTAAATTATATGTGGAAAGACACACTGAATCATAAGGCATGTGACAGTTTTAAGCCCTGTGAATCTTTTCACCTGCATCTCTCCTGCATGTTTGTACATCATTTACTGCCTTTTTTCCTCTGGAGTATGAAAGTGGGATAGCATGTTTTACCAAAACAGGATCTTGAAAGAAAACATAATTGCATTTATATGGGTTTTCCAGTAAGAATTCAGACATTCCTTGGCTAATAAACTCATTTACCACAAGTAGTAATGTGCAGGTGTGCATTCTTAAACAAGCAAACATCAGTTTAAAATGAGTTACACAAAACCTGTGAATACAAGATGAATCTTGCATACTGTGAACTTTCATATTGCTTTCTCTTATTGTTGTTTGTATCTTCTTGAGTGGAAAGAAACTTAATTAAAATCATAAAGAAGCATTGCAACAAAGCAAACTCATTCCAGTGGCTCTTTTGCCACCTCACTGTGCCCGAGATAAAAGGTTCTCCAAGATGATTTGATATATACTTAACCTTACTGGTGGTTGTTTGTGTTCCATGCCCAAACTGTCTTGTCATTTGTACTTCTGTTTGGCTTTTTAGAAAGATATGTGTGTATTTTGATATCTTTTTTCTCCCTTTCTTTGTCTCAGGATATCTCTCCTGGCCATATCAGCTGCAATGCCATGTATCAGCCATGGTTTGCCCTGTCCCATCCTTCCCCAGGGTAACTCAGCTTTATAAAACCTCTTCACCAAGTCAGACCACACTTGGTATCCCTAGGGTGGGACTAGGCTGACCCACAGGGCCCTGCACTCCTCTCCCCTCCCCAAATCTCTGAAAGGCCGTTCCAGGGCCACCACAGTGACTGTGAGCTCCATTCTGTGACATTTTCCCATCTTACAGGGCTTATCTCCACTCTGATGTGCCCATCCCAGCCAAACGTGTGTGGGCACAGATGGGAGCTCAGGAGGATCCAGTGCACCCTGTGGGAAGCAGGGGGGTCCCTGCAGGTCCCAGCACAAAGCTGCATCTGCAGCCCCCACTCCCAAGGCCATTCATGTGGGCAGAACTGTAGGAACATCTGAGGATGGCAGGGAGAGGGAACTCTGCAAACCTGAGACACTTTTGAGAGAACACGGGGTTTTATTGCAAGGGTGGTTGGTGAAAAGGGCCTTTTGCCTTCAGCCACCAGCCTGGGCTGAGGGGAAGTCCCAAAGAGAGAGAGAGAGTGAGAGAGTAGAGGTAAGAGAGGTGAGGTAAGAGAGGTGAGGTAAGAGAGGTGAGGTAAGAGAGGTGGGCCAGGTAAAAGAGGTAAAGGAAGAGAGAGAGAACCTTGTTACAGTACATTATATCTCCTTATGTGTGGCATATTTTAATTTACAGTGACCAACCCACACGAGATACAAAACCTACAGACTTTGCACACAGCCTGTAAGAACTGCTATATTACCATATCACTCTGTATTCTAAACTCTAAAGACTGTCTTCTTATCTATCTTTTCCCTGATACCTTGGCAGGGTGGAGTGGGGCTACACCCTTGGGTCCCTTGGTGTCCCATTGTTTGTTACAATCACCATCTTCCTGCCTGCCATGATGACATCTCAAAGCTGGCTCTCATTTCTATTTCATTCATAGGTTTTGTACTCTCAGTATCTCTTGCCAGGCAATCATATTTGTGAGCTTTTCCTCTCCCATCTTTCCCAACACAGAACAAAGGCAGGCCTCGCAGGTGGCAGCATCTCCCACTTGTAATTCCATTTTCTGTTTAAGAACATGCAACTTCCTGGGTTTATAGCACGCACAAAAGTCAACAGGAAGGAAACTAATGGATAAACTCATCAGAGGGCAGTAAACAATCCCAAATGTAGGTCTGCTTCCAGCCCCCGCGCTGGATCCAGCTTGGCATTCTTCAGCACCACTGGGAGATCTCACAAATGTTAAGGGAAAATGGGGGTAGGTTTTAAATGCTTGTGTGAGATTTCAGTTCCCTGGAACCTGTTTATCTAAACCAAAGCAAACATTATCTTCAGTGGCTTGTGCTTGTGACTTATTTCCCATGGACACCACAGATTAGTAAAGCCTGGTTTTGGATTTGTTGACATTTAATAAAAGCTAGACACTCCAGGGGAAAATAAATAGTTTTTGTTCTGTAGCCATAGCTGGATTTCCTTTTGGTTGGAATCTTAGCTGGGTGCTCAGAGCATTTATATTCAATTAGCATCAGACACAGCCAAGAAAATTGGAATCAAGGCACAGGTTTGTATTAGGGCATGGTGATCATCATCCCATCATATTCTCACATGCATCAGGAGAAGAAAATACATTCAAATTAATTTTGCTCATATTTAAGTCTTTAGGAAATCTGGCAAAAATATAGATTTGCATGAGTAATCAGAACAGTCATTTGGAGGTTTAGAAATGGAATCATTGACTTAATCCATATGTTTTAGCTCAGATCTCTGAAATGTATCATGCTTGTTCTGAGATGAAAATAGAGCAGTTTTAAGGAAGTCAACTGTAAAAAGATACAGATATGGTAAAGTTTGGACTGTCTAATAATAAAATATGAAAAAAATAGGTCTACTAGTGCCATTTGAAAGACAAGGTATTTATTGTGAGGTTAAGCTAATGCTATTGTATTGGAATTTTGTTTTACATTTGATAAAATATGGCATAACCCTTGGGATCTAATTCTCCAGTGCTATTGGTGGGAGAATATCTACATGGTGGCATCACCACTCTACCTGTATTTGTATTCAGCATTGTAAGGGCTTAGGAAAATGACACTTAAGAAGGCTGTAATACCCATTAACAAGTCCTTCCACAGCTTTCAGGTCTGGCCAAACAGAAGTGTTAAAACACATTTTCACCTAAGAGAATTCCTATTGATCACTTAAATGGCATCAGGAAGCATAAAACAGGAAATGAAGTTATTCTAAAGTGTGCCTTTAAAAGTAAGTATTTCATGGGCATTTAATACAGTAGATACATACATGCATGCACGTATATAAACTGTTCATATTTAGTGGTAATTTTAGAAACACCAGGTAGAAATTATCTTCTCTTTTAAATGATTTATAAGGTTCATGTGCCAAATAATCTCTACAGTATGCGTGTTAAACTGAAAATGTGTGTTATACTTTACTCGAAATACAGAGTTCCTAGTGTTACTTCTTGCTTGTTCAAAACTTGAGAACTTTTCTCAGATTTGTGTTCTATTTTAATCATAAATTTTTTTCATTTCCATTATCCTGTGATCTCCTGCAAACAACCAAGTCTACTTACTGCTGCAAAAATAGGCTGCTCTTACATGAAAGGCCAGTGCTGGTAGTGAACTGGAAATGAAAGGTTTGTTCCAGTAATAAGAAAACCTTTTTCTTAGAACTACTTTTTTCTACTGTCTCACAGTGATGGAAAGATCAAACACTGTTTTAAACACAGTAGTTCTATACTTCAGCAACAAAATGCTTCTTTATAATGTGCAACCACACACGCAAAAAAAATCTGTTGTTCAACAGTCTCTCTGAAAATGATTTGGCTTCTCTCATCTCTGTACATAATGAACTCCAAATCTGTGCCTTATTTCTTTGTAGCTGCACATGCAGCCTCCCCCACACGTGTTCCCACCATCAGACATTGAAGTCCTAGGCTAATAGCAGATCCATGGTACTTGTACATGCTTCCCTGGGATTTGAAAAAAGCCTTTAAATAGATTTTTATTGGTTTTAAAGAACAAGGTTATTTTGTGTTAATAATGGCCGTGCATTAGGCTTTAGATAATTGCTTTATGTAACTTAAAGTTTTGCCTTTCAGCTAAATAAACACTGTATGTGTTCACAGGTGTATTGTCCTCCAGGGCATTCTGCTTTTCAGGGTGGCAGCTGCTGCCAAGGTGTTGCTGATACAGCCCTGTGGATAATTTATTGGAAACAGGTGCTGGCTGATGATGAAGATAGACAGGAAACTAAAGCAGACAACATGTTTAACCACCATTAAAAAAAAAATAGTTCAGGTTCAGAAAGACAATGTGTCTGAGATGTTTGGTTGATGTTGCCAGCATCTCAGGGAGAGTTTGCAAGCTCCCAGAGATCAGCATAAGGAACAGATCGTGCAGGAGCTGCAGGAAATGCAGGAATTACACTCTGACCAGCATTGCATGGCACCAGTGCTCGCTGATTGCACAGATCCTGTCATTTGTAACCAACAAACATCCTGGAATGTATTCCCAGGCTGGTGCTGAAAATGACTCTGAAATGAGGTTAATACCCAGGGCTCTCAGGGGGTGCTCTGTGGGACACAACGCAGATGTGGGCACAGGGACACTGGGGCCTTTGCAGGAGTCTAAAATCTTTTCTCCTCACTGTGTGAGGACTGTAACAAATGACTGGGGAGCACTAATGTGTCAAAGCCAAAGTGGAAATGTGATTCAAATTCACAGAGAAAGGACACTCCAGAGGAGAGTTCCTCTGCCACCAGTAGCTGACCCCAGACTTATCTCCTGCACAAGGCAGATGGATGGGAATGTTGTGGGAGCTGCTGCTTCTGTCCATCAACACCACACAGTGAGGGAGCAGCAGAGCAGAGAATAGACCCAGCACACATGGGAATAGGTGCAAAGCCTTCTTTTGGCCTCAGTGGGCTTTGGATTAGATCCCAGGAGAAAAAAAAATGAACTTCTTTATTTTCTGTGGCCAAGTTAAACCATTAAAATAATTTAAACATTGATTTTTTTTCTCTCCCCTCATCTTACTTCTCTTTGCTTTTATTGTAGCTTTAAACATTTTTTTTTAAATAAGAAACTTTCAATAGGAGTTCATGAGGATGTTTATTCATGGACAGCAGTTTGCATATTTTAGCAAGTAATCTCCAGTTTAATCTCTAGTCTCTATAAGATACATATGTAGTAAATATGCATACTAAATATTTTTAAAAGAAGTTGTTAAAGTGTGTGCACAGTTCTTAAACCTCAAACCTTAAATATCTCAGTGATTTACATTTAAAAAAATACCCAAAGGCATCAGACCACATTATGGACTAATAGCCTGCCAAATTTCATTTTTTAAAAAATGTTTGAGTTACAATATATGAGTTCTAAAAAGGCAACTGAAACAACAAAATTTGGTCGAGAAAATATTGACCCCAGGCTGAGACCTTGTATGCCAAAAATGTTGACAAAACTTTATGCCAACCCTAGCAGGCATGTCATGTTTAATACTGGCAGTATATGGAAAAAACTTTGGCAATTTAATGCTTGTAATAATTTGAAAAACTTTTATGCAGTGGGTATAGGCTTTTACATTACCATTCCTAATTTATACCAGCCTTCCTTTTCTTTCCCAAAGAATAAATGAACTACAGTAGTGGGGATAGTGGGGCTCACAGAGAAATCCCCCAAACTTACAAACCAATGAAGCCATTTGCTGTACCCCACCCAAACCCACACACCTAGCTTGGAGTGATCACCCCTTCCATCTGACAGATAATTCCATTTTCATGCCATTTACATTTCTGGATTATTTTTTCACATAAATTTTTCATAGGAAAGCAAATAATTGAAATGAAAATAAATCTGTTTAAAGGAATACATGTAGAAAAATCTTTATTTATATTGAAACTTCTTCAAATAAATATTCCGTTAACTAACTTGTGTAAAGAATGATAATGTTTCATACTTTACCAAGTGATGAAATACAATGCCAGAAAACAAGTGGAAAAATTTGATGATTGATTATTAGACTCCTTAAGTAAATAAATGTGCACTAGTTAATGATAGTTCCTTGTGATGGGAGTTTCAGTTCATCAATGCTCTGTAAAAAATAAATGAATGGCAGAAGTCAACCAACTCTCCACCCTAATGCTTTGCATTTTAGAGGTCTGCTCTCTGCCACCAAGTTACTTTGAGAAATGTGGTGGTTTTTGCTCCCACACAGTTTTATATCAGTGATTAAACTGCACTGACTGAGCCATAAGGGGTGAACAATGCCCCCCAAGGCTGTGCTGAGGTCACACCTCATGTTCTCAGCAGGGAGGGATTGTGAGGAGCTGTGTCATGACCACATGTGAGCAAGTTGTGCCCCAGTAATTACACAATGACTAAAAAGGCCCCTGCTTGATTACTAAACAAATAAAACCAAAAAGCCCCACAGGATCAACACTGTGGCAGCTGAGAAGGGGCAGCACAGCCCTTTTCCCAGGGCTGGCTTCAGTTTCAAAACACCTACTCCCACTTACACACCCAGGTGAGGTTCTAGGTAGGCACTGGAAATGATTACAAAAAGGATAATGCAGCCATTAAATATTTCATTATAGCCAATGGCTGTTCTAGGACACAAAAAACCCCAGGTGGTGTGGGCTGGGCACATCTGCTGGCCTTGCTCCTGCTGGTTCCAAATCAAAGCCAATTGGCAGGAATATCTTCCAAGGTTATGGAAACCCAGCTCACAGTCCATCGTGACTCAGATCATGAAGGGATCCTGGAGAACTGTCCATCCTTCATCTGAAAAGCTTTGGGGCCTGGAGCAGTGGGTTAGAGGCACACAGCCCACACTGTGGTGACCCCTCCCCACAC
>JBBMKD010000027.1:13346813-13471364 GCA_037834095.1 Argya squamiceps
CTGGAAATGATTACAAAAAGGATAATGCAGCCATTAAATATTTCATTATAGCCAATGGCTGTTCTAGGACACAAAAACCCCCACCTGGTGTGGGCTGGGCACATCTGCTGACCTTGCTCCTGCTGGTTCCAAATCAAAGCCAATTGGCAGGAATATCTTCCAAGGTTATGGACACCCAGCTCACAGTCCATCGTGACTCAGATCATGAAGGGATCCTGGAGAACTGTCCATCTTTCATCTGAAAAGCTTTGGGGCCTGGAGCAGTGGGTTAGAGGCACACAGCCCACACTGTGGTGACCCCTCCCCACACCTCCCCAGGGTTCCTTGGGCACTGTTGGGATCACCCTCTGGGCAGGGCTGTGTGTACATCAGGCAGCCTCCCTGCCTCTCAGTGTTTTATCATGGGTGACTTGTTCAACATGGTTGAATGCTGCTCGTTTCAGTGAGCATGTACAAACCAATAAATGACCCAAATTCACTTCTCAACCATCTCAGTAGACATCTGTGAAGATTTTGGTAACTCTCCTTTCAAAGTGGAATCCCCAGATGATGCCATTTTTCAGTGTTGTTGGACTTGAAAGTTTTGCATGAGCCATTTTATTTAGCATCAGGTTAGAGACATTGTATAAAAAATAAGAAGTAATCAAAGAGAAAACAGAGCATTTCAGTTCTGACAAAGTGAACTAATTCTGTGAACTTGGGTTAGATTGTTTTTCTCTGACAATTTTCTTCATTGAACATTTGGAAATTTTGGAGCTTTGTTCCAGTTTGGAAAAAAGCCATATTTCAAGACCCTGCAAGGGATGGATCTCCTGTGTTTGACAAGGCTCTAATTTTCATCTTTTTCTACTATGAATGGGACAAAACCCAAAGGATAAACAATGGTTCCCCTGCTCCTCTCACTGAGCCCTGTCAAAAGTGAGCTCCACTCAAGTGATAACAGCAGTAAACTTGTACTTTATACAAATCATTCATGTTTTCATATTCAATAAATGAAATCGTCATGCTCCCTGCACCCTTCTCATGCCACTGGTATGTAAAATCCATGACTTACTCATCTTCAATCTCAGCAGAATGACTGAAGGCAGTTTTTTCTTCTTCCATCTCCTTTGTTAAACAGGAAGAGTGTACATATAAAATACCAAAGTAAAGAAAAATTCAGAAATAGTGAATCAATAGATATAGAAGGTATCACTGAGGTACCTTCTATAAAGGTGCAAAAGGTAAAGTTTTTTGATTACTTTGGACAGGGACAGAGGATTATGGCAGAAATAATAGAATAGTGATTTGGGGTTGTCTCACTGGAAATGTGCAACATCTTTCTCCTCCTCAGACCTGATGGAATTCATGGAAATGTCACAAAGCTTGACTAAATAGTGAGAAAATAGTTATGCCTGGAAATGAATGGAAAACTCAGTCACCCCCAGCTGTACACTGAAAATCTGACAGCAGACAAAGAGCAGGCTCTGGGCAACACAAAGCAAGAGGTATGGACTTCAGACATCACTGAATAATACATGTTTATCTTAGAGATCATTCTTAATTTGCCTGCTTTGAAGTCTTTTGTCCCGTTTGCTGCCATGAAAGGCAGGAGCATCCCTCAGAAGCATGGGTGGCTTTCTGTGATGTGTGAAGCACAGGGAGAGTGCTGTTCCATGAAGTGGTTAATGCTGTGAAGCAGAAAAATGGTAATGAACTAATGAGCAGCAGACAAAGAATAACAACCAGCATTGTTTCCCTTCACAGGCACTGGAGACACAAAAGGATCTTTAATAACGCAGGGGTTCCCTATATGAAAATATTTTGCATCATCTCACCGGTAAATGTTGACATTGCCATTTTCCTTGAGGCAGTCCTGGACCCTGAGAGGTGACTGCTTCTCTTTGGTGGTTGAGATTTGCACAAGAAGTGCTTCAAAAACTTCTGCTGCATTTGTTAGTCAATTCAGGAAAGGGATCTTGGATTCTGAGGACCAACAGCAGAGGAGAATCTTCATTTAAATAGACATTTCTATTTAAAATTCAGATCACTTCTTATATTTATGTATTTTAAAAATTAAGGCTTGTGGAAAGGAAAATATATGGTCTTCTCCATCAAGACAAAAATACTGAAATCCACCAATTACCCACATACCTCTGAGTGGCCATGGAAATCATAAAATGCTGCCTATTTCAATAGCAAAAAGGCATTTTACACTGGGCATGATGTATGAACATTATTTACTTCTGGATTTGTATGTACACGGTAAGCAGTTACATGTTTGCAACAGCTCATTTGCCTCAACATGTCTGCAATGTGAAACTTGTGAATTATGTATATCACTGGTGCCAGCAGTCTTAAAAAGTGATTAAAATTCTGAAGTTTATGTCTCTAGAAACATATTTGTCCCTAGAAGACCTGCAGAAGAGGCTTAAATCTAAAGAAGATTTCAGGAGATCAGATCTACTGGATTAAATGATTCTGCAGCAAATTCAGTGGCTGCATAAACAACACAAATCTTTTCAGAAGGCAGTGGTCATTATCCCACAGCTTATTCCACAGCTCAGTTTACTTCTCAGGGCTTAAGATGCTTGAAGAGGAATTCACATTTACAAACTGTTGTTCCTTTGAATTTCAATGTCGTATTTTAGTGGACACACAAAAAACCATCCTAATACCTATTTGGAAAAATCTAGTCTTTTGCATTATGACCAAAACCATTGGTCAAACCAAATTATGACCATTTAAAAAAGTCAATGAATTTTTATCTGTTTAGGACAGGGTTAAATGAATACCATACAAGTCAGACACAATCCTCCTGGCAATTTTCCTAGAACTCCCTCACTGGCATTCTAGATTCTAAATACAGAAATAGCTTTAACGTTTTGGTAAATACCAACTCAGTTTAGAGGTAAGAGAGATGATGCCATTCCATAGGTCCCAGTCCATCTCATCCATACAGAAGTTACAGTGTGTTCTCCAGGAGTGCTAACTTGTCTAGAAGTCAAAACCATCAGACTTTTTGGGAGATCAATCCTGATTAACACATTCTGTTTTAAGCACTTACGACATTTACGAAATGGAACAATTTGTTAGAAATGTGACAAAATAAATTGTCTAATTCTTCATCTGCTATGTACAGCATAGGAGTGGATGGAAAATTCTACATCACCTCCCCTGATATCCTACCAAATGAGTTCATCTTATGTTACCTTTTTATTATCCTATTTTCTTGATAAAAGTTGGGCCATCTTTATCAAAAGAGAGGGTAGAAGAGAATGAGAGAAAGCAACTAATTCATGATCCACCCACTTTTCAGGTAGACTTACCCCTTTCTGATTCCATCACAATGGATTTGTGGATGATTTACTCTGCTTTTTTGTTCAAGTAGGAACAGCAAGACCAACTCTATGTCCATGTTTTGTAGCTAATAAAGGATAATTCCATGAAACCAAGTCCTTGATGCTTTGAACCCAAGAATAGTGGAGCAGAAGGTGGCAAAAGGGCCTGCGGGGACAGTGCTGATGTCTGGGGCTTTGGCACTTCTGACAGAAACAACAAGAGCACATCAGGCACTTGGAATCATCTCACATTGAGTTGATGGCTGGGGAATTTCAGAGCTGTCCCAACTGCCTTGTGCTCTCATGGCTCAGGATGATCCCCAGCTCTGGATTTCTGCTGACTATAAAGCTACACAATTCTTGTCCTTGTTGTTGGCTAAGACATTTCTTGGAAGAAAAAAAAATTATTCCATGTTCAGAAGAGGTCTCTCTTGCCTGAAAACTTACCTTTTGGGCAGGGTCCACAGAGGTGGTAAAATATGCTTGAAAATTCCTGTCTGAGTTCTCAGCTGGAGATACACTGGATTCTTTCTGGCTGATTTGAAAATAGCAAAGACAGACCAACCTGAAATTACACCACAGGAATAAAATTCTCCAGGGGCTATTCTGCTGACAGATCCATTTCAAAATACTGCAAATTCTGGCTGTGTCCCATCACTCTCCAAAAGCTCAAAAGAGCAGATGTCCTGAAGTGGCTAAAGCAGCACGATGACTCCCCCACACCACAGGATCACCAGATGTCCTCTGCAGGCAGCCCTAAGATTGCTTCTCAGTGCTGGGCCAGAGGAAAGAGCTGGGGATCTGGCACAGCTTTAGAAATTATTTCCCTCATAAGTGTATCCTGTGGTTTTTTCTTTTCTCCAAAAACAGAGCTGTTTGAAAATAAAGGCTTTAAAATATCCAGGCAGAGATGGGTGTGTGGCCTCCCTTTATTTCAACAGTCCCCATGGCTGGTTGTTCTAAATGGCAACAGAGTTGGTCCCTAAGCTGGAAGAATCCAGTTTTCTCTTGGCTGTCTGGCCCAAATACCATTAATTCCAGTAAAAAGTGCAAAGACTTTAGAGAAAGAAAGACAATACCTCTAAGCAACACAGCACTGAAGAATGAAGAGTGTAGGGAACAAGTCTCAAAGGATTTCCAAACAAAATGTAAAGGAGTTGAGAAAAGAGAACAGAAGATGATGCCTTGTGGGCAGTGAAAGAGGGGGAAGAAACATCATTCCTGACAGATGTTACTCCAAAAACTCCAATAACTCCTGTTGTACCTGGGCTGCTGGGTCTGGACCTTTCTCTCAGGAGTGTCACTGCTGCCCAGCCCTGCCCCTGTCCAGCCTGGGCTGCTCCAGACCTGGTGGGGATCAGCTCAGCCCTTCTCCTCCCAAACACTCCCCTGTCACATCCAACTTCATCACCAGTCAAATATTGAAAAAAAAAAATCAACTCCTGAGAATAATGAAATCCACGAGTCTGTGACTGATAAGATCAAAAATTCAGAATTAGATTTGATGGTTCACAATGAAGATCCTGAAGTCCTGACTGCTGACAAAAACCAGTACCCATCCATCTTCTCCCACCTTCTTTTGGAATGGAATTGACAATTAGGGGTGACATCCTTTTGTCAAAACAAGCCTTCTGTTAAATATTTTACAGGCATTCTAGGGATTCTGGCAAAGGGCTCACTTTTTGTGCAATTTATCTAGAGCAGAAATTTCCATTTTATCAGATGGTGCTATAAAGTAAGACGAGAAAAAAAATTACTCTTGATTTTTCTTTTGGTTTCCTGATTCAGGAGAATAAGAAACCTGCACATGGGATAAAGGGAATCTGAACAGAGAGAAATGCTTGAAAATTTAGCTCAATGATAGAAAATATTTCTAAATACAAATATAGCTAAATACATGTCTATGTGCAAGCATTGTTTTTTAATGTATAAAAATCAACATTTACATACATTGCTAGCTGCAAGATTCATGCACATGTCCCACAACAAAGTTCAAGAACACAGGGAATGCAGTACTGAAAGAGGAAAAAGCTGAAGCATGAAACTGCCCAGGGTTCCACATCAGACCTGCATTCCAGGGACACAAACCCAGCACACACAGGATTAGAACTTTGAAGAGGAAACCTGGTTATGGCAGAAAGAAGCACAGCAAGTACGATCCAGGTCACCTCCCTTGATGCTTTCTGGACTCCCAAGGTGCACATTGTGCTTTGGCAGTGCCATGGGGCATTTCTTTCCAGCCAGTATTCTTCCATTTCCTCAGAAACATTGCAAAATGGTCATTGCTTTGGAGCACAGCAGCCCTCCAACTTTTTTCATTAAAAAAAGTTTTAATAAAAACTTTTAATAAAATTTTCATGAAAGCAGAAAGTTCCAGTTGTCTTGACCCAAAGTACCCAATGACACCAAGGGAACACCACCACCTCCACCTTACCAGCAGTGCAGAATATGTGTGGCTGGTCCTGTCAAAAGGGGAATGTGAGTAGACCTGAAATCTTTAGAGTGGATCAGAGTGACCAATTTTTTCACTGAATTAGATTTAAGTTGTAATTACAGGTTCATTTTGCATTTATTTGGAGCAGAGGATTCTTCTAAATATAGTTTGATACACGAGATCATCACAGGAACAGTACGACTGGCAATAATATTTTTTTAAAGACAGCAGACGTGTTCTTTGCGTAATAACAGGGCAACATGTATAAATAACTTTAGTTCTGCATAAGATATTGAGAGGTCATAGCAATCCTTTTTCTTCTCCATGACTGGAGTGTGGGTAGGCATCTGAATGAAAGGAAAACTTCCAGCAGAGATGGTCTTTTTTCCTTTACTTTCCTTGATCCACCCAAGAAGGAATATGGAAGAAAGAAGTCTTAACAGAGTTGTCACTTTGAAATATTCCAGTGTTTTAATTAGGGTCCAGAGTCTGGCAAAATTTGTCAAACTTTCCCTTTGAAAATAAGGTGGGTTTAACCTTTGAGAACGTTCTCCTGGGTTGTTAACACAGTTCTTACACAAAGCTGTGCTAAGTATGGAGGTGGGACAAGGTGTGCTCCACATCCTTCTGAAGTGGTGGAAAGACTCTCATGGTCCTCAGAGATCTTTGGCTCAAACTTATAGTTCTAATTTTAGGCTCACTTGTAATTGTCCTTTTTCCTCCACTAACTGCTCCATAGCTTTTTCTATTTGCTTGTTTTTGTAATCAGAGCAGACAGAAAGAACTATTATAAAAAAGTATTTTCTCTGGAATAAGGATTCCTCCTTATGATGTTCATGCTTATTCCAGAGAAAATACTTTTTTACCACCTCATGGTATGTTCATTAGAAGGATGAGAAAAAGATTAGAGGCAAACAAAACTGAAATAAAGCTGCAGATGGGACGCAGTAGCTGATGCAAAAGGAGAAAACATACTCTTAGATAAAAGAGATTAAAGAGAGCAGAGATGATGTAATAAAGAAAAATAGGTCAAAATTCAGGATGTCATTTCCTTGGTTAGAGCATTATTGAAGTAAACAATCTTGCAAGACCAGGGTCAGGATCTGACTAAGACTGAGACTAGCACACTAGATGTTTAGTCTAGCCCTAAACTTTGTCTTCTGAGAGGCTTTAAGGACTGATTCCTCTTGGTTCTGTCCATCCTTATTCAGTAGTAAGAGCTGAGCCAAGAGATCAGGAACTGGTGAACTCTGCAGGATCTAGTGGGAAAAGTTTTGTGGGAATGGCTACTGTTCCTGGAGTTTTCCTTTCTTAACAAATGTTCTCTTTTTAGAATAATGCTTGAAAAAGCCTGATGTTCTAAGAGACAAGCTGATCTTGTGTTTTTTTCCTTGATACAACTTTAAAGGTGAGATCTGCATTCCACAGTGTGAGGACAGGGGTTCAGGCCAGGTGGGGAACATGATCTGGCAGCTCAAAGCTGCAGGGGAAGGCTCTAGTGCTTGGCTGCACTTGTACCTCTGTGGCCAGTGCTCTGTATGGGGAAAAAACTCCATGGGCTTGGCACATACAGGAGGGGAAAAAGCCCCAGTGGCTGGAGATTCCACAGATAAACCCTCATTGTCTACAAAGGAAAAGCCTTTGGCATCTTAGATAATATCTGAGATTAATTAACAGTTTGTTTAATGAAGTTGCAGCCAGATATCTTTAATCCAAACAGCTCTCTAGAGCACATTTATATGCAGAGCTCTGGGCAATTACCAAAAGTACTGCTCCATAATAAGAAAACAAAACTCATTTATGAAATAATACACATGTATTAATACCTGAAAACAAAGAATAATCTTCACTTAGATACAACATAAAAATAACTATACAAGCCAGACAACTTTGACAAGATCTCCTGGATACTTAAAAAGCACAGTAAACATCTGCTTTATTTCTGAATGCCAAACCTTAAAAAAACCCACTCTCTTGTTAAAAGTCCAGCTCCTTATTTTAATTAAATTACCAGGTGTTTATAAAATATCATTCTCTGGTGAAACTACAGTAAACAGGAGAGATCCAAACCTCTGTAAATTGAGAATGCAGGCTTCAGCTGTCAGGATGTCATGGAAAAGTTTCAAGGTGCTCTGTTGGTGTGCATTGGTGCAGTGACAGATGTATACTGACCATTTGAAGGGAAGTGAATGAGTTTAGATGGACAAGTAGAATTGCTAAACAACTCATGTTTAAACACAGGGAAAAAAAGACAATAGAAAAGGAAAATAAAAGAGAGGAGTTTCAGTGGAGGGTATCCTATTTTATTGTTCTTATTATGTCTTTACTGGAACACACTAGAATAAATGCTCTGGGCTGTAAACTAACACCATTCAGCACAGAATGGATTAAATTCAGTCAGAACATCTTTTCTGATCCTTTGATTACATATGAGCAATGTTTGTGATTATGTCTCCCTTTTTTGGCAGAAAACACCAAAGCACACCACGACATGGCTGCATGACATGGAAAACCTTCTCTTGCTTGTGTAGATGTCCATATACGTTTATCAAATTAAACAGTGGTACTGTAAGTTAGCAGTGAAGAAAACATAGGTATGACAAAGAAATCTAGGGAAATATACGTTGCAAAGAAAAATAGGAAGTTTCTTCAGGAGTATAATGTCTGCTTTGTTAAGATGGTAGTAACAGATAACAAGAATTGTTTAAAACTACACTGTTATTAATACTATAGATAAGACAGAAAAAATGTATATTGTAATAGACACATGCAGGTACACACACACATTCTACTGTTTAGTATTTGAAGACAAAAAAAGATGATACAATCAGTGGCCCAAGGATATTAAACTCCCTTGCATCACATTGTCAGAGAAGTCACTGTTAAAATCCTTCTATTAGAGATGAATATTTTTATATCAAAGAATCCATGCACTATAAATCCAAAGGTTGATAGAGAACAGTAGAAACGTGCAATGCTGCCAGGAGCTAAAGTGAGGAAGCAGAAGGATCAGAGTAATTACAGGTCAGTAATTCTGGCATCAGTCCTAAGCAAAATAATGGAAAAGTTGATAAGGGCTTCAATTAGTATAAAATTAAAGGATGACAGTATAATTGGTGCCAGTCAAGATGGCTATATGGAAAAATAAGTCTTGCCAAACATTTTGATGAACACAACTACACAGGTTGCATAAGACATTTGGCTTAGTCCCTCTGTGTAGCCTGATTAAAGGACTGGCGCTGAGAAAAGCAGGTTATGGGCAGAGTGGCAATACCAGCATGAAGCAGCACGTCCTGCCTGACACTGCTCCTGTGTGCAGCCAGGCCAACCAGTGTCAGGTAGAGACACAGGAAAGGAGACCAGGAACAGTCTGTCATCAGAGGCCACGGCAAGGAAACAGCAACAGGAAATTCTGAAAGCCGTGGCAACGTCCCCCTAACTTCAATAACCAGAGTTTTTCATATAAAGCTTGTAAAGAACCCAAAACCTAAGAAAATTCTGCAGAGCTTCAAGTAGAAAACATACTATGAGACATGTACTTAAAATCTGGATGGAGATCAGAGTGTCCAAAAATTTGAGGTTCAGTCCAGAGTAATGGACAGGTTCAATTCCACTGCAGAGAGAATATTTGGGAAATATGTAGCAAAATCTATAGACTGATTCCTGAAAGTTGCAACAGGAGAACTGAATCATAGTGCATTCCAAGCCCTACTAAACAACCAAGTCTAGTCCCAACAGATTTTGTGTACGTTCATCACAACACAGATGCTTTCATGTCTCAATTCTCCTGGGAACACCATGTGTTGTGTCTGTTTTGTTTCTTAACGATTTGCAAACTTTTAAAACTTGGCTGTGTTGCTACTTTGCTTGTGGGTTCAAGAAAAGACAAGAATCCATAAACCTTTGATCCACATGCTACAAATGCACTAGAAAAAAAAAAGAAGAAAAGAAAAGAAAACACAGTGCTGTCAACAGGAAGATATAAGGCTTGGTTTGTATGAATGGGGATAATTAGTTGAAATGTGATATGGATTATTTTTTTTTTCTGCAAAATATATGTATTTGTGAGAACAGTTTTTATGCAAAGTGTTTTAGAGAACATTTTACGTCAGATTAAATCTCAAAGATACTTTTTCTGGTCTCAGCACAAAACAAAGAAAGGACGAGTTTCCTAGTTAGCTGCAGAAAAGAAAAATGTCATAATTGTTTTTATTAGCTATAGATTTAATAATCTAAAAAAATATTAGATCTCTTTACAACTACATTTTTAAGTATCACATTTCAGAAAGTATTTGTGTAGAGTTTTGTACATCTCATTTTAAGGAGCTCAGCCTAGTAACAAGAGAAAAAGAAAAGATACTTTCAGGGACTTCTCTACCTTGCTAGAGAAGTTTACCCAGCAGAACTTGGGACAGACAGCTGCTTACCCGGCTGGCCCAGCTCTAAGGCAGTAAGTGACTGTCTGGGGATGGCAATTTTCCTTCTCATCAGATGGCTGTGAGTTTAATCCTAAATAACAGCTGGGCTCCTGCTCCAAGCCAATTGTCTTGGCTCCCTCTATAGTCCAGGAGAGAAATAGGTACTTTTGAATGGCAGCTGATCCGTGAATGCCAGCAGTCTGTCTTTGCTGGAGTGACATGTCTTGATCCCCAATGGCTCTAGAGGGAACCTTGATGAGCAACTTAGCCTGGAACTCAAACCTCCAACAGCCAGCACCAGGTGAGGTGAATTATATCGAGTGGTACCATTGATGCATATATTTAAAGCCAAAATACAACTGTGCCCATTAATTTAGCCACAGGGGTCAGGTTTCAAAGATCCAGATAAGCACTGGAGATTTGACTCAGGGTTTATAAATATCCATTTCATATTTGAGTCAAATGTAGCTATAAAATGAAATGTGAGAACCTTATATATATTTGAGAGGAGTGTTATGAAAATCACTAGCTGAGAGGGCAAAAGGAGGCAGGGGTTTTCCCTAGTTAGCTTTCCCTTGGCTCAAGGGAGCAAGCTTGCATTTTGCCTCCAACCCTCTCCAAGAAAATGGGAGGATGGTTGTTCACAGTTTATCAGCTTTGGTGCAGGGTCTGTGCAAGCTATGATTCAAAAGTAATTGTGGTAATTGCTGTAACTATGAAGTTAATGCACGCAACGTTAATTTTGTTCACAGAGAGTTGTGCCAGTAATGGCACCATCCATCATTTTCTGTTAAAACAGGAACAGGTGTTAATCTCCACTCAGCAATGGGTGCGATGTACGTGAGCAATAAGCAAAGTGCCAAAAAAGAAAAACCACCGTCAAAACTCTCTGTCACAGAAAAACAATTTCTAACAATATCTCTGTAATTGGACTCAAGTAAAGAGTGAAAAATGATTTGATTTTTCAGTGACAGGGATTGTTAATTAACCCAATTTTTCTATTCCACCTTGATTAGTTTTCTGTACGAAGATCCATTTTAGCTCCGTACAGTGTAGCTTAGGGTAATAGACACCCAGCTGCTGTAATCTTGTCAGTACTCCCACTTGCAGAAAAGTAATCTTTTTTCCTTAGGTAGACTGCTAAACTATTACCAGGTTTTCAAGCATAATGGAAAACAGTGCAGGAGAGAATTTAAATAGGACTTTACCAACAATTTTGGTATTTTTCTAGTTTTAACAGTAACTTTACAACATTTTTAAATGCTTTGCACATCCTGTCATCCCAGGCATAAATCTATCCTCCCAGGTTTCTGGATATTCCCAGATGCCCTTGGCACTACAGTGTTGGGTTGCTCAGTTCCATGCTATGCTATCTTCCAGAGCAAGAGCACGGCCAAAATCTCCAAGGGTTGGCTGTGCAAACTGCTTCATTCAGCAGCACTCAGTTTGTCAACAGGGCTCATTCCAAGCAGGTAGCAAAGTGTTTCCAACAAGCAATCAGAGCAGCACTACACTTTTAGTTACACTCTGTATTTGAGACACTTCCAAAGGCCATGCCAGGGGCATGTGCATGGTTTAGCCCAAGTAAAGGAGTACATTTGTGCTGCTCAGTGCTCACACCTTTCCCACCAAAGGCATGTCTGTACCTTTCCTGATAAAAAGTAGCCCACAATGCTGACCTTTTCTGTCCTGTGGCAGAGACTGCAATAGCATTTGGGAGAGAATAAGGTCATTTGGGAAATGTAAGAAAGAAAAAAGGAAGTGTTGAGATGGAAATACATTTTTGGAACAAAAATGAGCTAATAACTAAACCCAACTTTTCTGGATTTGTATTAATGCTTAATTAGTGCTACCCAGCACTTAACTGTTCTTCAGCATTGGGGTCTGATATATTATTAGTAATAAACCTATTGCTTTGCAAAATACATGATTCTACATAATTCAAATACTGGGAAACAGAGCCAGATTTGAAATGCAGTTAAACCCACCCTGTGTGTAGTGTTCTCCTGCTGGGCTGATGTGGCTCTTTTGGTTTAGGGGAGCAGTGCCTGCATGAGCAGGTGCCACATCTGAGCTTCACACATGGTCTCCCCTCGATTGCACTGGATTTGGGACCAGCTGCAGAGAGGACAAGGATTTGGGTAACAGATTTGCCTCACTTGAAAATTTAGGCTTTGAGAAAGAGGAGCACAGATAAGCAGTGCACCCAGTATATTTAGCAGGAAATGAAATATTTTGAAAAACAGAGAAAAAAAGGTGCATATGTTATGTCCTTCATATGAGTATAATCAGATATTGTAAATATTCCTTCACCTGTCCAGCTGATCCTTACAAACTACTCAGTGAGTGAAGGCTTTCCTAAGTGATCTTGTTTTGGTTTATTTTGGTTTTTATAAATAATTAATTTATTTTTCAAAAGAACTCTGAATTGAAAAATCAACACACATCTTTCCCTTGTCATGTATTTAATTTAAAATCTGATGTTAGTACTGGAGATTTCAAAAGGAGAACTAAACCAGAAAGTTTTTCATTTTGTTTGAGAAAATCATTAAATGCAAAACCTGCAAATCACAGAGGTGGCCTTGGTGCTGACAAACAGACAAACTCCAGGAAATTTAAGTGCAAATTTCACACTCCTTGTCAAGAAAATAAACCTAAAAGAAAAAATAAGAAGAAGAGGTCATTGTCCATTTATTCCTAGTTCTTTCTTAATATAAATGCCCATTTGCCAGGTAGATGAAGGTACCACTCTAAATGCACCCTTCATAATTACTGTTAGTAAAAAATTTTAAAACGCCTGCAACTTTAACTCTATGTTTCATAATTTGCATTATTTTTTTAATGTCTTTCAGGTGCTGAATTTATTCTTCCAAATATTATTTCTTTTTAAATAATAGGCTTTTATGCACAGATAGATTAAATAAAAATTAGTGTGTGAGCTCCCATTATATAAAATGTTCTTACCCTTCTGGCTTTTGAGATAACTTTCCTTTCTACTCTGCTTCAGTAATCAGTTTTCCTGAATATATTATGTATCATTGCCCAAATTTGTGGGGAGCATTTGTTGTACACAATGTAGAAAACACAAACAGAGCATTCTAGGATTGACAGAACTGCATAGGCCAATGTAAAAACCCAACACTACACTATTTTTTTTAAGATTATGAAGCCTTTTGACTCGTGTATGTTTCAATGCTGTCTTTGTTTTGCACTGTTCTTCAAGTCATCTTTAAACTACAAAGAATTAACCATAAGTTGTGTATTTCTTTGTGCTGTTGTGGCTTAGCTCCTCAAATGGGTAGTTCTAATCCAACAACTACAACAGTACTGACTATCCTCTATATGGTCTTGGCAGACAAATGCAATTTTAGTTCATCTCCCCTGCTACAACTTGCAGCTCTGGTGAACCTGAAACTTATAAAATTAACAATAACATTCTCTACATTACACTCAGATTAATTATCAAATGCACATGCTCCAGACTTGGAAGCCATTTTTTCACTTTATTTCAATCACTGCAGCATTATTTTTTGTCAGAGTGAATTTTAAAACTTGAGTTGGCAGCAGCCTGGTGCCACTGGCTGGTTGTGGCAGAGCACAGCTACCCATGGGGGAGTAATGGGCTGTGGAGCCCCACATGGAAACTTGGCTCTAAATTAGTGTTGTAAAAAAGAAAACAGTAAAGTATGAGAGAATTACAGAGCCTTTGGTGATATGAATAAGGAGAATGTCACTAGATATGAAAATCTGGGGTGGGAAGCAGAGTAATATTGAGAAACTTTATTGATATAAGTCAATTATGTTCAAAAAATTGCCTTTTGGAGTCAAATGGTTACTCGATGATTGAAATCCATGGTAACTCTTCCACAGCCTTATGTGGGGCCTGGATTTCATCTTCAACAGCCAGGAATACCCTACAGCAAATATTTTCATCTGTGAAGACAGAAAAGGAAAAAACAATTTAAGTATTCTTAGGATACAGAGTGAATGGATTAATGACATTATATTATTCAGAATATAATTAAATCCTGAAGTTATTTTTAAAAATAGTGCAATCATGTGTTTATATGTGGAGCTAAGGCACTTCTTCCCCTTTTTTTCTTTTTTTAAACATTGCATGATGACATCAGCTAACGCTGCATCATTTCTCAGGGATTTTGTGCAGAATCTTAATGTTTACACTAACAACGTAATTTAAGAAAGTATATTATGTAAATCCTTGAATCTCCTAGGGTCTAGGAATGAAATGTAATGCTAATTTGATTTAGTAATTTGTTCTCTCTCCCCAGAAACACACAATTACTGCTTTTGAAAGACTTTTTTCTTTTTCCATCATGCTAGGACTAAATTGAAAACTGAGTCGGCAGCAAAGCCCAGGCTGGGAACATAGAAGAGCTCTGCTACTCAGGCTCTTACAGCCAGAACACAGAGTGCAGGGAGATTTATTTCTCAAAACGGAATGTTCATTATCTCTCTTTTTTTCTTTTTTTTTTTTTAAGCAAGAAATGGAAACAAAATAAGTCTTCTTGAAATTCCATAATAGTAATCTAAATGTGAAATGTGAGCTGAAAATAACGTGCCTCTCTGTGTGTGTCTAGAAGAGAGAGGCCTTGTAGTTCTGTGCGTGTCTGTCTGCAGGAGGGAAGGAGGGAGGTTGTGTGTCTGTGTACAGTAGTGTAGAAATAGTTCATCAAATGAGTGGTTTCCTGTCCTGATCTGTAGATTTTCTTTCTTCCATGAAAGGAAATGGAGATAATTGATCTGACTTCCATCAGCACATAAAAGAGATCGTCGGCAATTTGTTTTCTGAAGGGCTACTTAAATACATGGTGATGTGGCCAGCAGGAGAGATCACCCACGAACTCTGCAGCAGTCCCAGATGCCTGGTGGGCACACCCAGAGGACCAATACATTCCGTCATCTGCAAAGTATGACCTTCCTTTCTTTCTCTCTCTCTCTTTCTCCCTCTTTCTTCTTCTTTAAGGATACACGGTGTCCCTCCAGGTTCTGCAGCCTGGGTTTGATTAAATAATTATAAACTTCAAGCAGCAGATCTATCATTTACATTCCTGAACATGCCAACATGTGCCTTTTGTGGGGATGCCAACCAATACCAAAGCTTCAGTCATTATTGTCATTGAAAATACAGTGGTTCAATGTTTGTGCTATTTCCTGGATTTTGGCAATATAATGTTGCCCAGCAATTTGCCTTTAGTGCCAACAGCACTAAAGAACTTCATAATAAATCCTTTCTATATTTACTCAGTCCACCACTGTGTCACTGAAATTAGCATTTTACGATCTTATGCTCCAAGGAACCTATTTTCTCTCTTTTAACTCCATGCTATTATGAATCCCAACAGAAAATCCTTCAAAGCATGGTTTGCTTCAGCTTCTCTCTGTAAGGATTGCTGTCAGTTATGTTTGTTTTCTGAAAAGATGTAGAGCTTGCAGCTCCTTGGTACATGATAGCAAAGATAAACCAAACTAACAAACAAGACAGAGTGTTTAATTTAGAGATATTACAGAGATTGCTTTAAAATGTCAGATGTCCTCATGCAGCCTTAAGTGCAGAAGACAAAATTAACAGAAGAAGATACCAAAAAAGTAACAGGACCTTTCCTTGAGGTCCAGATCAGCCAACTCTGCTCATGTGAGTGACAGACTGAATGAAGACAGAGAGTTTGACTTCTCTGAATGAAAATATCATGGTAATGGAATAAAACAATAACCAGTGTAGGGGCCTTAGCAAAGGAGTGTTCCCAGGAATACTCCAGCCAATGCTTCATGGAAACTGTGGGACCACTGGGATTGAAATATTGTTGTAACTGGGCAATTCAGCCCTTTGCTTACAATGCTGTGGGAGAGAATAAAACAGTGCCTTTTGCACTGAAATCTCAGAGGCACTTCCCTGTGAACCCTGAGTTTGGGATCCTGTCTAGGTGGTCAACATGGGGCCAAATTCCACTCATTTGTTTGGTCCAAGCAGAGGAGCAGCTGTAGTAAAAAGATTGAGGGGAAAATGAGAAGCAAGGATTTTCTAGGAAAAGGAAGAAAAGGTTTGATTAGAAGGGAGAGAGAGCAGAGGGCAATAGTTTTTGTGTTTGCAGTGAGAGAAGTGAAAGCAATGCCTTCTGGAAAGAGATGGATGGCTGGAGAAGAGGAGGCTTGGGAAGAGGCACACCAAGTGTCTGACTGCAGCTGTATTTTTTTGTCACTAGAATAGAGAGAGGGTGGAATTTTTTGACTAATGGGAAGCACATCGCTACAACCCTCTCATAACCCTGAAAAGCTGAAAAGATTGTGCTGCACATTCTGTCATGTAGCAAATCCACCAGAAACCCCCTCGTGCCCCAGAGTGGGTTATTTTGGAGACGTGCACGTGTGTGTGCACGGTCACAAGGCCGGGCAGGAAACTGCTCTGTAATCTCAGCCCCGGCGGCAGAGGCGGCTCCCGCAGCCCCGAGTGATGTGGGTGCACACCAGCTGAGTTACAAGCTCCCACAGGCACAACCCCTTGTTAGGAAAATCCTCAGCAGAAGCCATTTAACCCCTCTGGTCCTGGCCCCTCGGAGCGGGACAAATCCCATGGCTGCAGTGGTGAGAGCAGCAGGCCCGGCCCCGCGGGCCCTCACCGGGGCTGGGGAGGCCCTGTGGGATCCGACCCAGCAGTCTCTATTATCTATAATATCTATATCTCTAATATCTATATTAATGTGATATATGTTCTAAATAAATTCGTGTATCAAGTATGTTGTATGTCATGATCTAAAATTGTGCTGCAAGTTCTGATTTCCAAAAATTGCAAAAGGCATCTCCGACTACCGAGGCACATTTGCAACCGTCAAATTTCTCAAATAATAGCAGAGTGAAACCAAGATTTGCAACAGAAAGAGCAGGGCTGAGCAGGAGATGGCTCATTGATCCTGGATGGACCCACCACTTCTCGGACATCAACACCTGATACAGATCTAGGTGGGGAGAACCCGGAGATTGAACGGATCAACATCCCAATACTCAGTTCCAGGAATTCAATTCAAAACCTGACCCTGCCAGGAAAATTTTTCAAAACCAAACAATGAAAGAAAGAAGCACGTGAATATGCACACTGGACAGAGGCTCACAATGAACTGGCCTCAGGGCAGAAAAACTGTATAAAATCTGCACTCTGAAACCTGGAGTTTGTGGACGAGGTGGTTCAGCTCCGTTGAGGCTGTTCCTGTGTTCACCCAACCTCGATCGATGTTGTTTGCTTTTATTGTGGCTGATCCAAATTGATTTTGAGTGGCAAAATAAAATACTTGATATCAAATTGGCTACTAATCATTTATAACAATTAATCACAGGACAATTTCAATAACAAGGATACCTCTGAGGGATGTAAAAAAACTGCATGGGAAAAAAAAAAAGAGTATCTAACAAATAAAATTAAGGTTGTTTGGCTCAGCAGCTCCAGTCCCTGCGGCCCTTCTGTCCCCATCCCCTGGGGTGAGCCCCAGGGACTGCAGGGGTATAGCAGCCACCCGAGGACATTCTCACTGCTCCGGCAAAGTGCAGCTCTGGGGAGCACAGGAATGGGAATAGGTGATTCCAAGAAGCTGGTAAGGCTGGAAACAATCTGATCTTCAGGTCAGACTGAGAAATTTTGTAAGCAACTTCCAGGCATAATCTATGTTTTGCTCCCCATGAAGCAGGCTACAAGGGAGTTCCTTACAGTGAGATGGACACTGCACTGGGTCACCTATTAATCCACTGTTTGTTAATTGTGGTAATGGGAGATGCCCATTTCACTACAGAGAGAAAATATTTCAGCTGGTTGAATTATTAAGGCAGCACCCTATCTTTTTCCCTGCTTTTTTAGAGCTTTGTCTTATTTGCATCAGAGTAGTAGTTTTCTAACTTTGGTTTAAGGTGCCCAAGGTGTTGGAAGGGTGTGTAATAAACACAGAAAGCAAAAATGTTCTTGCCATGCTGCTTGCACAGCTGGCTGGCTGTGTAGCTGTGTATGTCAGATGTCACACATGCATTAGGTGAAAACATGGGGCCAGGTATACAAAAGTGCCTAGTTTTTGCCTCTGCTGGGTCCTCTTCCCATGGTAGAGGCCTTCAAACTTCCAGAAATTCAGGGAACTGAGCATATAAAAAAGTAAAACAAAAAGAAAAAGAATTCAAAGGTAGCCAAAACCTCTCTGTTTTTTTGTTTCTGCTTTTTCTGCTTTAGATGTGCTGTTCAAAGTCTTTCCTGGGTTAAATCTGTTGAGCTCAGTGTGTCACTGCGAGAATTTACATGGAAAGACATTTCTGTTATGGCTATAAACCACATCAATCTTGGAATAGAGAAATCTCTTCTGGTGTGACACTATTGTGGCTGAGTTGTGTCAGCTCCTCCCTGTCAGCACTGGGGACACAGGTACTGAAATCTGGGACATGGGGATGGGATGTTGGGACACTGGCTGGCACATCTGGTTAGAGGGAACCTGGGTGAATGGGCAATTTCCAGCCTGTTGGGGTGAGTCCCCTGAATTACACCATGGACCTACACATTTTATGAGTTTAGACAGTCAGACTGAACCCTAATTCTGTAGGCTTGTGGTGTGACCAGAAACCACCTCCTTTTCTGCTTCTGATTTTCCTCAGTAGTAAGGAAAACTGAGTTACAAGAACAATATTTCACCAACAATTTCTTCTAAAACTATTCTAATAAAAACATCCTGAAACTAGTATTCATCTACTTCCTTTTCTAAGAGGTTTTTTGTGTTTTGAGTTTTAAGGCGTTTTTCTTAAAAAGTGGTTTTTAATCTTAAAGGGCACAAAAAAGAGCAAAAAATATTACTGAAAACAAAAAAACTCCTTTTACCATCTAACTTATGATCAAATTACTACTCAATTAGTTACTGAAGGTAATTTGTTACTAATGACAGGGAAAACATCTATAAAGTAGGTTCTGAGCTTGTAAAAACCTGAATATAAGTGACTAGAGAAATAAATATGTATGGAGACTTCTCATGTCCTCTAAGACACTGAGGAATACAGCAGATATCAACATTGTTTTAATTTATTTTGTCTGCTTCCATCTGTGTGCCCTGCACTGTTGGCTCGTTGGGATGCTGGATTTGTTGTTTTATACTTCTGTGTACGAAGGTCACTTGTCTACTGATGTTTTCACTTACAGGACCTCATTTGTTTCACAAACCACTACTGCAAAGATGACAGGAAGGTCTTTGAAATAATATGAAATCCCTATGATATGAGTGTGGCAGTGACTATTCCCACACTGTCACCACTGGGAGGTAATTTCCTCGGGATGGTTTTGGCCACTGAATCTGGATTGAAACCTTAGGTAGAGTGACAAAAATACAGGTTGAATTGTACCAAAAGACAGTGTGTAAATGCACTTTTAAACAATGTTGTCCTTCCATCACCTTTGACAGTACTCGATCATTCCCATACACAAAGCAAAGCAACACTAAACAGGACATTTTTTCCTAGTGTCTCGCAGGAGTCTGCTTGACATAGGAATTACTTCTGCCATGATCATCATTAAATATCAGCTGCTGCAAGCAAAAATCTATATTGTGCAAACCAAATATAACCAAAACCAGCCCTTTTGATCCCTTAGAGTTCCAAATTCATATAGTCATGCTTCAAAAAAGAGCTGTAAAAAATTTGGTTTGCCGTCTGTGTGGGTCTTCGCTGGCTCTGTGTCAGATCATACCTTTGGGATTCTGCCATGTTTACTGATTTTTTCAATCAGGTAAAGAGAAGAAAAATTATGTGTAAAGGAGAGCAAAGGGCATCCTACAAAATTAAATCCCTTCTATCATTAACTTTCTTAAAAAAGACAAGTAGATGTAAGAGCAAGGTTGCAGTAACTGAAATAGAGCACAAAACATCACTGATTAAAAACATCACGTACACAATCTCAGGGCTACTTGAGGCTTCAGCCCTCTGATGGATACAATATGCAGTGTATGAGGGGATAGGTAGAGAAAAAATACATGTTATATTGCAATTCATTGATTTATGGGAGAACATCTCTTTTACCACTTTGGGCCATATTTTCATTGATTTACCCTAAATCTTAGTTTTACGTCTTTATCTTTCAGCTGTGCCAATGAATACACCCAGAGAGATTACAGATGTGGCACTGTGTACACTCAACCCTCTTTAGGCACTGCAATAAAGTGCTAGGTGTGGATTCCCTCACCATGTGGTCCTGGAAAGCATATTATTCTGGTCTACCAAATTGAATGCATGAGTCTACTGTCTTCAAGTACTTGTGGTGACTTGGCTGTTGGCACTTGCTACACATTTTATCAAGGGCTTTCTAAGCAGTTCCTGCAAGTTTGAGATGATTCTTCAGAGACCTAATGTTTCAATGGACCTGACGTTTTTGAGGACTGTAAGAACTCTAAGGCTGAAACAGTACATCAGCTCTTACAGGCACCTGAGACTGCAGCAATACGTGTCTGGCACAGGAGAGCCAGGAGTGTATTTATTTGGACTGTAGTTGTTTCTCAACAGCCACCAGAAAGCACAAGCAAGGTAAAAGGCTTACAATGAACTTCAGTAATAAAGCAATCAATTGATGACAGTTCTTGCCAAAACCAGGGCTTTCTGAATAGCACAGGGCTTTCTGAATGCACAGTCAGGATCTTTACAGAAATGGCCTGCACAGCATGTCACAAAAGAGTTATTTTTGAAACAAAGTTCCCAAACCTGCAGCCCTGCCAGCCTGGCACGGAAGGAAAAAATTCCCCCTAACTCCCAGTGAGGAGGCCAAAGGCAGGTATTGGGAAGCCTGGTCTTCCTGACTCACTTGTGGCAGTGACTAATTTCCAGCAAGCCTCCAACATTTTTGAGAAGCTGTGTGGCTCCTGGAGGTCCCTGCAGGTGATCAGGACAAGCAGCTCCGTGGCCAAGGAAGGGGAGTGTGGCATTTTGGCAAGAGGAGACAACACTGACCACGCACCAGTCGGGCTGAGGAGGAGGGAGCACGGCTCTCCAGCAGGCAGGAAGGTAGGCAGGCAGGGCTGGAACACTGTGTTCCAGTAATTTGGGATGACAGGGGAGACATTGCAGGTTATTATATCTAGCATACATTGGAGCTTTGTTTTGTCTAACTCGAGCGATATTCTGGGGCTCAGTAACTCTCGCCCCAAAGTCTGGGAGGAAGCGTGGGGGGAGAAGAAAACGTAGCAGGGAGGAACAAAACAACTACTATATTCACACTGGCCCAACACAGAGACCAGACCACATTTGGGACTGATTTAGAAAACTATTTGGCAGCATCTGTGGAAAAATGGAAGATCAAATGATACCTTTCTCTAATCTAGGTGATTTCTGCAAGTTAAATATGAAGCATCCCAATCAGCCACAGTGATAGCTACTCTACTGTGGAACTCAGATTGTCTCCATTTGATGTGTATGCATGTGGATGTATGCATCCATATCTAATACTGATCAGTTGGGCCTCAAAAAAGGCCCTTATCAGTAGGGCCTCAAAAATTTTGCAGAGGGGATGGCAATCCTGTCTGGAATAATATGAGCCTGTTGCAATATGGCCATTTTAGTTACTTTTGGAGGCCCATTAGTGGTAGTGGACTGGAACCACTCTCCCCATAAGGACCTGAAAAATAATTGAGTTAAAATAGGGACGTCAGTCTTGACACTTGAGTTAAAGCATCATTAAGGTCTTCTGCAGGACTGAGCAGAAGAACTCAAGGAAGAGACAACTCCCCAAGATCTTTCCTCAAAGACCATTCCTCCCTTGTGTTGTGATGACTTCCAGTAAGTGAATATTCTTAAAGACAATTGTTCTGATATGACAAGAACACAGAACAGAGAGGTATTGCTGTCCAACATAGGACAGAGCTGTAGCCTGTGTGTTTTTATTAGAGCTGAGAGTTTAAGAAAAGAGCCCTGTAATGTGCATGTCCCCCTGGTGAGTTTATGCATGCTCCCACAGCTCTAATAAAAACATACGATGAAGGTAAATTAGGGCAGACGACTGCTTCTGTCAACACTGAGCAAACAGCATCTTTACGGTTTATGTGTGACTTAGAATTCAAGAATGCAGACTTTGTTTTTCATTGATGGGCTTGTTAAAGAAAATTCTTTGATAGTTCCAGAGGAAAAAGAAATTATATAGAAATGTGAAGAGATTAAAGCAAAGAAAGAACCTTGACATCAGACGGGAGCTTGTTTGATTAGGTCACTCTACAGACGAGAAATAATTAAAAATAAAGAAGACAGACAGAGGATGTCAGGTGCTTAAAAAAACATCTCGAGTCTACCCGTGCTAGTGTTCATGTGAGCCAAGACTTCAGGCTCCACAGATGTGGAACGTGTCTCTTGGCTGAGGGTCTCAGCAGGGTGAGGAGAGGCACCAGCGTTTGGTGAGCAGAATGGAGCTCGTACAAGTCTGACAGGAGTGAGGAACGTTTGCTGCTGTTAACAAGCAGAGAAGGAGCTTTTCTGAAGGGGCAGGCAGACAAGCTTGTCTCTAGCCTGGTTCCCTTTTGCTCCTCACCTGCTGCTGATTGCCTGGCCTGCCTGTGCATTAATGAAGTGGTTATTTGCCTTAAGGAGCAACTCGTTGTGCTCCCCGGGGAGCTGCTCCCGCCTGCCTGGTGGCCGCGGTGCCGCTGCCAGCAGCCGGGCAGGTGGTGGCAGATCAAAAAGGAAAACTCCCACAGAGCTTCTGGGGATTTCCTCACTAATATGCTGATACATACATTAGCTGACTGACTGACACTGCCTAAATATTTGTCCTTTACTGCTATGTTTGGCTGTGATTTTAGAGCAACTTTGGTGGTTTGTGATTTAGCCCACTTTATGCATGAGCTGCCTTGACTTTTGCTTGCTGTCCGTCTGCTAACCACCACTGCAGGATTACAGGGGTTGACATCAGGCCATTTCACCTGAGTTTTCTCTTTCTCAGAGAGAAACAAATGGGTTTTCACCTCCCACCTGAGTGCTGCAGCCAGTAACAGAACATTAACAGACTTTGACAGAAACTGAGGAAGTCTGCACTCATATTTACCTTGCACAACACCATAAATTAGTCCAGAAATGGGAAGGAGTTTTCAGTGTCTGTACATCTCTCCAGAAGGTATTTGCATGTTTGCTACATTCCTATGGAGCAGGGAAGCCTGGAAGTGACACAAATAAGCTACTGTTTGCCAGACTGCACCACGTTCTCATACAGCCAGAGATGAGGGCTGCTCCATAAAAGGCCAAGACAGAGCAACACTGTTGGAGGGAAACAAACCAAAAATGTCTTTTCTCTGTAGTCACTCAAACACCTGATGCTTAACCAGGAAAGGCAGACAGGTACCATGACTGTTCAGGTGATCCTGGAAATATATATTATTTAAGTATCTTCCCCAATCTCCATTTGTCCTCCTACATAAAATGAAATGGGTAACTTCCTTTTTTTAAAGTAAACTCAATTGGATCATGCATAGTGTTTAACTGGAGTGATAAATACAGATGGTTTAGGAATTCAATTATATTTAAGTTCTTCTCTAATAAAGCTAGAACAGCTGGTTGCCAGATCCTCAGAGTGCTTCAACTTTGTCAGGAGCATCCAGCATATTTTAAAACCATCTCTTGACCCTACAGAGGAGGTCAATGTTTCTCCTGGCAGCCCACTAGTTATTTTTTAAGTGTCTTGATTTTTTTTCTGTGGCGTAATGCAATTTTACTCATTATCACTACAGATGTCAGACCAAGACTAGCAAGATTACAGCAGTAGCTGGAGCATATGGTTGAGTCATATGAATAATAATCATAAATCCTTTTTGACATTGGCCCATTATTACATCCTGATCATGTCCCCTTGGAATCTCTTGTTTGGTGTAATGTTTAAGTCATTATAAGGTATCTCTGGAGGTCTAGATTTATAGAGCTCTCTATTGGAGAAACACAGTATTAGCAGTATGTTTATACAAACATAAAACACATGAATATTATATACCAATTTATCTATGTGTAGTGTTTATGGAGATGTACAGGAGAAACAATTAACGATTGGCAGTCACCAAAAGAAATGCTTCTGATGACATCTTAAAATCGCAGTGTAAGTCAGGATGTCAGAGATGTTGCTTGAACTGGCTGTTAAAAAAGAAAACAAAGTGTATGTGTGTAAAGAAAAGCAGCCTCTTGCACCCCCCACTGCAGATGTAACAGGGATGTAACCCTAAAACTGAGACTTTTTGGTTAGGAAAGAGCCGGTCTTCCCTGAGATACCATGTCATGGCCAGTATAAATAGTTGCAGGCTGAATACAACACAAATGTGTCGATTGAGCATCATCAGTAGCACCACGGAATTAAACGTGTTGGAAATTACTTCACTTTTGGTAAAGGCCATTTCCCCAGTAAGGGCAGATTTCCTTTTGCCAATGCCCTCCACCCATCTGTCTTATGTGTTTGAAAGCCCCTGATAGCTGAGCTGTCTCAATGCTGTTGAGGGGCTGCACAGCCTGCCTACAGAGGTGCTCCCTCTGCTCTCCTTCCCTGTCTCTCTTCCTCCCCTTTTGCCCCACTCTTTTTGCTGTTCTGTTTCTAAAGAAGGGGAATATTTACAGGAAATCCATGTTTGACCAGAACTATTCAGTCTCATTGTAGAGTGGGAAAACTTCCCCTTTTTTCACCCATATCTCTCTATGCTCAGTGTACCAGCAGGCAGCTGGAGCACTTGTTTATTTTAGGCTGCCCTTCAAACACACGTTACACCAAATTTTTATGCAGCCTGGCAGTTTTCTCCATAAGAGACACCAGTGGCTAAACCCCAACTGCCCCCAGCACAACTGCCACCTGCACCTATCCTGCACAGCCCAGGGCAAGCACTGCACAAAGGAGCTGGATCTGCTCTGCAGACAGAGCCTGATGAGGTGGTGGCCTCACAAGTGGGAGAGGGAGCCTACATCGTGGTTGGAGAGGGTTTTACTTGGAGAGAACCCCATTGTTGTTTCAAGTATAAAAGCCATAAACAGAATAAAATTAATCTAAACATGAAAATACAATAAAAGTCAGTCTCCAGGTCTGACCATCTGTCCTGACCTTGACTGGAAGAGAAAACAACTTTGTACAGCTGTGGTCATTAAACACAACATGGCAAAGACCTGAAAGCTTAAAATGATTCAACGCATTTCTGTTGAAAAAGCAGCCTTGCTCTTGAATTAACAGTAGGGGTGTTGTGTGTTTTTAATTTTTTGATAAATGGAATACTCATTATTATTGGGAATTGTTTCCCAAGAGTCAGCATGTTCTGTTTTTGTTTCTTGCAAATAAGTGAAATATTTAGGCGTTTGCCAACGAACAGGGCTTTTGGAAGTGCTTCCTATTTGAAGAAAGGAAGCAGATTGCAATACACAGAAGGTATCCAAGAGGATACTCTAGACAGATGCACCAGAGATGACATCTGCCATGTCATCAGTAAAAATGATACAGAGCATATTGCTAAGTTATTCAGCAATTTCCAAAGAATCCTCTTTAATGCACAATAAGAAACAGATCTTGGTTGTCTTTTCATGGATGTCAGACTTAAACAAAAACACAGAATGCACTTGCAAGCGTTGGTGTGAAAGGGGACTTTCAAGTACAGGCCTATTAACTGAAACATTCTGCTATAAGATATCAAAAGACTGCCTATTTGCCACAAACTGCACAAAGTTATACTCATTTTTCTTAGTGGCAGTAAGTGGTTTTAATGCAAGTAATGGAATTTAAAACCAGAAAGTCCTTATTACAATTCAGAGTGCCCTTTGTCCTTTGATAATGAACACCATATTAGTGACTTGAAGAAAACCCAAAACCTTAAAACAGGATATGTTGTTTCAGCATTTAGAACTAGGTGACCAAAACTTTACTACTGAAAGTTGATTGCATCTAATTGCATATAGACAAAAATATAAAACCAATTTCCAAACCCTCAGTTACGCCAGCAGTAAGAATAAAAGGAAGATGGACAAACATATAATAAATTAGAAAAATATATCAAAAAGTGATAACCTTTGTTAAAAAAAATCATGATATTTGGTAGAAACCTATTATATTTGCTGCATTAAGGAAAAGAAAATGGGGAAAGGAAAGGAGGGAAAGGCAAGGCCAGGCAAAGCAAGGGACTGTAATGCCTGAAATGCATCCAAGCAGCTGCTGGAACCAAAAGTGTTCCAATTTTAATTGCTCTCACCATAGAACTTACTTGGTTAAAGAACTAAAGAAAATCTTAAAATTAAAAAAAAAATCAGCTACAAATTCTGATCAGGGAAATTCAATTTTTGAATTTTTGGCATGGATAAAATTGATTGTCATAGTAAAATAGGACAGTATTTTTTTACACAGCATGTATGGCACTCAATAAAACCTAAAAACTCTTGTACCTAAAAAGTAACATGAAGGTTTGAAGCATATTTCCTGAGTAAACAAGCTCTGTGATACAGACAAAAAAAAAGGGTAACAAATTTTCCTCCCCACCAAATCAATGGACAAGGAGTACTCCTGAGATCAGAAGTGTCAGTTAAATTATGTCTCTATTTGCAATCTATTTAGACCAGCTATGCCTGGCCCTTCTCTCTGTCTCTGCCCTTTTCTTAACTTTTGGTTTCTGGCAGGTCAGCAGAAATCCCTGGTGTACAAAACTACTGAAGCCTGGGACAACACAAAGGAACCGTGACCGCTCGGCCTCTTGGCATGGAAGGAAATGTACTGCACAAACATCTAAAGTGAAAAAAGAGACATGAACCTCAATTCCACAAGTCTCCTCAGAAGCCTTTGCACTATTTTAAGGCATCCACAAAAGCTAATGAAGTGGAGAAGACTTTGGAAATAAAAGAAGTCCAGAGGTTTCAGAACAGTTGTGACTCATGATTCTCTCTGGCCAAACTCAGCGGAGCTCTGCACGCCCTGAACCTCTGGACCATACAAACACACCCACCACTGTGGAGTTCCTTCTGATGATGTAAAGTGCTGTCAGGTGTGGTTAACACACACTACTCTGAATGAAGGGAAACAAAATGTTTTTAGTCAGCCAAGTTCTTCTTCTCCTTAATTAAAAATTAACAGGCTATACTTAGGATATGATCAGTTTGCTATTACTGACATAGCACAAACTAGTGAGGAACCAAACTGGCTCATAACAGCAAAAACATTGTCAAATTACCAGTTAAAGATTGAGAACACCTTTTACAAGAGTAGAATAAAGGTGCTGGGGAAAAAAGTCTTTTTGCCCCCAGAATTTTGATTTTGTGGAAAATGTGAAAAATGCTGTGGCTTATTGCAGATCAAAACGAGTTAGCACTTGTTATGAATCTGCCCTTTTGAATACTAAGCATTAAAAAAACCTGGAAACTGTGAATACTGATTAGCTTAAGAAATGGAAAATGTGAATAGTGAGCAACTCAAACTGGTTTCAGATGAAAAGTCTGAGGGAGAATTATTCATGGAACTATATTCTCCTTTATTTTGTCTACTTCACTTATAAATCAGGCAAGTAAAAGGCTATTCAGTCCATCTACTTCCAGATTATTGCCATGCTGCATCATCTCACCAAAAAGGAAAACTTCCCTTCACTTTAGTTTTTACTGCTTCCCTGATTGAATTCATCCCCAAAGCTTCCATTGCCCAAAAAGACTTGTCTACCAAAGAGTGCCAGAGGTGCACAGAGATTGGAATGGAGCCGAGATCCCACTGTAGCACACAAAACTGCCTTGCAGGGAGTGTTGCATGGTCTTTGCCACTGTTTTCTAAAGTTGCTAAGGAGAAACAGAGTGATTTTGGGAACAAAATTCCATTTAATTGTGGTGAAATCTCATTTGCATACTCCCTGGATTGTATTTAAGTTTCCCATCTGCAATATCCTGCTGTGGAGATGACAGGGTTATGGGGAATAAATGTCACAGCTCCCTCAGGTTATCTGTGTGACCCTGGAATGAAGCCAAAGGAGGCTGCTGAGGCAGAAACACACACACAGAAATGGGGAAATAAAACAGGGCCTGGGAAGTGGAAGCTCACCTGGTGCCCTGTGGGCTGGTCAGGTTTGGTTCCACCAAAGAGCACAAACTGCACCAGAGGTGGGTTGAATCCTTGCACAGTTCCAGCTCCGAGGGAGGAGAGCAGTGACAGGGTGCAAGCAAAGGCAGGGATCCCATGGAAGTGCAGGCAGGAGCACAGGCTGGAGAGCAGCTCTCCCAAGCTGAGGGTGATGCTGGGGACACCTGCCTGCCCCACGAGGTCAGTGCCCCAGCAGGAGAAAGGTCTCCTTTCCCTGGAGTGCTGCAGGCAGGTACTGCTTGGGTTAGAGGCCATTCTCTCCAAGTCACTGCAAGCAGTCAGAGGGAACAGTGCTTGGAAATGAACCTTTTGCATAAAAGTGAATAGTAAATTATGGGTGACAGTCTGGAAAAAAAATGGACGTGTGAGGAAGGAGCAGGGAGACACTGTATTACATCAGCTGTAACCCCAGCAACCAGGAGACAATTGGATGCAGCTTGCCATTAATGAAAAAAGCTCTTATGTATTTAACAAAATGATATTTAGTGGAAGATAACATTCTTCTATTACCATCTGGATTCCTGAAAATAATGTGTAAATCTCTGAAGATTTACAATTAAGAGATAAAGCAATGTTTATGGATGTCTGTGAATTAAATAGTGTCTTTGATTCTCCTTGCAATATGATACCATCTTGCCTTGACAAAAATTTTAAGTGGCTGTATAATTTTCAGTATTATTCTTAATGGAGGATGTGTACAAGCTCCCTGAAAAGATTACAGTCTGTATAAGCAATGGACAATAATAGTGCCTGTAGGAACTAACATTTTTTTATAAGCAGTTGAAATATTTATTGCTAATGAGCTCTATATGGCTTTATAGTAACTTGAAAGACAAGCCAGCTCTGTGCAGACACCAGTAAGGGTATGAGACAGCTTTCTTGTCATCAGCAAAATGATATACAGCAAACTATTGGATAATTCAACTAGAAATGCTCAGAGATCACCTTTACAAAATATGAAACAGAACCCTGAGTCTTTCTTTGATGTTAAGGTTTTACAGAGCAACAATAATGTGCTTTGGATGAAGAGGGACATTGCTTTGATAAAATATATGATATTCAGCCCTACATACCTTCTCAGCCTTGGAACACTGCATTCTCTTTACAAGACTGTTTTTTTTAGTGCTATAGACACTTCAGAAGAGAAAAAATGTGATGCATAATAAAGTTGTGACACACAGAAGAGTAGTAAAAGACTAGTCCATATTTCCTGGCCCCAGCCAACTGACAGGGTTAAAAAGGTTAATACCCTGACACAGGACACCAGCAGCTACTGTTATATGGGGATGTCTTTTATTTTTTTATGTTACTTGTCATAAGAAAAGGAAGAGAATATCTTAAAGCTCTTTAACTCAAGCCAAACATCTTCAAACAAACAACCTAAAAAAAATTCAGATCTGATGGAATTTTCATTTGTTTCATTTTCCTGTGTAGTTTAAAGCCCAGTGCTGGTTGAAAACAATCTTCTAAAGCAACTGTAAGATATTATTGCACATTTTACATGATAGCAATATGCTATAGTCCTGTCCTTTAATGAAATTTTAGCTAGTGGATTTATTTTCACATACGTGACTGCTTCCATAGTCACTTTTCTCCTTTTAAATTAAAAAATGTTCAAGAAATTTAAAAAAATGTAAAAATGTTCAGATTGAAATTTAAAATATAGAATAAACCCAAATATTTATATTTATGATCCTAATGTCTGTTTAATAATTCAATGGGGTTTAAGTGCATAAATAATTTCAAAAATCTAAGGGGGACTTACACTTATGTATTCTTGAATACTCAAAATCAGAAAGTAGCTTTATAACTTCTCTTTTTTTAAAATATTATATAATATTGACTTTGCATAAATTTTGACAAGTCCTAGTTAGTGTGACCTCACCTTTGTATGGAATAATCAGTGAAATTTTCACTGGAAATTATGAGCATTTGGCTTCAGAGACACAGCATTCACAAGGATTCCTTTTCAAAGAGAAATTCCAGCCATTGGTCTGGTAATGATACAGTCTTTATCTCCAAAAAACAGACCAAGGATATTTATGTTTGAGGAAAAGGCCTGCCTGTGTAAAAGAATGTTCAGTTTTTCTGTATTCACATTTATAGGATATTTTGCAAGACACACTGGAATATTTTATTGGTGCTGGAAATAGAGCCATCAGAGCTGAGCTTGCTTAACCCGTTCTCACTGCAGAAACATAATTTATTATTATACCTGTCCACAGAATTCAAGAAAAGACTTTTAAAATGTTGTTTGCTCATTTTTCATTCGGGGATTTTATTTGCTTTTGTTTTGTTTTTAACCAATCTTAAAGCATCTGCATTATCTGAAGAAAAACATTCACATTTTGACAGTATTTTACAGAAGGCACTTTACACTTCTAATTTGGGTCCTTGTTTACAAGGGAAAACCTTTTCTCTCTCATATGCGGAGGTGATATGGATTTCTAATGTGTGTTCTTGCACCTATTTTACATTTAGTTGCAAACCTTCATATTGTGCAGAGTTGTGTGAGTAACAACACATTGTCCCATACACAAATCTGGGATGATGCCTGCCAGGGTGCTCTGCAGCTCCCTGTGCATCTTCTAACCCTGACAGATCATTACAGGGAGGGTCATCATGAGATATATTGCTTCTTTTCCCAGTAATAAACCAATAATTGACAATAATTATTTCATCCTCAATCACGTTTCCATAAGGCATTGGGAGAAAAATTTCTAAGGAGTAGAATTATGAAGAATCCGATCCAAAATTGCAAAGAACTGCAAAAGAAGTTGTCCTGGTGGAAGAGAAAATAAGGATTGGTGAGCTGTCAACCCTCCCTGGGGCTCAGGGGAGCTGTGGGGGAGCAGGGTAGGAGTGGGATGAGGGTGGGAGCTGCAGGGAGCAGGACCCTGCAGCCAGAGCCAGCACGATGAGCTGTTCCCAGAGCCAGGCTGGCCCGCAGGGCAGGGAGCCCTGTTTGCACAACACTTTATCTCAGTTAAGAAACCTGCCAAATGCAAGATCTCAGGGTCCATGGCAGAGATAATCCTCAGACCAAATAAGCGAGCACGGCTAATTGAGATCGGACAATGCGGCGTTATTCCCTTCAAGTATAAATTATAAACATGGTGTGTTTATTCTGACTGGTACCTTCAGCACAGCTCAAGATATTGAGATCCTGGGAGCAGCTTCTGTGTGACTGAGCTAACTAGAGCACAGTCCTTGGTAATGATGCGGAAACCAACCTGAACAAAAATCAAGAACTGCTTAAGCTTTAAGCTGACACTCCAGCCAAGCCAAATATTTTCAGCTATACGTAGCTACATCCCTGCTCTGATTTTTTTGTTGTTGTTTTTTGGGTTTTTTTTCCATGCTATGTCTTTCTATATCTCAGGTCACCCAGCTCTCAGGCCCGTTCCCATTTGATGGGAGTGGAGGTGAAAGCAGGGTAGGTAAGAAGGTGTTTATCTGTTGTGATCTCTGCCAGACATTTGGTTTCTTTTCCTGCTGGTGTTAATTGGTTCATCTTTGTCTGCTCCTCCTCAATCTAATTTTAAAGTCACAGAAATAATAAATCTGAGATTGGACGGTTTCAGTATAAAAAAGTACAGAATTAATTTTTTTAAAGTTCATTTACTTTTGGTGGTAGTAATTTTAGAAAAATGTATTTCAAGCAACAGGCTGTTTTTACAAGATACAATTTTGGTTTTTTGTACTAGGTGAAAACAAGGAATATAAAGTACACAAAGCACATTTTCTTAAATAAAAGCAGCAGTAAATATTAACAAAAACTAGATCTAACAACAGCTACTCACTGTCTTTTCCAGTACCATAAATTCATGGGGATGCCATTTCCCAGGTCAATACATTTTGCTTCTTGTGGGACTGAGGGACCCTATTATCTAAAGTTGTTGTGGATGGGAGAAGAAATGGTGCTTCTGCAGCCTTGCAAGCATCATCTTGATTTGTGTGGAGAGGAGGACAACAAACCCCTCTTCCAGAGAGAGATTTTGTGTGTTTCCTCTACCCATTTTTGTCCAATCTCTTTAACCCTAAATGATCAAAAGAGAGAAGTAGGGAAATTACTGCAGGCCTGGTGGGAAGGCCAAAGCTTCTGCATTAGTAGAAGAGGATTGTAAAAGTAGAAAACTGTAAAAAGGGTTTAAAAGTTGGCTTCCCCCTGCTTGCTGTAGTTTGGCACAGGAAAGCCAGGAGTGGTAGAGAGAGGTCCTTTAAAAACTATTTTTCATATAAAAACTATTTTTGATATCAGTTAAAAATAGTCCCTGTAAATTTTATAGTGAATTTTATTCAGATGAAAATCCCTTGCTTGTTACTAATGCCTTTGGAATTAGTCACTGTCACAGCAAATTAGGAAAGGAAGGTGAGATGGAGACTTACCCTATGCAGCTCCTGGGAGCAGGACTGGCACGAGGAGCTCCATGGTTTGGAGACTAAGGAGCCAGTTCCAGAAACTGAATTTTTACTGTGTCAAAGTGATCCTGTGTGTATGTATTTAAGAGTCAGAGAAGCCAAAGCAAGCAAATTGAAGAGTTAATGCAAAGGCAGACTTAAAGCAAGCAGCAATGTACCATTACAGCTATCCAGGCTCCCTGCAGATTATTGCTACACAGAGAAATTATGCCCTGTGGTTTCCTGACATGTTCTTTAGTGCATGATCAGGCTCCAAATGACTCTGGCCACATGATGTCAAAAGTAAACCTTCTAAAATACAGTGTGACCTGCAAAAGGCTCTTGGTCCCCAAGGAGCCCACCAGCCTCATGCATGCCTGGTGCACATGGGGAAACAGCTGCCCTTGCACCATCTGCAGGGGCAGGGGCTCCCTCAGGTTTCCATCACACACCATCCCTCTCCAGGGTTCCTTGTCCTGGAAGTCCTGAGCCCTGCCCAGGCTGCTGTGAGCCCAGCTCAACCTGGTGGTGAGGGAGGAGAGAGATCACACAGGGTGGTGACGTGTGCTTCCTCTCCCCTTGCTCCCAGTATTCCTGGCATCCCCAGCAGCATATTTCACTGTGATTTAATGGAGTGGGGAGAATGTTTTTACAATTTTTACCTCATCAGAAGGGTTTCATATTGGCCTTTCCTGTTTTATGGGCTACTTGCAATGAAGAGTTGTGGGAGACACAATGTCAGTGTGGTGCAGGAAGAGCCCTCACCTTGGCAGCAAGCAGAACTGAGGCTCCCGTGAGGCTGCTGGCAGGTGTGGCCAGTCACCCTCCTTCCAGACACCCATTCCAGAGCAGCTGGGGAATGCCCTTGCCAGTGTCCCCTCCCCAGTGTGCCCACTGGGACTTTCCAGCTCCCAGCCACTGCTGGGAGAAGAGGGGGCATTCTGAAATTAATGGGTTTGAGCTGCAATACTTTTTTCTGTCTTTCTGTGATAGATGTTCCCTTAGGGGCATATTTTGATCACACTTGCATTAGAGGGACATGAGAATTTAGTGCAGAAAAAGTAGAAAAGGACAGAGGTTGGGACACTGTTGGCTATTTCTGGCAGTGGTGCTGCTCCATTCCCTCAATAGGTTCCCTGCAGAAGGCCTTGGGACTGACTGTGCTCTCTGGGGATGGAGCTTTTGAAAGCAAGATTGTGGTATTTACCCATGTCCCAATATTGAGGTCATTGCTCAAAACCACATGTCAGAAAAAAAAAAAAAAAAGAAAGAAAAAAAGAGGAAAAAAACCCCAAACATTTGGTTTCAGAGCTTCACAGATTCCTCAAGGCTCCATTCTAAATGTTCACTTTTTTATGGATCTTTAATAAAAATCCACATTATCCCTGGAAGTGGCAGATACTTCAGTGCTCAAAATGATATCTCCAGCCAGGGCCATTCTGCCTGGGGGGAGAGGAGGAACCTGGGCAAACCTTGCAGTGATACAAAATGAGAAAGAAGGACAAGGAAAGAGAGTGCATAAACATATCTCTAATATGCTGGGGTCATTATAAGAAATCTCATATAAAGTATATAGAGAACATTATACTGTTACTGAATTGTTATTTTATATATAGATACACACACAATGTTACTAAATTATTACATTAAATTATTCTGGATTAGGTATTTATGTGCTTCACTTGTTACTGTCCAGTTAAAATGAGAAGAAAATTAATCCTGCAGAATTACCATGTAAAATAAAATGTTGTGGTTTCACTTGTACTAACGTTACAACAGAAACTAACCAAAGCCAAAGGCTTCTGACACAACACTCATGTAACTGCTACAAGGGTGGAAAAGAAATGTCATTCTAGAATGCTGTTATTTGCCTTGCCAGCTTTAAGCCCTGGGTTTTGTGGGTTGGTACCATTCAAATGTGTTATTTCTTTTTAATTGTCATGCCAAGAATAATGTTTTTTCCCTGATAGAGCACACTCTTGCCCAGGGAAGGAAGAACTCTTTGTTACATGTATATTTACTTTCTCACACACAGTGAAGACATTTAAGCTCAGCAAAATTCCTAGGAAAGTGCTTCAGAGGACATGCATTTAGAAATCTAGTTTTCTTTGTGGCTTTACTGTGCAGGGACACACATCAGTGAAAGCATAAAGCATATTGTAAAGGTGCTACCTGAAAAATACAAATTGATGGTTCAAAATACAGCTCCATACCAGCCCCTGTGAAGAAAATTAACTCCACTCCAGTCCACATCAGCACATAAACAAAATTCAGGGGAAGTTTAAAGAGGATTAAATGCAATTTAATTTAAATTTAAATTTCTCTGTAGAATTGAAGCTTGCCTGTATCAGAACTTAAAAACCATCAAAACAAGACCTTGGCTAATTATTCCTGATGGATGTTTCAAATGACAGTCACAGCCCCTCTGGTCAACAAATTATTTCCAATTTAACTTCAGCACTTTTTACAAAAGCATTTACTTAAAAATCCCCTCTTAGCTCTATGAAAGTACAACCCACCTCAGGGACTGCTGAAAAGCTGCTGGCAATGGGCAATATTTCACACACTTGTGTGTGATAATTACTGTCCAGCTGACCCCATGTTATCCATCCCTCCCCAGACTAGAGAGCCTCTAATTCAGATACTACATCCAAAGTAACCAGACAGGGAATTGCAGTGTGAATATTTTGCCTAAAACATATTTAAAGTCTTTTTTTCTTCTTACCCCTATGCCCAGTATCATTAATTAATATTAATAATATCTAAATATCTTTTGTGAAAGTTTGAAGAAAGTATCTGGTTGCAAACACCAAAAAAAACCCAGCAGACTTATTCAAATCCTTTCTCATGGAGTATTCACCCTGCTTTATCTGAAGAGTTTGCTGGGAATAAAATGGACTTGGAGCAAAGCAATCCCTATTGGAGACTGGAGAATATTCCATCCAGGAGAGATGCCCCCAGGAGGCACAGGAGTAGAGGCCATGGGTGATCTGCAATTCCAGCTGTAGGAAACCTGTGGAAAAGAGTGTCCCTGGTCCCTCCCTGTGCCAGGGGATGCAGCAGCACCTCCAGGAGCAGCACAGGACAGGCAGGGAGCCCCGGGCATGGCTCCAGCCCCTCCCAAAGCTGGGATTCAGGGCTGCTTTATCTGCCCCACTGCCACTGCCCAGAGGATTTCCACAGCCCTGCTGCTCCAGGCACTGCACACAAGGGCTGTTAACCTGTCCACAGCATGCTGGGCTCTGCTGGGGTACCTGAATGCTCCTGCACACGGATTTCCTTCCTCAAAGCCTCTTTCTGTCGTATCTCCTCCCCCTCCTTGAGCTATTCTCATTTTAGAACTTAGAATAATATAAAGTTTAAGATAAAGATCTTTTATATATAAAGATCTTTTAAAAAGATTATTATTAAAGATATTTATAAAGATCTTCTTTTGGTTGTTTTTTTCTTTGGGTTTTTTTCAGGCTCACTCTGGACACTCTGAAGGGGGTAGGAGTTAAGTGTTTTTGATTCTAATAAAATTTGAAAACAGCACATCTTCCAGAATACCCATAAAAGTTAGCAGGAATTAGGTTTTGCAATTCTTTCAAAGATTTAAAATCTTTGAAATTCTTTTCATTACCTTACACAGTGATGCAAAAGAACTAGAAAAAACAAGTGGCAATATAATACTACAATGTAATATAAAAACATAGATTAATAGCAGGAAACCATGGGCTGTTCCATCTGAGATTGTGTGGGGAAGTCTTTGGAACTATTTTAAGAGACTCCAGGTTTTTTATTTATGGGAAGTACTTGAATGTTGACATTGAAAACAAGTTTTTCAAATTCTCAAATACAGAATCTACAAGAACAGTAAATAAAGAAAGATGTTGTGAGATTAGAATCAACAACAAATCCCCTAAACTTTTGATCTTTAACATAAAATGACTAATGGATGAGAAAGTGACTTTCAGTTTAGATAACAAGAGCCAGCTCGCTGGATCAAATAAATGCACAAAAGAAAAACCAGAGCCCTGTTTCTGGCCTGTGAGAAACAACAATAAAACTAGTGACTGCAAAGGAGAAGAAGTGAACCCCTTGAAGTAGACAGCTGCAGAAGAGCAAAAACCTTTTAGACAATGAAAAAAATCCGTAATTTGACTCATTGCTGTCAAAATGCAGAGAATTGAGAGAAATGGGAACTGACAATATTGCCTGCAGAAAAATCAGAAGTGTTCTGATGGGGCTTAAGTAGCAAGAGCAGAGTCACTTCCTAAACTGCCAAAAAGATACTCAGTATAAACAATTCAATCACTCACTCAAAAATTCAGTCAATCCATGCTGCAATTTTGAAACTGAACAGTGAATTAAAAGGCTGTTACGCTCTGGAGCAGAGTGTTTATAGTAACCACATGGAAAGTTATTTGCACCTTCCTTAGCTCTGCTTTATATTTTAAAGCAATATTTTTTTCCCGAGAAGATAATCTCTAATTACATTCTGCCTTTGTTAATGGTATCTCTGTTACCAAAACCAGCATGGACTTACAGATTGTTAAACCCAGAAAGTGCCAGTACAACACAGACCATATTTTTCATACAGTGGTTCATGTCTCTGGAACTGCATTTTGCAGGTTCAGCATAAACTTGCCTTTTATAAAGCTATCCAAATTTGAAGTCACAGTGGTAGAAAACCTACCACATCCCTTGGCAGTCTGTTTCAAATGCCAATTGTTACAATTCCATGCTCACATTTCCTATATTTGAAAAAAAAGTATAAACAATAAAAGAATCTGGTTTTATACTCTTGGATCTAAGGCAGAGTAAGGCTTGCTTGTTGGCAGCAAGAGCACCTCTTCCTATTAGCGTGCTAAACTTGAGGTTACAGGTCTGAGAAACTTCTTCACAGAGATAAATGAACACCTGAGAAAACACAGGCTTGTTAAAAAATGAAGGTGCATGGCTCTACTATGTGGCTCTGTGCCAACACTATGAAAAAGCAACTCCCAGCACCTGCACGTGCACGTACAGGTTTTGATTTTGGCAGATAAGTGAGGCTGCATGCCACCTATTAAAGTGCTGGAGAAAAGCTTTGATCCCATTGACGTGTCCTATATGTGTGTGCTTGTGTGTATAGGTGTACCTATTATATATATTGAAAGGTATTTTAATTATTCATGTAGGAGCCTTTTTTTAGATGCCATTTTGTTTCCTCCAGGTTTTTGTGTCTATCACTCTGTGATACCTGGGATGACTGAGGAGTTGAGCAAGAGGGAAGGCCCATGTTTTGTAATTTTATATGCTTTATTGAGCAAAGCACCTTGAATGAAATACTGCCTCTGTCAAAATCAGTGCCAAAACTTCCACCCATTTCAGTAAGGCCAGAATTTCAGGCCCAAGTCAAAAGGTCATCTCAGGTGCTGAAAGGTAAACATCTGCTTAAGCAGGAAAGTTCCCTCATTGTTGGCTCGAATGCACAGACAAGACAAAGCAAGACACAGCAGATGAGGCTAAAAGCAGGGTGGAGGTTTACTTGTCACTCTTTAAAATATGCTGGTTATGAGCAATGTCCAGGGCCTGAATATGTAGTTATATCAGAATTCCTAGAAAGTTGTTTTTGAAATATGGAGATTCATGTTAATTGAAAACAGGAATGGCCCTGGAGGTCTCCACTGCCTCCAGCAGGCATTTGACCTCCCCAGCTCCTGACCAGCTGCAGCCTGGCCTTGGCTGTCACAGCCCTGTGCTGGACCTGTCCCCAGAGGCTCTCAGGAGACTGATTCCTCTTGCACTGTGGCATATTATTCAGAAACTTTTCCTATTTTACCTTCCTTTCTATGCCAGGAAATTGGGGGCACGGAGAAGGTTCAATTTCTACCGGCCTTGACAGGCCCAGTCTCTTCTGGCTCAAAGCTCCACTGCAGCATTTGGTGCTGGGAGTGCTGCTCCTGCTGACTACTGTACCCCAGGAACCAGCTGAGCTCATTCCTTCAGAGACTTGTGCCCTCTGAGAGCTTTTCCTTGCCTCCTCTTCCTGCCAGCTCCTGCCTGGAGCCTGCTTAGAATCAGGAACAGAGTCATTTACCTGGGAAGAGCCCAGCCAAACACCCAAGCCAGGAGTGGGGCAAAACTGAAACTTAAAAATCCTCTTAGGTGATCTGCTTTATTTCCCTGTTAGTTAGGCATCAGTCTACTACACTAAATTTCTAAAAGCTTCAGTCATTTTATTTTTAAGTGTCTCAAGCAGAAAGGCTCGCACAATGCTTTTTCACACTCCCAGCTCTTATTTCTTGTTCCAGAAGTGTTAATGCAGTTCCTCAGTGTCAAACAATCTGCCAGAACAGCAGAAAAACAGAATCCCTTGCCAGGGAAGCCTTAACACAGAGTAAGGAAGGAGAAATATTTTTTTCTTAGGGGGGTGATTATTTTTTTAATTTCCTGTAGTTAATTGTGGGTGTTAACACTCGTGTTATCCACAAGTAGATACAGAATAGGCAAGAAATAGTCAACTTTTACTGCATATCCTCCTGCTTCAGGCACTGAGGCTCTAATTCAGCCAGTGCAGCAAGGAAGCAGATGCTTCTCTTTGTAACTTTATTCCTCCATGTCCAATAAACCCCCAACTGTTGGAGTGGGGGTAGCCCTGATGAGGAAACCCCATTGGATGGTCTCTCATCTACTCTCTTTGATCTGAACAGGCAGCAGTGATGCTCTTCCACCTCATCCTCACCTCCTGAGATGTGTTTTGCCCAGGTACCCCAGTGCACAGCACACAGGTACTTTGGGAAAGGGGATGTGGCATTTTTGCTGGCTGGCCCTCCCCCTGTCCTGTGCTTACCCTGCCCAGTGGGTGCCAGGTGAGGCTGCTTCAAAAGACAAAAATCTTCTGTTCTCCTTTCCAGGGACATTGGACACTGGAGGGAAATGAAGGTAACCAACTTCAAAAAGTAGTACAAGGGCTCAACTCAGCAACAGAAAATAGGTACACATTTTATCCTTGCAGATTCTTGACCCTTTTCAAGAAGTTCTTCTTCAAGCTAGAGTTTTCCTCCCTTTCCCTTGCTGCACAGTGCTTTCTCACCAGGCACCTCTAGCAAAATTTCATTTCTAAGAAGAGTATAATTTCATGGATGCATATAAATTCCTTGTGATACTGAAGCAATGCTGTTAAGAAGAAGGTCACAATTAAAGTACACTTGTCAGCCTTGATTTCAGAAAGACTGGGTGCAGTATTTTGTCAGGGAATAGAAGACAAATTGCTAAATTATGTTATTCACTCTGCACAGTCCTTCTAATCGAATTTACATGTTAGCAGTGGTTACAAATATCTATCTTTAAAGCTGGAAGAAAGATCCATGGCCATAAAAAACATTTAAGTCAAATGATCATTTTGACTTAATTAAACTCAGTCAAAATATCTAAATTACATTCCAACCTGATTAAAAGTCAGAAATGGGGAACAGTAGGAATTTCATCTCTAGAGTCACTTTAAATGGGCTGTCTGTACCTCTGTAGTTTTGAGTTTCAAGAAAGACTCTGTTTGAAACTGGTTAGAATTCTCATCGTGTTCCAGTTGAAGGTTGACTTTCCCTACACACAAGGACCATACAGGTCCCATTCAACACCTTTTGAATGTATTTGTGAATAATTGGAGCAAAATGGTGCATTTCAGAGTTGGGATGTTAGACTTGAAATATCTCAGTACATAATTTCCTGCTTTTGTTCTCCTTTTAAAACCAGAAACTCAAGGTACATGGAAACCAAAAGAACCAACTCTTTTGCCTCTTTCTCCATTTAAAGATTTTCCCTTTCCAATGTTCTTCAATCATTTCTTTCTACAATTTCTTTAACTATCACTTAAAAGAATTGATTTTGCCACTCTTAAAAGATATTTCTTCTAATGCATTCAGTATGTTTATTTCCCTTTGGATGAAATACAGTAGTTTCCTGTTAAGTTTCCACTCCTAATTTCCTAGGATGTGCCTTATGTCATCTTGGTTTTGTAATTTTGATGGTGGGAAAATTTTGTCTAGGTCAATTTTATCAGTTTTCTGCATGAGGAAAAGCATCAATTAGATAACCAAAATGTCTCCTGTCCCTAGTGAGAACAACCTTATTTTCCTCAGCCACTGCTAATTACATAAATCTTTCTGTTTTGCAAGTGCCAAGGGTTTTAACATTTGATACAGAGATTTAGATCTCATCACACAGCCATGTGGAAAAATTCCGTTTGTAGATAGCAGCAAGAACATCAAAACTCAATTAAGCAGCACACAATTCTTTGGCAACAACCAGTAACTTGTGCTCCTAAACCAGAATTACTAACTTTCACTGTCTTGAATTTCCCGGAAATATCACAAAGAGATTCTTGAGGTAAACCAAATTAAGCTATGATTGTGTTGTAGTTTGAAAAGTAACAAATTAATTGCCAGCAGGGGTTACCATGTTTATTGCTTCTCATGGCTTCCAGATTAAATTTGTGCAGTCAATGAGATTTACAGCAAGCTGCCCAAGTTTGTTGCAGTTTTCCTCTGTGAATCCAGGTTTAACACAGTTCTGGTCATTACCAACAGATATAAATCAAAGAAAATTAAGAAATGTGCCAAAGGAAAAAGGACAGTTCCATGATCTATATTTGCAGTAAGCAAAGCACCATTCAGCATCACTTTGAGAAAGGCAAGGGAATCAGGAGAGAGAGAGCTTGAAGAACTGAAAAGAGAAATGCAGGATGAATTTTTTTACACTGAAAGGATTTTTCTCTTCCACTGGCCAGCTGAGAAGAGAATCTAGATGGAACGTTTGGCATCCTGTACCATCAGTAATTATGATGTTTTCCTCAATGTCCTGGCTATGTTTAAGTACATCTTGCATGGAGGGATGCATTCTCCTCCCCTCCTGTCAAAGCTCATAGGATATCAGCTGGTACAAAAGCTGTGTAGCTGCATTAACCTGGCACTGATCCCAGGCTCATCAACCCTGCTGTTTGCACTTCCCAAGTGGGTTAAATTTATACTAATATGCTGCAGAAAGACACTGCTTGCAGAAGTATTTGCTGAGGCAGCTCCAGAAATGACCACTGGCCACTGAAGATTAACGAGGCACTCACAAGTGTTTGAACAGCACTTGCAGAGGAAATACCACGCTCATGCACCCCTCCAAAAAGGATGGACTGTGTAACCTCTCTGTCATGGATTGTGCAACATTTAACTATGACCAAACTGAGAATTTATGTGCATATTTATTTTAAATATTTTTTATCAGATCAGCTGTCCAGTAAGTTAGTGACACAACGATGTAACTTCATCTCCTCTGTCAGGGTTAACAGCAACAAGAAGAGTTATGAGACTGGAGGATGTCAGAACTATGAACATGTCCTTGTCCACTGACTGTACAAAACTATTCTGTTCTTGGATTCACTCTGTGTCTAGCCTGCAGCTGAATTCTTTCTGGAGATCACTACTGAGCAATCATCATTTTCTGATGTGAGATTCACTCACTATTGACATATTTCTTTGTCTTTGATAGGTGCACATATATTCCCATGTATATTTTATCTACCATGGTTATTGGTTTCATAAACCATGATATCATCCACGGAGTAAAGTCATCAGATTTATTGCCTGTTTTCTAACTTCTTTGACTATGGTTAAAGGATTTTCACTCATCTGAATATTTCCTTGCTTTCCCGAGGCTCCCCATTATGTTTGTGAAATGTTTGCAATGTCCACGTGCTCTCAGATGGGCTTTGAGGCAGAATAGACACAACCACTTTGCAGGCTGCATGTATTTTCCCCAAGTTAAGCAACAGTGAGTGTAGAATTACAATTCTTTTAAAGTTTTTGTAGTGTACAAATAGTGCACTGGGGGAACACAAAGCTCCCCATTCACATTTATTACTGCCTCTGTGTCATTCCTCACTTACCAGGGAACTTCTTGGTGCATTTTGACAAGCTCTGTGAATTTAAGCATTTTTAGAAATTCATTCATCTGCAAAGCAGCAGTTTATCTCTTATTTTCATTCTCTCAATTTGAATTTTCATTAATCTCTCTCATTTTTCTTGGTTAATGCTTATATTCAGAGGCACAAATACCAGGGTTTGTTTGATGAGTTAAATAGTCTCACTGCATGACATATTTGTTTGATGAAAGTCACCTTCCTTCCTGCCATGCAATACTTTTCCATATTCAGGAAGCATTTTTAAGAGGAGACAGCATTGAGGTAATTCTGCCCCTGCTTAAATCCCGTGACACTCATATCCGAAACTTAATACATGTAGAGCTGAAAATAAGAGCTCTTTAAAAGCCTTGGAGTTAGGAATTACACACAGGCAGCATTTAGCTTTTTTCTTGACATTTTGTCCTCCTAGCAGATGCAGCAAACAATTCTCTTTACTCTGAGCAATGAAGTGAATGATGCAGCATTGCAAGTATGTCACACATTTTCATCCTTTTTATTTTTTTTTTGTGAGAAAAAGACAGCAACTCTGACATATATGAATAAAAAGCTTTAATTTTGACCTGTACAGACAATAGTCTGCCAGATAGTTGGGATACAAATATCAAGGAAGAATGAAAAAAGACAGATACACATGAAACCCTGGCTCCATTGAAGCAGATGGGAATTTTGCCATTGATTTGAATGAAGCCAGGATTTCATTGCACAAGCATTGTTCAGCTGTAAAAGTTGTCACTGTTAGGTCTGTACACCCTCACACATTCAGTCCCAAATTCCTGATGAAAAGATTTGTAATTTTTCATATTGCCCGAATATTTTTTTTAACAGCTGACCCTTTCTCTTAAACACAACCTTTTTCTCCAAGACAAGTATTGAATGCTTTTGTTGATTTTAGACTTTTGACTTTAGACTTTTAACAACTTTCCCACATTCCACAAAAACCTACTTGAGCTATTTGCTTCCACTAAATTCCTCTTCTTGTTCTTTACATTTTTGTTAAAAATCGTTGTGAACATAACTGAGGCTGACTCAAAGTAATGCAGAACCTTGTTCAACTCTGGCACTTTCTGGATTGTTGATGGCAGCAATAATTCATCATCCTCTTTTGTTCTTGGCAATATATGTAGATAAACTGCTTGTCTACTGCTGTTATCTTTATTAGGCCAAACACTCTAGTTACAAACGTGAGGGTAGATGTTAGGGGAACTTTCATGTGGCTGTTTCACTGAGGAATTTTCATGCTTGCTATCTATATGGTCACTGCATTTGCCTGCCCTCATGCCTGACTTATGGAGAGGTAATGATGTGGTTCAAAGAGGAAAAAGAAAAGAAAGTAGAGGGCAAATTATGCTTAATATCAAATATTCATTGAGGCAACAAGCAATAATGTGACATCATGTGATTGACACAAAACATTATAATGAGTTCACAGAAGAAAATGCTGTTATGTTGTTTGGGATTGTATATTATCTGCTATTATATATATATATTTCCCAAACCAAGCAAAAATAACTTTATACAAAATAGTAGACATACAGGCAGAATATCAGTAGGGTGGCAGTGAAGAGAGCCTGGCCCTGGGTAGAAGTTGCAGGTCAGAGTGTCCTCACCTTTGGGCAGTCCCCCTCTCCCTGCAGGATGGGGGACTTTGGAAGGCTTCCCTTTAGAGGAAAACTCTCCTCCACAGCAAGATTTATATGAAAATGTGACTGATTTGCCCCACTCTGTACTGAGCCAGACACAGCAGCAAAGTGGCAACATGAAAAGAGGAAGAAAAGGAATGTCTTTGGTCCCTGTTCCTGAAGGCAGGATGGGAATGGTGGCTTTTATAGCTGCAGCTGAGGCCACAGCCAGGCTCTGTCTGGTGCACCAAAGGGAGCTTTGGGGGTGTTCCACCCCAGCACCTTCAACCAAACCCAACAGCAAGCAGCACTCAGCTTTTGGCCCCAACTGAATTTCCAGAATCTGTGTTTTGGTGTATCTTGACACCAGGGCAGGGTTCAGCCATGCAGAGGCTTGCAGGACCCCAGCTCCTGCTAAGACTGAGAAGCAGGAGTGAGGAGCAGCTCTCACAGATGTCAGAGAGCTGCTGGGACCCTCCAGGTCCCATTTACTGCAGTGGGTGAGGGGAAACCACCAGGAGCCCCTGGTTCTCTCCATGTTCTTTCATCAGAGGGGATGCAGTGATTGTTGGAGGTTGAAGGTGGTTTTGCCAGCAAGATGACCAAAGAGACACCTTTGGAAATATACCTCCTAGGTATTTCTGAGAGAAACCTATCCTGAGAACAAGTCACATGAGTTTGATAAACACATTTTTAAATATAGTTAACGCTTTCACTGAAAATCTTCCAGTGTTCCTGGTCCCCGATGGAAGTCACATTGTGGGTACACCTACAGCTGTCAGATTTGACATATGGAATCAAGTTAATGTGCTTCAAATTAAACTTGAGCAGAAAGAGCATAAAAATTAAACACAATTGGTTTAGAATAAAATGGCTACTTTGTAGTTCTTGACCCTTTTATTTATAGTAAATATTTGTCTTGCTTTGGAGTAATTTCTATTTTGAATGTCTGTAATTAATGATATGGTTCATTAGCTGCAGGGAAGCTAATGCAGCTCTGCTATACAGTAGTTCATATAATTGTGGGAGGTAACCCATTCCACATGCTTTCAAATTGTAATTTCAAAATATTTTCCTAATAGTTCTCAAATAGAAATACTTCTAAGTGTAAATTGAAATCTGCCTATATCCAAGCAACATTAACAGAATGTAGTTTAAGCATAACATGCCAAAAAGTATTATTTTTGTCTCTAACATAATTGGTATCACATGCTGTTGCTGCTTTAAATACCTTTTCCCTTTTTGCCTTAACTTGTATTATTTTATATGAGCACTGGTATTACCTGAGGATGACCTTGCATATCAAGATGTAGGTGCATACTAGGTACTGGAATTTTAGATTTCTTATTTCAAGCTGAAACAAATAAATGAAGCAGTTAATGAAACTAATCTAATCCCCTTACACTTAGCAGAAATATTTTAACATGGCATTTTAAAAAGCAGTTTAAATAGGAAAATAAAGCACAAGTTCTACAACAAGGCTGAATCTGGAAAAAATGACCACAGTGAATAATTCTATAAGCTTCACTTTTATGTGGAAGTATTTGGCTTTATTTCAGCAGCTTTGCCCCCTTACCTCTAAGATCTTCAGAAGGCTGTTAACTTGGAATTTGTATCCCTGTGCCTGTGTGGGTCTTTACCCAGTTTTTGGATAAATAAGTTAAGCATTTTTCACCCCATAAAACTTCATATGTATGCCCACTTAAGAGTTACTCTTCCCAGTCAATGGAAGATCCTCAATATTTCTGTGCTCAGATAAGAAATCCCACCAGTGAAACAGGATCAGGAGATTATTCCTCTTCTGTCCTGCAGCTTTTTAATGGGGGGACTTTGGGGAGAGTAGAGATGTCACAGTTTAGAATGTGTATTATTTACCTATATTTAGTCTCAACAACATTAGATTTAATTATATCACTTAGATTTAATGATATTGATGTGTTGATAGTAGTTACCACTGGGTTCACAGGTACAAGAGGGACTTGTTCTGTGTTTGTCTGTAAAGAAACAGCTTTAACAGGCTTTCAGGATATACTTCCAACTACTAAAAGTATCTTTAGCAACTGAGTCTTCTCTCCAAAAGGTCTTTTCTCAATATAAGAGGTAAGAGTTACTGCTATTATTATTTCTTTAAACATGCATTTCTGTTAAACAAAGAATTCAAAAAGACAGTTCTGAAGTTAAAGATTAGCTGGTACTATGATAAACTGGAGAAGTTTTTTAAGGAAATGAATATTCTGAATACTCAAAAGTGTACAAATTGTGTGGGATTTTGCCGTCACCATTTGTGCCAAAAAGGAAGGTGTTAATTGCATTTACTGGGAAACACTCCCCCATTTTACCCCTGCATCAGCCAAGCCATGAAAAGCATAATTCACATGACATATTCAGGTGGATCTAAAAAGTCACTTTGGCCAATTGTAAAATTTTAAAGTTCCCAGAATAGCATCCAAAATCAATGTCAACTGAAAAAATCCAGTTTGAAATGCAGTTATGTCATAGTTCTAGTCAGTATTAGTAAATCAGGTGGGTTTGAAGCAAAACAATTCTGATTGCATCACTTGAAACAATCCCATACATTGGTTATGAAATCCTGCATATAAAATTTAAGACCTTCCATGTTGACTTAGTATGGACCTCCTACACAGCTTGTAAACCACAGCCTTTTCTCCTTTTTCACATAGTTTCAGTGCAATCCATCAATCTCCTTTATTATGTTATAGCAATTTGTAATTCAAACAGAGGAAGTGCAGTTTATTCGTGAGGAACTCTGGCAACATCCACAGATGTATTTTACACTACAGTTTTGTCTTCAGAAACTATTTTAAAGTCTAACAGCAACACTGACAGTAAGGAGAGCTGTTTTGTGTGCCCTCAAGTTGGCACTTGTTGAGGATCCAATATTCACCTGTTGATGTGACCCCCCAGTTGCTTGGCTGGGCTCCACCTGAGGCTGTGGAGGAGTCTGTGCCCTGTGGGATCCTCTGAGGGATGGGGGGACTGGGGAGCCCCAGAAAAGCCCCAGAGCTGCTGGTGGGGGAGCCCTGGGATGTGAGGAGCTCTGCAGGTACAACCTTTGTCCTGCTGGCTTCTTTGTCCCAAGTGCCTTCCTAATGTAGCTGCAGTGTATGCTTTCCAAGCATATATAACTGATAACGTTTATGGATGTTCCACACAGTGAATTCCATTAGAAAAATAAAAATATCTCTCTTTTTTCCATCAGTTTACCAATGCTCTTACTGAATTATTTTACACAACTTAAGCTAGAACTCCCAGTTACTATTTATGAAGTATCTGTGGATTTATGGTGGTATTTTTAGTGGTAAACATTGAATCTGCTCATATGGCATCCAAGGACAAAATTTCATTACGCTGAGCACTGCCAAATCAAACATGAGAAGCAGTGGAACCAGTGCCAGTGGTGTGTTTCCAGAGAACCACATATTCTACCTTCTGCAATCCTTGGTAGATGGAGCACTGGATTCAGTAGGAGACTTCTTTTGTCCCATTACAATGGAATTTATTTAACAGGAAACACTTCTAGGTATCCTAAACACTACTATTTATCAAAAATAATAATAATACTGATAAAACATATTCCACCCCCCAGTGGAGACGGAAAGACAGTATTTACAGTGAAGGACAGAGATTATGCCTAATTCACCTTGATTTGCAGTCACACTTTTGATATCAGAAATTCAAGTTGTTCTACTTATGTCATTTTGGTTTGGATTGGGACTTTTATTCCTTAGAAGGGGAGTGCTAAATTAAGGTGTATCCTGACTTTTTTATATCAAAGGGGTTCCACTACTTCTCATGTTTGATTCGGCAGTGCTCAGCGTAATGAAATTTTGTCCTTGGATGCCATATGAGCAGATTCAATGTTTACCACTAAAAATACCACCATAAATCCACAGATACTTCATAAATAGTAACTGGGAGTTCTAGCTTAAGTTGTGTAAAATAATTCAGTAAGAGCATTGGTAAACTGATGGAAAAAAGAGAGATAGTTTTATTTTTCTAATGGAATTCACTGTGTAGAACATCCAAAAAGTTGTCTTCTTCTTATCCATATTTATGAAGGAAATTCTCCATTTTAAACTTCCTGGTAGAATCCAACCATTTGAGCTAATTTTAATTTCAGAATGGATTAGGCCTGAAAACTCAGCTGGCTGCACCAAGAGAAGAGACTTCCTTGTATTTCCTCCACACACCCCCAGCTTTGGACATATTGAACATAAAGCAAGGCAGGCAGACAGTCATATTTACTTACAGCAGAGACATTGCCAAGTCTGTAGAACAGCCTTTATCAAAAGTTTTTTTGTCCGTTATATTTCTCTTCCAGATACATTTTGAATTTTCATTTCTTTTCATATTCCCTTAGATACTCTGTTGATTTTTCTGTCTTGGCAACATAGTCTATCATTATATCTTGCTTTAAAATGTGTTGAGTGATTAGAGAGGAGTCAGGGCAAAAATAGCAACAGCTGTGACTGCCTGTGCCTGACCGAAAATACCCAACTGTGCACGTCTCCAGGCACATCCAGCCTGTGGGGCCACACCATGCCAGTGCTCCTCAGGACCCAGGCTCACCCAAATGCTGTACAACAATGAAAAAGGAGCATTAGACAAATCAGGTCTTCCATCTCTCCTTATTTATTTCTCTTGGGACAAAAAATGTTGCGTTTACTTACCCCAGGTAAAATGCAGGTGGTAAGTTCAAGTCTATCTCCCTTCTCTTCCTCTAAGCCTCTATTGTCAATTTAAAATAAAATAAAATAAAATAAAATAAAATAAAATAAAATAAAATAAAATAAAATAAAATAAAATAAAATACTCTTTTAGCTAACTTTGTCTATATCTTATATACTTCCTTGTAGCTTATGTATCTGCCACCCTTCTTCTGGCCTTGTTTTTCTCTCTAAGAGGAGAGAGAATTCTTTTCAGATTTGTGGCAGAATGACCCATTCTCTAGAGAATTCCTCTCACTCTTACATCCTTATCACAATATTTAATAAATTAACAAACAGCAGCAATCGGTTGAAGGCCTAGTCACTAAAGAAAAAACCAAAACCAAAAGCCAGTAGAGCTTTACCATGAGGTTTATGGGCCATTTACTTCACACGTGCCTATGTTATCAGTCATAACTTCATTCCCACCCTCATGCCCCAAATCTATTAGCTATTCTCTTTTGAAATGTATTTTTTGATTAAGTTTGTTTTATTCATCATTTGCGTCCCTTTCTCATAATGGAATTCCTGTCATGGTCTGTCTACAGATTTTCAGGATAAAAGCAAACCAACTACCATATTTTCTTGTGGACAAAGCTTTGTGTCTTGGCCAAAAGCCATTATAGAAGGAACACATCAGTTGGAGGCCTTCCTCTCCAGTCTAAATGAGCAATTGCTCCTTATGTTGTCTTTCATCTTTTAAATATGTTCTGATCTGATCTGAGCAGCTGTCTATGTGAGATTTATTCCTCTGCTTGTTCACTGATGTTCTCGTCTATGCTAATCAGTCTTCCTTTGTATGTCTTGAGCATTATCTTCTTAATCAAGTTTATTTTCAGGCCCCATTACTTGGCTTTCATGGTCCAGTTCCTCAATTAATTCTTGTAGATTGAGTTTTTAGACCAGCATGATATCTGACAATCTGATTTACCTAATTTTTTTTTTTATCTCTGGGTGCTCATTTCTTTCATTCTAGACATTTATTTTGCAAAAACACTACAGAATAGCTGCAAACAGCTTTAAAACAGTAGAATCAGACAATTCTATTTTCTCTCCCTGTAAACACACACACATGCACATATATAAATAAGCCTACACAATTTAAACATGTGGTGGATGCTTCACATTACTGTGCTTCCTGGAGACACAAAAGTGTAACATTTTAATGTGCTTTACCTTTCCAAAGCTCAGACTTTTGAGTCCAAAGCTCTGACTTTTGAGTTTTCCTCCAGCCAAAGAGCCGTGTTCATGCAGTTCATGAATGCCATGCAGAATAATAGTTGGGTCTTTACTGGTGCTCCAGTAACTCATTAATCATTTGAGTATTATGTTACAAAGCACCCACAATAAAAGCCCGTCTGTTTTCATTGTTTAACCAAGTCACTACAGTGTGGCTATTCCTGCAGGAATTATCTTTACACATTTCATTTCTGAAAGGACCCAACCCTCCCAAGCTTAACAGTTTCTTGTCCAAGGCACCACTGAAACCATTTGGAGTCCACCACAACTTCCAGCATTAGGGTTCCTTTCTGCCCCCTGGCTGATGGTCCTGCTCCATCTTTGGAGTTACAGAAAATATCTGTGATGATCACACAAGGGAAGTCACCAAGACACCAAAGGGACTCCTCAGAGCAACAGGAAACAACTTCACTCACTGCAGGGCCGAGGGTGGCTAAATAACCATTCCTCCCTGTGGCTAATGCAAAGCTGAAAGGACTTCAGAGAATCAAGGTATTGGCATGTTTCAGCCTATTTCCAGTGTAATTTTTCCCAGTAAAAACCCTTCTTGTCTTCTTCTTGTCGACCTCCTCTCTCCCAGGCAAAACTCATGTGGAATTTTAGGCAGGGGAGAGGATGAGGAAAGTTCCAGAGCAGCAAACTCAGCCCACCCCTGCCTCACTCCACAGCGAGGAGATCTCTTGCAGTGGGATCAAGGATTTTCCTCCCAAAGGGATGCAGGCTGTGGCATGGTAAGCCTACACCTTCTACCTACAGTGCTGAATCCTTGTTGCCAAAATTTCCAGTTTCTGAGGACAGTATTCCTTGCTGAGCACGTCTCTCTGACAGTACAGGCTCACTGACCAGCTTCCCTCAGGCCAACTTTTGCTGCTTTCTCCATAATTCTGTCTTCATCCAGGCACTCGGCCTCTTTTCCCAGATGCTTTAATTCAATGGAAGTTGGGAGGGAAATTTGTCTCCACACCCAGGATCCACCAATATCCCTCAAACCATTTCGATTTTATTACCTAATGCTGATTATTTGGTGTTTTGCCACTTATCTATGGTTTGTCAGGAATTTGGCCCAAGGCCCAAATAATGCATCAGGCCTTGTAATGGAAATGAGTTTCTCCCTTTCTTGACCGAAAGTCCAGGCTATTGCCACTGATGCTTGTCACTCCCCTGACATAAATGTGCATGTCATCAGAATCTCTCAGCTTCCAGCAAAAAGCACACAAGTCACTGGTTTTATAAGAGTACAGAGCTACATGCTGCTGTAACAGAGACCTCCAAAATATCTTAAAAAAAAAAAAGTGAACAGGCTTTTTAAAAGCCAAGCAGCAGCTACAAGCCAGACACAGTGGGTGGCTTTCACCTATCCTGCTCTAACACCACAGCAGGATTTATGGCAGATTCCCTTTATGGCTGCAACTCAAGGTGCTGTTCTTCACTTCCACAGGCTGGGAGCTGTGTGCTTTGACATTACCAGCCTGCCCTTGCCTTTGATCTGAGCTTCTAGATCAGGCAGGGCACACAAATCACAGGGGTGTTTCTCTGAGCAGATTAGCTGAAAGCACACCCTGCATCAGGGTTCTGCACCTTACTTGAACCAAGAGCACCACGACCAGAGCCTGGCCCACACCCACTTTCTTCTTTCAGGGGGAAAGCAGAGTGTAAGAGAGAGTGGTGGAAAAAGGGACTTTGTTTGCCTCCACTAAACAACACAGGGCAGACAGATGTTAACATTGATTGTCCCACTCTATTTTATCGTGGGCTTGCTTTGATAGTGTTCAATTACACACATGTGAAAAATAAAAAAACCACATAAGCACAAGACTTTTACAGCTCCAGTCAGTGTGTGTCAGGTCCCTTGTTTAGTTTTTATTTTTAATTGAAGATGCTTACGCATTTGGTAGTCTGAGACAGAAAGAGGTTCCTCTGTTGGCTTGTGTTCAGGCTCATTTGTATTCAAATCCACATTTTGGAACAAAGAATCCAAAACAAGCCCATATTGAAGTCAAAGGATACAAGAGTGGCTGAATGTCTCTCTGGAACACATTGTGCAAACAGCCTCAGACCTGGGCTTGTGCAGCTCTGTCCTGCCAGGGGGTAAAGCCCCTTGCTAAGCCTGACTCTGCTCCAGGAGATATTTATGCATGTGCTTAATTTTTAGCAAAAAAGCTCTTCTACCAGAGCTGATGGAGCTGTGTAAGAATCTGGGCAAACCCAGTTTAGTGCCTGTTGGACCAGGGCCACTGACTGCTATGCTGCAATATGGAGGGGAAAACTTATTGAACAGAGACCGCATTTTCTTTCAGGAAAATGTCTCATTCCTCATCTGCTTTTCCCAGCATTAACAATCAGGCAGATCTGAATTATATTTCCCTATTGAAACATGATGCTATTTATATGCACTTAAAACTTTATGTAGCTTTGCAGATCTCAAGTAAGAAAAAAACCCAAAACAGGTAGACAACAAAAAGATAGCATTTTCCATCCTAATAAACATTTTTTTACATTAAATTCAGAACTTCATACTTTAAATGAGACAGAAACTGCTCATTTTGTTTCCTAATGTTAGTTCAAAGCAAACATGTTTGGATTTTAATTTTTTTTTTTAAGATGTTGGTTTATTCCCCTCAAGGAAAAAATATTTTCCATAGAAAGCAAAAGGTTACAACAAAACCATACTAAAATTCCTTGTCCAAAAATGTTAAAAACATCTTAATACAATTTAACAGCTACCCATATTGCACAACTGCCATCACTTATTTCTGAGGCATGAAGTCTTTCCTCAAAATCTATTGTGTCTTTTATCTGTAATGTGCATAAATTATTTTTAAGCAGTAATGCATTGTGGCAATTGCTAAAATACCAGCATGTTTAATATGCCGTGACATTTAAAAAGACTACAATTGCTTCTTAGAGAAGTACTGTAATTGTTTCTTTCAGAATTAAACAGGAAATAAAAAGCCAAAGTGTACAGTGTATTACACATAATTGGCCAATCATCAAAATGACCAAGAAAGTTCAGGACTCAGCCCGTGTGTTAAACTCAGCGAAGGAAGTGGCATACATTAACTAAGCTTCTGTATTTTATTTTCATTTCAAACCATATTACCAGAGCTGTAAGGGCTTGGGAAAAAAAACAGCCTGGCAGTGCACACTTCTCTAAGAGGCTCTTCAAGCTGTTGAGCCTTGGGAGAACTTCATTAAAGCCCCTTGCTTTTGCTTTTATACAGGTCTCCAGCTTGGGTTCAACAAGTCCTGTCTCACTCTGCCAAATGCTTAAGAAGGCGTTTTCAAATGAACAGTTTAAAACATAATAATTTAAAGTTATTTAGCACATCTCATCTCAAGGGATCCTGAAGCACTTTAAAAACCTATCAGACTAACCCTGTACTGTCTCACTGCAGCCAAATTTCTCCTACTTTCAGCTTTCCTTCCCTTTGCAGAGGCAGTGGGAATTGGGCCCTGCTTTTAGTGAGGAAAAAAGGAAGTCTGAGAAAGCAGCTGAGCTTGTGGCTGGAGTGTGAAACAATGGTGTTGTCCCTGCAGAGCAGCACAGGGCAGGCACAGCTCTGCAATTCCTGCCTTCGGGAGTGCTCAGGGCACACACTGCTCACTCCAGGGGCTGAGAGGGCAAGGGAGAGTTCACTTAAAGCTTTTGCAACAATCTCAGTAATTCATCAGTAGCACACTTCTCTCTGAGTCAGCACGAGGTGTGCGTGTGCCTGTTCATCAGCTCCAGATTTCATCTACAAGTGTTGCTACAGTTTCTATCTCATTTCCCCAATTCAGTGCTTGCTGTCTTCAGCACTGGCTGAGATGTGATTAGAAGCCCTTCTCTTCTGAATGTGTTCAGTAACTTAGAAGATTTATTCACTTTTTTTGGTCTCTCTATAGAGAGCAAAGCTCCATGGATATTTTATGCTGCTTTCAGTGGCCAAAATCTAATGTTAGAAAATCAGGATTAGAGTTCCAAAAATATCCAAGCCCTCCAGCAATTTTTCCATGCTTAGTACAATTTTTGTTCCTGAACAGAGGTTGATTTGTTACTATGAAAAAAATCAAAGGGTGCTTCCCATAACAGCTAGCTCTCTAAATGTATATAATTTATATATACAGTTTATTAAACTATTCTTTGTACAATTAAAATATAAACAATTCTGAGGCAAAGGTTATCAGTGCATCTAACAGTATGTGTTTAAATATTTATAGAAATTGTCACAAAGAATGAGAACTTACCCAGAATCTTTCTGTACCTTCTAAACTACCCAGACAAGATTTAAATATTCACATCCTTCCTTAACAACCAGGGATTAGGCCTGTGGTGAACTCCCCCACCTTCCAACCATCACAGAGCTCCAACTACCATCATAACATATAACCTCTAAAATTAATAGAAAAGGATGTGTTTTGCAAAATGCCCTGAAGATCAGTCAGCACCCTGAGGCTTTTCTAGGAAGGGATCACACTAAGAAAGGGTTATAGACAGCTGTCTCCTCTCTTTAGAGTGCAAAGGGACGATTTTGCTCATTTTAGCAACCAAATTATGACACTGGAAAGTCATCCTAGCACACAGGATAGTCCAAAGCTGTTTGCATCTTTCTAAATCAAACCTAGTGTCCTTTTAAATTCAGTCTGGAGTTAACAGCTGTAGATTACAAAGCAGCAGGGCCTTGTGCTATTGCACCAGCATCTATTAACTAGGAGACATCCTTCTTTATCAGTCTGTTCTGCTGGAGCTCTGGCCTAATCAAAGCTGCACTCCAGTCACCTTATCTGGAAGAGGCAAAGGCTCCTGGTCCACATCAGTAACAATTAAGCCCTTTGCTGGGCACAAATCTGACCAAAAAAATTCCTGACTAAGCATTTTTTAAAAAGATGGGGGAATGGCAGGTTGGCAATACCATCCATTCCCCTCCCAACATCCACTTCCCCCTGCTTCAATCTGCAGCTGTATTTTCATTTAGATTAGGGAAATATCACAGCCCCTAAAGGCCCCCTCTGACCTCAGACTTGCCCCACACTGAACCAGGCACAGATTGAACTGACTGACTGAACTGCACACGGGTGTTTTAGGGCTGGATGGCATCACCCAACTGCAAACTTTTCAGACTCTACTTCCCAATTCAGGGCTTCACTACACTGGGAAATTTACCGACAGAGCTGTAGTGGCTTAATTATAATTGTTATAATTGGGGTATAAAACCAACTCCCTATTTCTACATTCATATAAGGACTAAGAGTGCTTATCTCTGGTGTAGTTTATGTCACTATGAAAGTTGTGTGAGGAGAAAAAGATATCTTTACTTTATACCAAATACACCCAAAAGGGGAGTTATACTGGCCAGGCTGGTGTAATTACAGCTGATACAATTACACCAGTACAACCAAGCCAGTGGGTGTCCCAGCCCTTCCCAGCAGACACAGGTACAAGCTGACAGGATAAGAAAGCAGAAGGAAGATCCTGGAGCCCCACCTCAGATATTTGGTGAGCAAATGCTCTTCAGACTTACTGAGATTGCACAGCAGGGGATGATGACTGAGAATAGAGGTGATGTTTAAAATTACCATGGGTGATACAGCTAGCACTACCTACAAATATTTTGAGTTGCCAAAATTATACTTGTGCAAAGTGCCAGCTTTCAATCAGAATCGACCAAGAGCTTTACTCATTCCTCAGTGAAATGGCAGCAGCTGTAACAGCTGCCCAGCACTGGCTCAGGGCAGGGAAATGTGCCAGCTGCCCGTCCCTGGGGACACCCATGTGAAAATAGGAGCTTATAGGGTTTACTTAGGAAGAAGCTCTAATATTTGACTTCCTCAAATTAGGAAGCATCTGCAGTGTGAACCTGGCATCTCTAATATTTGTTTCTTTCACTAATAATTTCCTGATGTTTCAGATCCTTATGTCCTGACAGGACCCTCCAGGTGCAATTAGTGTTGCTTTCATTTCAGCAGAGGTGCACAGAAACTGGAATCTTTTTGAATTAATTGAATACTGAAAAACTTCTGAGACTATTCATTACAATTTTTAAAGAAACATGTTTAAGCTAACATTTCATTGGGCAATATCTATTATTTTTCTTGACAGAAAAATAATCAGAAATAATTGCTATGCTTTCAAAAGAATTTTGGAGAATATGCATTTCTCTTTATAACAAAATTATAAAACAAGTAAAATGCAATACCTTAAAAGCCTTTCACAATAAAGGAAAAAAAATATATTATTTTCTGTCAATTAGCTTAAACTCTGGAGGTTTCACTGTATTCCATCGGATCAAATAGATCTCACCTGATAGAGAGCTGCCTTCTACAGGCAGAAAATTAGCCAGATTATGTTTTCTCAGTAGTGAGTTTTCTGAATCACTTTAAAAGTTGTGCTCAAAAACCATTTGTTAATATTTGCATGGTCTCAGTTGCTTTTGATTCCTAAAATTTAAGAACTCCAGCTTAAAACAAATTAATTTCAACCAGACAGAAACCAATTCCACCTGGAACAGGGATACAGGGCCCATGGCATGGGTGAAGATAGAATGACATACTGCTAACTTTGGAAATCCAGGAAATAATCTCCTGAAGACTCAGGAAGATTTACGCCTTTCTAATCCAATCATAATTCACTTCTACAAAACATGGAATGAAATCCACAGAGAATCATCCAAGGAAATTCTTTGAGCAGACATATGGGGAAATTCCTCTGTAAAGGTAAAAGGTCATTTATTAACCTGAGACAACTGAATAAAAAAAAGAATAATGATGGTCTCCAATCCTTTCAAGAAGTGTCAGTTTCTGAGAGCAGTGTAGGTGAAAAAGGGTGAAAGCAGGGCAGCAGCACAGATATGCACAGCATTTCTTCTTGCAATTGTGTTAACTAAGAGGTTAAATTCACTGCAGCTGAAGAACTTAGCACAGGACTGCAGATCTTAAGAGCAGCCAAGAGGGTAATGCATGATTTAAAACCCTGCTAAAAACCCCCAAACTCTAAGTTGCAGAAGCCCAGACACTACAAGGTTCCAGCCACCAGTGGCCACTTCAAACATGCAATGCTTGCAGTGGATCACAGAATCAGACCCATATGTACTTTTATTCCCTGCTCAGATTGCTCTAAGTAGGTGTCATTGGTCCTTTCCAATCCAGCTTCCAGCAAACTCTAGAGAAACAGAAGGGAAAATAGCATTTTGTTCAAGTCAAGCCTCCAGATAAAACCAATGTCTTTTCTTTCCCTGAAACAAAAGGAAAGATGAATTGACAGATGAAGTACTATATCCTGCATTCAATAAGATAATTTAAAAGTGCACCACAGAATTCAATTACTTTTGATGGGTCCTGCCAAGCCACTTCAAGTAGGGCACAGGTGCTAAAAAGCACATCACATAACGTATAAACAGGAACTGAAGCTAATTGTCCCCAAGAAATCCTTGAGAAACACCAATTAACAGCAAAGAGAACTGAAAAAAATTTGTGTCATTTGGGACTTCTCAATAGATGTTCTTTCCTAGTTTTACCTCCCAGCCCATACATTGGACACTTCAGAGGCAGCAGGGAATATAGATGGAAGGAAGGGTAGGGAGCAGAGCATGGATAGAGGGAATGCTGCCACACTCTCCAAATGCATCAGGAGACAAGGATTTACATTCCCTGTTGAAGACTAGACCAGGAGATTCAAGAGAGTTATGCTGTCACTTGAGAAGCCAGCTTGAAATACACGTGGCCCATAATATTCCATGAATTATGGCACTCCAGATCATAGGTGTAGGCTGGGTTAAGAGGGTGTAATCAGAACCAGAAAGCGAGGATGTGCTTGGATGACATGTTGCTTATCAATACCTGCATGAGGAAAATAATGCTCTTTACAGCATAACTATTTCCCAGAACTATAGCATGTACAAATACATGTATACACACACTCCCTAAACTGATCTTTCTGCTCCTAATGGCAGCAGACTGCCATCAGATATGAAAACTCCAAGAGGATTCACTGAGCTCTTTTTCTTCCTCTGGATGACAGTAGGGTTTGGTGGTTTGTTGGGTGTTTCAGGATTGTTTTTCAAGACTCATGGAAAAAAAGTGAGTAGGAATAGAAACACAAAATGTAAGGATTTAAAAGGACCTAGAGCCCTACAAGCAGAAAAGATCCATCACGATAAAACTATGGAGAAGAAACAGATGTGGAGTCCAGTAGTCTCTAAAGACTGCAACAAAGAATGATAGATCAATTTTATATCCATTTGCTTTCTCTTTCCTTCTTCATGAATACTGTGATTGTGCTTCTTCAGCGATTATTCAGCCATTAAAAAAACTCAAGTCTGATCTACTGATATGTTAAAGCATTGTCTGTTTGATAAGTGCCTGTTTTTTCATTTATATGAGTTGCAAATGTCTTCCAGAAGACAGTGCTGGTAATAGAAATTTATGTTTCTAGAAGTTCAGTAACAAACGGGCCAAGAGGCTTTTTGGGAATATTTTGCAATGGTTCACAGTTACTTACTTATGTTAAGGCTTTAAGATTAGTTTCATACTCTCTTCTTCCAGAAAGCAGACTTTTTAGGATATTATACTTCAGGGCTTACAGGCACCATTCAAGATTTCTCTCTGAGAGAAAATGTGACTTCTGATAAGCGTGATAAATGTACATACTTTCAGAGCCATTTTTCAAATCAGCTTCTTTACTTACAGCACTGACCTTAAAATAACAGATTCTTTAGATGAAGAACTTTATACGCTCCAGCTAAAACTCACTGAAAATATGGAAAAGATACCTGCACCTATAATGCTGTTATTTCCATTAAAAAATGGATAGAACTCTAGCAGCACTTGTGAGATATAGGTGATTTTACACTTGATTTCTTATTCTGTATTGATTTAGATGATCTCACAGTACACTGCAGTTTAACAGGCTGAACCTGCAGCTGATAGGTGAAATTCTTTAGAGCCATATCTTCACATTGTTTGCACGCAACTGACTGAAACCTGAGCTGCTCAGTTTTATTTCCTGATTTGATCAATGTAGCAGTTCTGGGGCAAAGTATTTACAGCCCAGCCAGGTCAAGCACCAGGCTACTTTTACTTCCTGATTGAAACGCAAATGCAGAATCTCAAAGGATTCACGTCCTGAGCTCTCTGCATTTTCATCTCCCAAGCTGTAAAAAGAGGACAATATGGTAGAAGAATTCCAGAGGAAATATCTGTTGAATCAAGACCAAACCCAGCTCAATGGAACTTCACTTTTTGTTTTCCCATTTTTCAGAATTTACTCGGGATCAACTTCCCTCCCTGTTCCCTTGTCTTCAGCTGCTTCAGCTCTCAGTCTGTGCTGTCCTTGCTTGTGCTCACCCTTGAACAGCAAACGTGGCTCCTGATCAGCTGCCACGAACACAAGTATGCCCCAAGCTGCCTGTTCTGAGAGCTCTGAGGCACTGCCTGCAATAATGCAGCTGTCTCTTTAATTCACAAAAACGGCTCTATACTGAAGCCATGAAAATGTTGTCCAAAAAAAATTTCACTTCACTCTCTAAAACATAACAAAAAACTGAATCTTGTGTGCCCTCCCTGTTCATAAGCAGCTTCACCATTAGGTCTACATGAAAGGAAGAATATTTCCATTGATAGGTACAACAGGACAGGGGGGGAAAATGTGTCAGTCTTCCTTTTTAAGAGACCATAATCTTTCCTCTATACCTGCCATGCTACAAGGGATTTTTCTTCTTGTGTAAGACTGAGGCAAAAGCTCAGGGAAAGGCAGAGAAAGCAGTATAAAACATAGAAGGGGGTTTCCTGTTTATTTTACTCAGAGTATTTCATTTTTTTTTTTTGAATTAGGGTATCCTCCACTAATCTTAAATCTGTCAGATGCTAATGAAGATAGGGTTGCTGCATTTGGAAAGGAATGGGCAGGACAAATTTCCAGGTTTTCTGCCATGAATATCAGAACGATAAAGCCTTCTTCTCTCAAGTGAAACAGTTCAGAAATTCATGGTTTATCCTAATCTGAAACAGCATTGCCTTGAGGTCCCAAATGCAGGGCTGAAAATATGCAACAATCTTGATGTATTAGAAGTTGTAGATCATTTACATGCTTGGCAAGGGAGTTTAGGATCATTGTTTACTGTTAAGAAGTTCTCAAGTGTTTATTGAAAAATATGTTAAATGTGAAACTTTTAAGTATCTTCTATTAGAAAAAATCCTCCAAGATAGACAGATGCAAATACATAATGAGTGCCATATGTCAAAAGGATTTCATGGTTAAAAACTGGACTTAAACAATGCCCCTCTGAGTTCTCATAAACCCAAGTTTTTAAAGCTTCTTTTCTTTTAAATAAAATCTGGAGGTTTTCTGCCAAGAAAACTTTTATCAGTGGAAAATAAAAATTCTTGACCTTTCTATATCTTGCAAAATATTTATCTTCCTACAGAGATCTCTGTTTATCTCATTACTAGTGGACCTAAAGGATATTAACTAGATATCCCTTATTGAGTCCATACTTGTATGAATTCAAGTGTATCATATTAACTCCAGGTTTTAAGCAAAATTCAAAATATTCTTTGCTTACTGTTTCTCCAGAGGACAGATTTCCTGGGAGTTCTTGAAATTCTCTGGGTTTAGACTTTGAAAGACTGAAGAAGAAAGAGCAGGAAGTATGTCTCCTTTAAAGAAAAATGCTTTTCTGAAACCCACAAAGATCTGATGATGGGAAATCACAAGTCTCCATTAGAATTTTTACGACCAGGTTTCATGTCTTGCTTTTTAAAGTCTGTCAGAGATAACGGAATTACAAATTAATTGTTGCTCTGGTTTGTTTTTGATGCTTAGAAACTAGCAATGTAATAGATTACTTTTTTCCCTAATTATTTCACTCACATCTGTAGACATTAATCAGATGTACCTAAATAGCTTCTAATTAAGTATAATAGATAAAAAAAAAATATTGTCAGAACCAGGATTCTCTCTTAACTATTGCACATATCACAGCAATGTCTCAGAGGAGGCATTAGAAGATCCCCGAATGCAGCTGACTGCTTCTAAATTATTTCTTCCCCTCCAAACAACATGGAAAAATGAAAAATAATATTTCATTTTTCCAGAAAAACCCAACTGACCAATGGCAGATGAAGAACAAAGGAAAACACCCAAAAGGATTCTGTGCTTCCTCTTTCAGGATTCATCTGCACGTTTGCCTGTGTGCCCAGAGCATTCCCAGTTAGTTCAGCTATCCCAGCCAGTCCCGACCAGCTTCTCCTGTTAAACATTTAGCACTCTGCCTAAGACGTTGAAATAGCTGATTCAAAACACTTCTCACCGTGAACTGAAACCTGATCTTCCCTTTCTCCTGGAAGTGAAATACCCAGTATGTTAAAGCTGCAAACTAAATCCTAACATAGTCAAACAAACCCAGCATTAACCACTTGAACTTCTGGTGTTAAGGTTCAAATCTGACTCAGAGTTGTCAAGTGTAACCTTTTCTTACAAGGCTGCTTTAAACACGCATAAGTGCAGTTCAAGACCACATCTGGAATGAAAAAAACAGCTTTCCAGCTTGATCTTACAGAGACCCTACTAGCTGTCAACTCCTTATAACCTCTTGATAAAAGAATTCAAGTAGGAGATAACCAAATTCTGCACTGCTTGAATGAACCAGACCTCAACTCTTCAAAAGCATCTTGGATTTTACAGCACTGTGATATGACATCCTGGAAATTTATTCCTCAGTTCCATTTAAAGATAACAAAAGACTTGCAATTAATAAGGAAGGCACCACAGGGAACACAGTTGCTTTCATGCCACTTATTGTGATATTGCGTTGATGTTTTTCAATAATGTTTTGTCAATTTTGTGTGAATTTCCTGAAAATTTCTCCATAGTCAGCACACCCCATTTGCTGCCAGAGCTGTTAGCAGCAGAGCAGAGTGAGCTTTTGACACCTGGTGAGGTGTTAGAGGGTAGTGTGACACAAACACAATTACCTGGTTTTTCCTACCACAGTCATGAGCAATCAAATCTGCTAAAACTGTTGAAAAGGAAATTGTCTTAAGGTTTTGGCCTCTCATCACTTGGATGGCTGGATCAATCCACAGTTTGACCAGCTACTCTTAATTAAGACATTACAAGACCTAGGATACAATAATAAAAAATGTCTAATGCAAGAACAATCAATGAGTCCTTCCTAAATTAACACTGTTTATTGAAATTCTTCAAAGCATCTGCTAGACAGAACTGTGGACTTCAAAAATATTTTGTACTGAAGTACAAACAATGAAATGGCATTTGTTTAGTTACCCACAGTTAACATGGGAAGAAGGGGAAAATTCTGGAAGGGTTGGAGACATATCCTTCCACTCAGAGCATCACAAGAATAGACTCTGAGTTGGTATATCCAAGTTATAACATCCACTTCCAAAAACAGCTCTTGGGAAGAAACATAGGACTGAATCTTGAATAGGACATAAATCCTCCCAAGGAACTACAGCAGGAATATTATTATATTGGAGGAAAAATGATCTGAGCTTAAGGGCCAAAGGCTAAAGAGAAGAGAGAAGAAAATTGTCTTGAGAATAGATTGTGATAAACTCCAGTGAGACCTTCTGGACTCTGTATATGGGAACCATTTCCCTCTCAGGAGATACATGGGAGCTGGACCTGTCACAGGGAATATGTTGCTGTACACCAGATAAATAGCAAGGCAGCTGAATACATGGGGAAGGATTTGAACAAGTAGAAAAAAAGCTGCATATTATTGGGATATGATTATTATCTGGGGCAGTTCAGGGAAAAGAATAATCAAATAAGAAAATTAAATATAAATATTTTCCACGGGTGAAAGGTTTTCATGCACTCTTCTGCAGAAGACTTTCCAATTGTTGAGTGTCTATTTACATTAAATCTGTACGAGCTGGAATTTCTGAGGCACAGAATGTACAAAGATATAAAAGTCCTTGAAGGCCATAAAGGGCTCAGGAAACACATGGAAATAACTGGAGGCTTCCAGCCACAAAACTTCTGAGCCAAACTTCTATTTTGCCTCGTGAACTCAAAGGGCTAAACAGGCCAGTGCCTTGTTCTGGGCTCCTGCTATCAAGAAAACTGAAACAGCCTCTTGAAGCTATTTAACCAATGAAACAATTATTGCTGCTTTTAATATCTTCTTGCCCAGGGCAGCCACCTGTGTCACTGAACACACATATTGCAGGGCTGGCCCTGGCAGGGAAACACAGTGGGTCAGGCAGTCTCAGTGTCACAAAAACAATGAGAGGAGATAGCACAGCTGTGGAAACCTGCCTGAGGCTCTCTGGCTTACAGGATTTTAAAGGAGTGTTTGCAGCACTGACAGTTATGGACAGTTTTCCCACACAAAACTATTAGAAAATGGTGTGTCCATGGCCAGCCCTGAGCCCCCAGACAGCTTTTGCTTTATCAAGATTAAAGGAAGAGGAGGCAGCTGGGGCTAATAAGTTGCAAATCAATGCCATTAGCAAAGAGAGTAAAGAAGAAAAAAGATCCAAGCCCTGCAAAAGCTAAAGCTTTTAGCTCTGCCTCTTGCTGTGCAGAAAATGATTGTACAGTTGTCCCAGTTCTCCTTGGATTTGTCCTCAGATTCAGGGAGATCAAAGATACAGAAAATGTCTCAATTTCCTGTTTATTGAAAGTATATGTAGCTCACATATATGCAGCTGTATGTATACATATGCACACATATTTGATTTGCTATTTACTGCAACTGACTTTGCATCAGACCTTGCATAATAATTTTAGTATTTAAGAGGAACAATGTCTTGGATTAGTGAGATAATGGAATTAAATTCCTTAACCTTCTTTGACCTGACACAGGGATAGGAATGACAGCACAGACCCACTTCATGTCATGATATCTTCACACCTTCAGAGCTAATGACACAGAGACCAGCAAATTCAGACACAGTCAGGAACAGCATTAACATCAGATCAGCTTTTCTGGAAATCTGTTTCAACCAGCCCCTGTCAGAGAACTCTGTCCCATGAAACTCCCAACCATCATTTCTGTGTTCAGCCCAGGCTGTTCCTGGTGCAGCCATTCCCTCTGGAGAAGGGGCTGACTGGTGCACACACACACCCCCAGGAGTCCCTTGGCCTTGTGTCCATTTCCCTGACTGGCTTTGCCAACCTGGCTTCACACTGCACCAGAACCTTCTAAGGAACAGGTACAAAGTTAAAAAGATGGCTTCAGTAAGAGAAATGGCAACTCATAAAAATGTTTTTACACTTAGCAATTGACTTGGATGACTCTGTTTCACACAGTGGCTTGGTAGAGGTATCCCCAGAAACCTAACCTCTGTAATTCAGCACCACATATTGCCTGCTCAGCTTCATACACACACCAATGCATTCTGCCTTCATAATTTTGCCTTAGTGTGTGAAAATGAACTGCCACATTTCTCTGAGCAATATTCATTTACATACCCATATTTTAATCTCTTTCTCAATATTAATTTAGACTGTCATACTTTAATCTCTCTTGCCATTCCCTGGCTCCTTTGTCATTAAAAAATTACCCACCTCTTTCCAAAATGAACAATGGATCACTATTACAGATTTTCACCTAGCTTTTGTAGAAATAAACTTTCTCCATTAATGTATTTCCTTTCTTTGTAAGCAGTGATGATTAACACATCAGATGGTTGTATGCAGAGCTTTTCAATAGCTTCAATGAGAAAGATGTTTTTTTCCACTTTCAACTAACAAGAAAAATCACCTGTATTGTATTGGCTATAACCATTAAATATCAGTACAGAAGAATATCATCAGATAGACAAAAGTGTTTTGAGTCTGCAATGTTGTGAATTCTGGAAACTCAGAGAATCAGAAACCAAAATACTTTATTTATAAATAATTGACATTAATTATTTCGTGAGAATGATGGATGGTAAGAGGTAATGGAGCTCAGAGAAAAACCAAGAAAAGAACAGCAGGATATTCATGTCAGCCCAAGTGGAGAAAATGCCTTGAGTTCCCAATGTGCTTAGTAAACAGAGCATGTCACTAGGACAACAGTTTGACTGAATGTCAGCTGGAAAATTATTCCACAGTGAGAGATTTTGAGACCAATAAGAGCAGGGACAGAAAGGTCTGTAGAAAGACACTCAAAAAAAAAAGGAAAAGAAGAAGAAAAAAAGAGGAAAAGAAAAGAAATTTATGAGTACAAAGACTTATATGGTTTCAGAATCAGAGGGAGTACCAGTGCATTTGAACCCATTAAAGCGTTGGAGTGGAAATTTTGTTTTACTAGTTCTTCCCCTTACAAGCTGGATAGAATTTTTTAAAACAAAGCCCCTCTCAGTGGCCTAGCTCCCTGTTCCCAACCAGGATACACAGCAAATCTGCTTAGCATTTATCCATGGCTGAAAGCAAACTTACACCCAACCAGGAAACTACAATCTCCAAACACCAGGTTTACAACAGTGCCATTTTATTTTGCATTTAATGTATTATATTGTTAGGAGGACAGGTTACCATTTGATAGCATTCTACTTTGTATAAAACTCCAAACACAAACTGAGACTATCACAGTTGAAAAATCAAGATCTTCAGCAAACACATCCACAGCAGGGACTTCGCTGCCAATTGCAAAAGGAATCTGTTCATCTTTATTACCTTATTTCCCTTACAAAGTAGGATGTAAGGCCAGGGATAAAAGCATACTGCCCTAGATCTTTGTCTACCAACAGGGACACTCCATGAAAACCAATAATGGGTTTTTTCTGACTCAGATGTGTTCAAGCCACTTTCTGTTTATCACTTTCCCCATGATGAGCTCCTGTCTGACATGGGATCTAGAGGGCAGAGCACCAGGGGGACACTGTCACACTTTGGCTGTTCTACATATCTTCCTATTCCTTTAGATAAAAAGTATTTGATTTTGGCCATATGCAGCCAAATCAACCAATGTGACCCAAAGCTTGCCTAGGTGACAACCAAGGCTTTAATAAGGCTTTGATTCACTTTTAAATGCAGATATTCTACAGGTAATTCCAGAAATCACACCTCTGTAATTCAGCACCATATATTGCCTGCTCAGCTTCATACACACCCACAAGTGTTTCCTTAATTTGTTAATAAAAGCTATTCTGCCTTATTGCAAAATCCAAGTCCCCATTTCCTTCTCTGAGTTTTTTCAGAAAGAGGCTAAAAGCATAATAAAATATCATCCATTTATTTTATTTTCTTCCCATCATTCATTATTTGAACAAATATATTAGCATACTTAAAATACACTCTGAAACTGTGATTTTAATATACTTTATTGAAAAAAGTACACAGTTTAAATTGTTTTCAATGGGACAAAGCAATGGTCACCTCTATCTACCAAGTCCTTTTTTGATGAATCATGACTGCCATATGCCAAATTCACATCTGCATGACTTGCAAAGTAAAAAGATAAACCTTTTCTCAACATATCTTTGAGAATTTATATCACCAACAGTTTAAAATCATGAAATGCTGATGCTCTGACTATATTTCATGTCCTCTATGTTGCACCATTTCCCAGTTCACAGTTTATCCATGTTTTAGCATGCCAGTTGAACACCTCAGTCAGTGTCACCTGGAGAAAATCACCAATAGCAGAGGAAGAAGAACAAGAGAAGGTTTAGCACTAAGGCCTGAGACACCACCACATTCTCTTGCATTTTCCTAAAGGAAATAAAACAACAACAAAGGAAAATAAATTACAAGCCACTACAGTCAATTATGACACATGATATTTTAGCAAACATTGGCATAGGAGCACTGGTGCAAACAACAAAGCCCATAAATTAAATATACTCTGGAAGTAATACAAGTACATGTTTTGAGCTGGACAAGTTTAGGTTGTAGACTGAAACAACAAGCACTACACCCTCACCTCCACTTTATACTTTAGGTCTTGTTCTGCATTTCATTACACCATCGGGGGCAGAAATTAAAGTTAGTCCAGAGTAAAAAGGATGTCTAAGAACCTGTGCTGTACAAGCCACTGTAATCCCATCGTGCTCTCTATCAGCTCTCCTTGGCCCTGTGTGAGGGTATCATGCAGAACACAGAGTGGTAAATACATGTAGTGGAGGGCTCACTATCCCTCCCAAGAAATATTAGGTGTGAGCATAATGACATATGACAGGTATGACACAAGCTAATTACTGAAGCAAACATTAACAGCACAAAGTTCCCAACATCTCTAACTAGGAATCCTGTGGTCATTGCTTGAGCCAGAGTAAGTTCTCTGCTATCCCTGGCTGCCAGTGCTCACATCCCACCACGTTCTCTGGCATGATACAAACCAGTCTGCAAAAGCAGCAACTCAAGATATTGTCTCCATGTGTACAAAAAAGACATGTAGCACTTACAATATCCCTCACTTCCCTGACTACGGAGTCCTCTGAATATTTTCCAACATTTCATCTTGGAAGACAGTTTTCCTATTAATAATTTTTAAAGAAATAAAAAATTTACCAGAGTCAGAAAGAAAGGAAAAACAGAGAGCAACTCACTTCAGGGTGAAATCCATGACAAGACTCTGGGCGTCTTCTTATCTTCTGGGATTTCAACCGTTCACATTTGAGGGATTCATTATGTACAAGGCAGTTAAGGAGAGATGCTCTGAGCTCTGCATTCTCATGGCAGTGGTTTGAAATGAATACAGTGAAAATCTTTCAGCTCCTTCCTTCCTCTCCATTAAAACCCCAAGGTGATATGTGTGGTCACCACAAGAAACAGAAAGTGATTCTAGTGCTTTCCCCTCTGTGATCTGTGTTCTCAACAGCATGTGTGCACTTACACTGCTGACCTGTCTTCCTGTAAGCCTGCAATAAAAGCACACTGCAGGCTGCTTTTGACAAATTCCAGTTTAGGGGAAAAAACTAATCCTGAACTACCAGAACTACAGAAGAGCAAAAAATGGGAAGTGGGGCAACCAAAAATCAAGTGCTATATTTACTTTGCTGAATTTTTTGTAGTTTTGGAAAGCAGGATTCTGAAACATTTTCAAAGCTCCAGTGAAACCTTAAATAAAGAGATATCTACATTAGAAGGAGTTTTATAAGTTCCAATATAATGAGGTCCATCCTTATAAGAAAACTGCATATTTAGTGCCTAATTTGAAAGATGTTCAGCTGTCCAAAGATGACCAGGACCTTATGCTACATAAGATCCATGTTAAGTGTGCTTGCTTAATTAATATTGGTTGTTCAAAAAAGAAAAAAAAAGTGATTTCTCATTGAAAAAATAGTGGAAACATATTCCCAGATGGCTTAATTTCAAACAGCACATATAATGGGTGAGGGTGTCATGCAATGCAAGTTTTACATGATAAGAAGTTTTTTTATTTGCAACTCTAATCTCTTTCTGACCAGTTTGTAAATAAAAGGATATATCTTATTTCTATAGGTGCCATGGTAATTGGTGGGATAGAATCACAGAAGCATTCGTTATCTACTACCACCATGAAGAGGTTGCTACTTGGGATCTGCTGGATAACAAAAGACCTGAAAATTGAAAAGAAAACAAATAATGGTGACATTACCAGCATTTCTGAGCCCCTGGTTCTTGTTAGAAATTTATCAGACTTTTATGTATTTACAGTCTGTAATGGAACAGATCCACAACACCAAGGAAGGCTCTTCTGCAGCCACACACTGGTAGCTCACAGTCCCAATTTTGAGTCTCTGTAGTTGTATTAGAGCCTTTGTGCACTCTGGGTCTTGCTTGAAGCAACAGCAACTCCTGATCTCAGCTTTCATCTGTCCTCTTGAGAGCCATTTTATTACTGAGCCAACAAAACAGAGATCAGGCCTCAAAATCTTCCACAGCGATTTATTTTAGAATAATGGTTATCTGGTATAAATATGGTGATAACTCAGCACCACATTCAAATGAAGACAAAGTAGGCAACTCAAAGGGACAGAAAAAAAATAGACTTTTTTTGTAAGAAGGAAAGCACCCAGGGGAGACCAGGGGAGGATCCTGTGGGCACCAGTCAGTGATGCACAGAGTTTTGGTGAGCTGAACTCTTTAGCACATACCATGGAGAAAAGGGGAAAAGGCAGAGCCAAATAGAGACTATTTACCCTTTCTTTGAAAACTCAGGATACAATACAAAGAATGGCTTTAAGGCTCAGACACAACTCTTCATGAAATTTCAAAGCAATCTGTTAGAATTTATACATTTTATCAGCAGCCTATTGGCCATATCAGATATCACTGAGATCTGGCAATTCCAAGAATTAGGTGTTTTGCAGCGTGGTTTGCTGGTAAATGTACAGAATGCTAAGTGAGGGTTTGAGCACCAAGAAGATGTGGAGAGAAGCATATTTTTCCTCAGACATCTTTCTTTAAAATACATATTGTCTTACTATAATAACTCCCTGCCTTTTCCAAAGATCACAGAAGATGAAATAGCAGAGAGGGCAGGGAATATTTAAACCTAGCCTAAGAAAAAAAAAATTGGAAAACTTTCTATAAAAATGTTGCCAACGGAAAGATTAAATGCTTTTCAGTATTTTTTAAACTTACTGAACCTCCATTAAAATTACACTTAAAGTGATCTGCAATATGTTAACTTTATGTTTATACATGAAATATACATTTATGGCATAATGTAAAAGGCTGAACTTTATAAATGTACCTACCAAACAGCTGGAGCATGTAGCAAGACTGACATCATTGTAATGGAGCATCTGTGGCTTTGTGGATTTGTGTGTGGGAGAAATGGGGCCAATAAAAGGAAAGGAGGGAAAATCTTTAGCAGGCAACAGCACCAAAATTGTACTGCATGAATTTCTCAAAACAGCTATGAATAAATCAAACAGTAAAGGATAGAAAAAACATTACTTTCATTGCCAGAAATCGGCCCAATTTTCATTTTGTGCAGTCTGAAACTTATATTCATATAAAACTAGCTCAGAAAAGAACCTGATGAGCATAAAGTGCTTTAACAATAATTGCATGCTAAATGATTAATTTATTTTTGCTGGGAAGGGAGTAATTACTCTTCTGTTTTAGCTGTGGTATGCCCAACTTCAAGCCCTTTTGTGATGCCCCTTTTTGTGACCAGGTTTACAGAGGCCAGTTCATGAAAGCTGAGCAATTTCCCATTCTGTTTCTTGTTTCACCCACTTTAAGGTGCCATAAAGACTCTGCAGCATAAGGCTATTCCTTCCTCAAACTGGAGAGGGGGGAAGAAAAACTCCTATCACTTCACCCAGCTGGGATGAAAGCACTTAATCCAGAAGAATGTTTTCAACTACAGAACTATGATGCTGAATAAATTACTACACAGCTAAACTACAAAGTCTAGCAACATTTTCAGTATTTCTTTATTACTGCAAGCCTTCATAATTTTGACATCATCAATTTGGGGAATGCAGTACCTGCACTGATTGATGGAAATTATGAATTAAAGGCAGTTCAAAGAGCAATATATTAGTTACATAAAAAAACCCTCTTTGCTACCTTAGGAATTATATCATAGGCATCAACTAATTGCACTGACTGTATACCAAACAGTGATTATTCTTACAGACCATGGTCTGTTTAACTAGTACAGAAGTTTGTGAAGTGTCTGAGCTTATGGTGGCTGCCACAGAGCATGGGACTGCTATAAAGAACCACAAAACAGTGAAACTTTTGGCTCACTGTGGCATTTTTTTTGCTTAGTGCATAATAACAGCTTAACTAATATCTTGAAAAGTGAAACAACTGGCTTCTCCTCTTCCCACTAAAAGTAATTTTAGAAGAAAGTCTTTTCTTCCATCAAGCAGTAGATGGATGTTTCCCCTTACACAGTTCTCAAACATAATTTGGAAATGAAGTTGTAAAGCCAACAGACCAGTAAGTGAAGACAGAGGTTTCAAGACCGAGACTGAGCCGAGCAAATAAATAAGGGCAAAAAAAGTTCATTTTAGCTTTCTTTTCTATTACTAGTTTGCACAAACAAAATATACTTCTTTCAGCTGCTGTAATTTAAGATCTTTTCACAGGCATGAGGTATTCTTACCCTCACCAGATCAGTGGCAAAGAAGTTTGTGCCTGTTGTAACCACCACAGTTGGTGTGTGACTATTCAGATAATTCACATGGCACTGCTGCCATGCCCAAACTGGATAAAGTACACAATCACCCCAGCAGCAGCTCTGCTGTTTGAGATCAGCCCTCAGTTCCCATGGTGACATGCATATGCATCTTTGAAATTCATTTTGAACATTCATGCCAGTAAGTCTCAGGAACCAAACATTCAGAGAAAACAAAAGGTGCATGAACACAGTCAGACCAAAGCCTTTCAGAGACTGAGACATTCCACCAAAATACTTCACTCTCCATGCCAAGGTTCTGTTGCAAGGGAGAAAAACCTCCAGCAAACAGCTTCCATGGCTGCAGTGAGAAATAGAGTCGCTGAGAAAATAGGGAAAATGGTATTATCTTTTTGTGAGATCCACTGTGAGGCTCTAAATTTTCTCTCACAATAACCATTTTTGAACACCTGCTGGCTTAAGCTGGCATTTGTGTCCCTGGTAATATGGAAACCAACTCTCAAGGACTGTGTAAGGGGTTTGGCTGGACTTTATTGCTGCTTTAACAATCAAAAGAAAGTCTGTGTTTAAGTGCCTTATTATGGAGAATGTTTCACACTTAAAGGATAAAGCTCTTTTTGTTTTAAGTAATGTAAATCTTTTGATTTGAAACCTTTTCCTTTATGGCAATATCATCACCACCATTCAATAGGGGCAGCACAGGAATAGGCTTGCATATATCTCCAAATATAAAACAGAATAAACTGTTGGGGTTCCTGTTGAAGCTACACTGAGTCAATAAGAACCTTATTAATAATTTGCCCTCCATCTTTCATCCACTGAGGAACTAGCTTGGTTTATTTGATGTGCAGGTTCAGAGGCTTAAAACAGACCTGAAAACAAACTGTTTCTTGACTTTGTGGGGAAGGTGAGGAAGGAAGAAGTCTAATACTTGAAAGGAGTAGGCAGAGAGGAAGGAAGAAAATCTAGTTATGCCACACTATTTTGTTAATGAAGAAAAAGTAACAACAGAGAGTAAGTCTGCAGTGAACTCTGTATTTTGAGTCAGAGTGTTACATGACAATTTTGTCACATTGCACACACAGTATCTGTTTCTTCTTGACCTCTTTCAGTTTTGGTCCATATAAAAACATGTGCACAAATAAAATGCAAATTGATTTGGGAAAAGAAACATCTTCACACTTTAATTGGAAGTAGAAAATACTTGCTCAAAAAGCAATACTTATTAATCTGCTCCTTGAAAATTAATTTTTCATTGTGCAATTAAAAAGAAAGAGACTTGGACTTCAAGTACTGCTGTGTTCATAATTATATTTGGTAGTCATGCTTCTGAAGGCATGTTAAGAAAGCACACTTTTAATGTGTGTCTGACTAAATGACTCTTCCCAGAGATAATCAGATCTTTCTAACTCCTTTGGACAGCCTGTAACTTGGAAAGAATCACAACAGCACTGTGGTGCAAACACTGGGGTGCAATCACACTCACTGCCTTTATGCACATAACTCAGGTTCCTGCATTAGAAGGGTGATCACCTCCAACCAGGACCTGCAGAGACACAGACTGTTCAAGGGTAATTCAGGGCAGGAGCTTTGGGGATCTGAGTCTTCCTCTGCAGGGGGATCCTTCTTCCTAATGGATGGACAGGGGTCCTGCAGAGAAATGCATCCTAAACAGGGTGAAGCATGATACCTGAAGCTGAGTGTGGGCTACCACACCTGTTCTTAGAGAGCCAGGACATTACATTCAAATCTGGTTTGTTAGGGGTTTGGTTTTTTTATTGGTTTAAATTTAAATTGGAATTAAATTGGAATTCCCTTTAATTTGTATATGTAAAAGTCTTTAAAGAGTTATAATATATATTTTATTGCTATAATAATTTCTTCCCAGACTATGTTTAAAAAAAAAAACCAAAAAAAACCAAATCAAAATCCCCAACTTAATTCCCAAAATTTCACCTCTTTTTCATATTATAATAATCACTATCTTCTGTAAGGAGAAATAATTAGAATATATAAACTACAGGAGCAGGGACTGAGCTGACACTACCCCTTCTCTCCACTCTGTGCTTCTTTCTCTTTCTTTCATCTTTCTGTCTCTGAACCTCTTGGGTGTTAGTGAAGGAACTGGGAGAGGGACAAAACTCTCTGGAAAAGGAGGAAGATGTTCCAAGGTGGAGGAAAGTACAGGGGTGACAGGACAAGCAGTGGCAGTGTCCTCTGGGAAAGGATATAGTCACTGCTGCAGGAGGTGGCTTTGCCATGAGGCCTCTGCAGTCTGTCTATCTCCTTAGAGATTTTGGAGCATTTCTTATGTTGATGGAAACAGGCACAGCAGGACCAAGGCAGAGCTGTGGCCTTTTTCCTTCCTGGCTGCTGTGTCTCCTGACAAACCAAGCCCAGCTTACTGGGCAACTTGAAGATCACACACTTCTGCAAGTCACTGATTTCCCTTCTTAATGCAGGTCATTGCTTCACTACAAATACCTCAAACATATGGTGCAAAGTCTGTATGTGGTAGGCTTAACATCTTGTCTCTGAAATGCTGCTGGCTTCCCCTTTCCTTTCCTGGCATAGCTGGATCAATAACAGGCAAAGCTAAGGCAATTCTATTTCAGACACACCAGAGATGTGTCTCGTCCAGCTCAGCAAACCTAACCTTTAAGTTGTTTACTCTCCACTATTTGACTACAGCATCTGCTGTTAAAGGAAATCAATATTCCAGTTGGGCAGCTTAGTCTCTGTATTTCCATGCAGGAGAGGTAATCCATTTCCTTGTCCACTGCTGTTAAATTTTGGACAGGATATAAACTGAACACAGACGTGAGGTTTCCCTACTAATAAGCAGCCACTTCCACAGCCCCAGCAGAGTGAATCTTAAGAAAACTGCTTCAACACAGCATATTTTGTATGGGCCTGAGGGTGGGCCAGGCAGCTGTAAGAGAGGGCACAGTGATAATGGGTTCTTCAGACTGAGGATCCCAAACATCACCATTTATTGGTCATTTGCATTGAACTATTTTCCTTTTCCTGGCCTGCAGCCCTGCTGCCATTAGCTGGTGGCCACTGACACTGCTACAAGACTTGTTTCAGCAGCAAAGAATGGCAGGGAAACTCCTGAGAGCATTCAGAAATCTCTGATTTTCATATCCACGGCTCCCTATTTTCTTCTAAGAGCTGCAAAGGCTGAAAAGTGTTAGAGGGAACAGAACTAATGTCAAGCAGCATGGAACTCGGAAGACACAGGATGAAACTATGCTTGTGGGACCAGAACATTTAAAGAGAATATCTTCCTATTATACTGAAGAATGGAAGATATTTCTTTGTAATTTGGGGAGGATTTGAGCACAGCAACAACACTAAAAGCAATTCGAGTTGTTTGAAGACAATACTGTGTGTTTCATTGTTAAAAATGAATTCTTGTTTTCTCACAAAAATACTTCATTATTGCACTTTGCTTTAAAACACCCCTTGCTCCTAAGTAATAATTACTGATCTATATGCTGTCTTTTACAATCATTATTCCCTTTTATTTTCACAAAAATACCCTGCTGTTCTATCTGTGCTTATAACAGACACTGCAGTAGACTATGGGGTCACGACAAACACATGGCTTAGGCAGGATTTTAGTTATATAAATATTTAAATCACTGTTTGGATTCACTTTTAATTCCATGCTCAGGAGGTTTAGCAGCCTGATTTAAGGGCAAAAATATCCGTGTATGTATTTTCCATTTGTTTCCTTAATGACCATTGGAACACTATTACCATTGCTTAATGTCACAGTGATGACTGTGGGACTTAAAATCAAATTAGGAGTAGAATATCAGAGTATTGTGTTGGCAAATGTCACTCCTGCACATACATAATCATATCAATCATTTTTATGTAACAATAGAAAAGATTCTTTAAGTACCACTTGTTTTGCTCAGGCAGACAAATCCTACAAAGCATGGAAGAATTTCACTGTGAGTAGTTTGAACTGAAATAAACGCACGACAATACTTTCAAACTGGTAACCTAAATAAATGCACCAAGATGTGAGGAAGTGTCTAAATTTCCATGGAACTCGACTTAGATAGCCCCCAGTGGCCACTCTAGCTCCTGGGCATCACTGTAAACTCAGCCTTTTCCTCTGGGCATTTCAGTGTTATTTTTTGCCTGCAAACTTCCATTAATGAACTTGGAGTATTTTCGATTAAGACAAGTTGTAAGTTTGGGATTACATTTCACATCTGTCAAATGTGATCTTTCCTATTTTTTAGAGAAGGAAAAAAAAATACCAGCATGAGGGCAGAGTAAATGGAAAATATTGTGCACACTGCACTCAAATATGTGTTACTCACATAACTGTTGGTTGCAAACGTTCAACCCTAATGGTCTGGAACAAAGTTTAAGCATTCAACTGAAGTGCAGATATCCTCTTTGCTGTTTCCCAACTCCTGTCATGTGCTTTCCAGGCTGCTGGCCACATTTCCAGCCCACATCTCTCTCGCTTATCACATTTTTGCAATGAATGAATGAAACATTTATATCACAGTCAAGTTGTGCTACTTGTTTTTTGGTGGTTTTTTTCCCAAATAATTGATGACAGAGAATGAGATATCTAATGCAATTCGTAAAAATAATATACATGCCAATAACAACATTTCTGAGAGCTGGAGCAGTACATAAATGGTTCTCTCACAGGTAATGGTTCTCTCACATGAAAAGAGGCAGATAAACTCTCAGCCTCAGGCTTGTAATTGGATCCTGACCTCATGCTAGCAAAATATTGCCATCACATCCAGCCTGACTGACTGTAGCACAATTTAGTATCAGTGTAAACATACTGAGAGCAAAGCTTAGCACTGAGGATTTAGGTGAGCAGTGTCATCCTCACAGCTCCTGTGCTTCCTGAATGCTCAGAGCCCCACAGAGCTGTGCCATGGTGGGAAACCCCTCGGCTTCAGACAGGATCCCCCAGAAGTGCCCATCCTCACTCACTCCCCACCAGGAGGGGATTCTTTCTCAAATAACTGGTGCTCAGACAAGAGCACTTGACCAAGTGCATGTTAGGAATGCAGCTGACATCCAAAAACTTAGAGTGTACAGCCTTTAGATGACAGAAGGACCTCAGTGTAGTTAGGTAATGGACTGCTGGAAACCTTTCCAGTGCAGCCCCCCTCCCCTGTGAGGTGTAGGAGAATGGAGAGTCTCAGACCTCCAGGTTTAAAATATACGGGCAATCTTTTTTCCAAGAAATTGAGAAATCCCACAAACTTTAAATATTGGTCAGCGTTCATACCCCTGAACAAACCAGAGGTGAGTGTGACATACGTGGGTCTCCACAGGCAGGGTGGGTACCTGGTTCTGTGCTCACAGTGACCAACAGAGGAGACAATAATCGGCACAAAGCAAATTGTATCAGATGTCTCCTAAAGAGTTTTTCTTTTGACAGTGACACCTGGTTAACAAAACCACAACAGAGAAGTCAGAGAAGATATCCAGGCTGAAAAATGCAGTTCCACTACAGCATGTTAGCAAATATGTGTCTTTAGCAGAGTTCTTTAGCTCTACACAAGTAGTTGTGGTTTGTATTGACAGACATCTTGGATTGTGTTTTTTAAAATGCTGTATGATTTCTTAGTTAGGTTCTAAATATAACTTTGAGATTAAAAAGCCAGTTGATATATTCTGGTTTAGGAAGGCTCACAGATATCATATGACATTGTAAAAGTAACTTTTGAATTGTAAGAACTGGAATTACTCTTTTCCTCAACTTTAGGTCAAGTCTCATCTACAATATGACTCTAGCAAGGATCTGCACAACAGAAACTGAAGTATAAAAAGCAGAAATGACCAGGATATTCACATTAAAAGAGCAATAACTCCTGAAGCCAAACTGCTCATTGGATGTGTTCACAGTGTGTTTTGCAAGAATGTTGTTAATTTATTTCTGTTAACATAAACTTTAGCAATGATTGAGAAGGCCACATCTGAAAGATCAAAGCACACTATGTGCCATCTTTTCCACAGCCAGCTAAAACTCTATATTGTTTTATACAATATACAAATATTCCTTGCATGGCTCTCAAATGTTAAGATTCATGTAGTTTTTCTAAGTTATAGGCTTTAAAATATCCCAAACCCTTTAAAAAGGAAAGTGCTCCATGTAAAGATGTGTAAGCCATGTCTGCATTGTTTATCATCTGGCTATAATATGAATACATTACAAACTGAAATTAATGTTCTAGTATTAGCAATCCTTCACAAGTGTGCCTGGCTTTAAAAATTCATGGCAACATTTCTCAATTTCAATAATTTTTTCCTGTCCCAAGCCATTGTATATAAAACGAATATATATTACTACTCAGCCCTGTATATTATGGTATACATATGCCTTTTTAAATCTTGTCATTACAAAGCATCCTTTTATTGCATCAGCTATTAACCATAATTTTGTTAATATTTATTAATACTTGTTCAACATGTAAAATTAAGCTAACTCTTAAGTAGGTTATGATTTATATTTTAATGGAGTACTAATTTTAACTATGAACAGTGAATGTGTGCAGATCATCACATCCCCCTGCAGAGGTTTTACTGGAAGTGGGGAGTTAAGAGAAAGGGTGCACATCTTGTCCTGCACTAAACTTCATTTCTGCTAAATTTCCAAGATTTTATGGTGCTTACAGAGGGAGATGTAGGGTGGCATTCTGTGTATGGACTAAAATTCTGTGTATAAACTAAAATGCTCCAGCATTCAATAAGCAAACTAAAAAAGTTTTGAAACACAAAAAGAAAAACCCCCAAATCTCCAAGCAAACAGAAATTCTCCAGCCTTGAAAACTGTCCAAGGGATTGTTAAATGATGACTGGCAGGCACAGACCTGCCTGGTAACTTAGATATGTCTTGCCCTATTATTTTATATACCTTTTTTCTTAAATGAAAATAGTAATTTACAGTGTTTCCTGAACTGGACATTCAAAATATACATTATCAAAGGGTAGAGTTAAATTGCCCATACAGTGACTTTAAATTACACCTGCATGACAAACATTATAATCACTGGTGCCTTTGATGTGAAGAGAAAGTTACTCAGCCTGCAAGTGGAGAAGTGTGGGTAACACACAATGTAACATTTTAAGCTAAGTATAAAGACCTTTAATAAACAATTCTAGCAGTTTAAATTGCATAATTTGATACTTTTTACTAGGAAAGAACAGGGAAAAAATATTTTTGGATCTTCTAGACTTTTGGGGTTTTGGCTAAAATAAGTTTCTAGAAACACTGCTGTTGCCTCAAATTTAAGGACTTTTAAACAGCCATAAGTATTCTGCAAGTCTGGCAGATCTGCTTTTCAAAAGAGAGGTGCCAGATAACTCCATATGTCCCCACAGACATGGGGACATTCTGACACACACTGACAGAGCTCCCAAAGAGAAGAAATTGGCCCTTGATGCTTTGGCTGGTTTATGTGGCAAGCTGGTTTGTTTAGAAGTAAACTAACTACATCTGAAAAGGCAAATGATTATTTATTTCATGGGAAATTGAACTGTGTATATATTTACACATTTTAAACATGATCAAGTACAGCAGTTTGGCAAGCTTCTACTGAGAAAGAAATGAGGAAATATTTTAGCAAATGGTGGCATGTCTCGAGATTAAGTGGGTTTTAAAAAACATCACCATTTTAATGTCTGCAGATTGCACTGCTCCTGACACTAATATACCCATGCCCTGAGCAGTCTGCATCTAATTTGTGTTGTTATTTATCTGTTACTGCCAAATCCGTGCATTTAGTGGACAAGTCTGAAATTTGCCATTATAAATCCACATGAAGGGTTCAGTGTCACCCTGAACTACACTTCCATTGCCATTTACCTCTTTTATTGTCAATAAACAGAATTCAATGCCCAGTCTAGGAGAAAGCAAGAGAAGCAATTTGGTTTCTTGATTTTCCTTGTTAACTAAATGTCTGCTTACTAACACTCTATTGGGTTGATGATACATGGGACAGTGTTTATTCAAATAAGTAGTTCCTATACATTTTAACAGGCAATTTACATGTGGTGCCCAACAAGGTAAAGTAAGAGCATTCATCTTTCATATCTGGCATAATTAAAACACACAGAAACCTTTCCCAGGGTTATGATGATTGTACCTAAATACTTCCTTGCTTCCCTAGTGACAATATGGCTTTCTTATATTTGCTTTCCTCTTTGTGCCTTAAGATTGTGAACAAAGGATCAACTGGAAACAAAACAGTGTCTTTGGGGTTTTGGTGTTGACCTTGTAGACCCATGAGTGCTGCAATTAAAAGAGAAGGGGGATTTTTTTGGAAGTAAGGCCAGATTTTTGATCTTCATCCAAGTCCAATATGTCATCACACACGAACAGGAGAGGCTAAAAGGGCAAATTTTTCAGCATTTGACTATGCACTGCTGCCTAATCTGTATACCCACAGTTTTTACAGTGAATACACAAATTTGGCAACTATGCACTCAACTGGCTCCTTGCAACTGTGAATTTTAACACATATACTTAAAGTATAAATAGTCAGATGACTAAATTGCTATACTCACTTTCACAGCAGTTATAGCTGAAATTAATGGTATTTTCCTAAGTGCAGCTTAATGAAAACATTTGAATATTCATGCATAAATGACACTTGCAATTGAACAAAAACATTTTTGTTTGTTCTACAAAAAGATGGGAGGATAAACTAAAAAGACTGGCAAACATTTTTCTGATCAAGTATCTTAACAGCCATCACCCTTTCTAATTTATAACAACTTTGACATTCTAAGGATGCTTTTCTTGGACACCTTTAGTGCAACTAAAATTTGTTATGAGGAGATCCCCAGAAGGCAAAAACTGGTGAGGTACCCAGTGAGCATTGTTGAAGAACATTGGTTGGCACTCTTACATTTAAAATTGGCTTAAATATTGGGGCAATACTTCATAAAACTACAAGCAGTACTGAGCCATTTATATAGTTTAAAACATCAAGCTTGTTGTCTAATCAGAAACTCATCTCTGAGCAGCACAAGACCTTTAAAGCCCATAGCCAGTACATCTGTCATTAGTGTCATTCTGACTCTGCAGTTGAGACTGATAAAGAAAAAGTATTTCTCTTTGGCAATTAATTACTTTTAACATGGAGGCTGTGACAGAACAGTCTATGATGTAAGTTTTCAGAAGTAATGGGGTCTATTTTTTTTTAGTTTTTTTGCTATAAAAGGGAACGGCTTACTGGAAAATATGAAACCATTTCAGATTTTTTAAAAATCCCGTTTTTTCTCTCCTGTTGACAGTGCTTAGAAAATGTGGGTTGACTTGTTTTTGATTGCTGTTTAAATAACAGATTAATTTAATAATCATTGGGATATTGAGTAACAACAAATTATGGGGTGGGACAGCCAAACCCTCACCCCTAATGACATTCTTATGTTAATTCTTATTTTCTTTAAGGCTCCTGCTTTCTTAATAAAACCTATATTTTTGAAAACAGTTTTTAAACGTTGCAATTTACCCCAAAGTAGTTTGCTTGTAAGAGATAAGTTTACATATAGGGAGTGCATTTTATATGTCTGTGTATATTTAGTGCCTGACTCAAAGCCTGCTTAAGTGTATAGGTGCCCTTCCATTGAATGAGTTCCCAGAGATGGCTGAAAATGTGAGCCAGCTATTAAAAAAGTAACTAGCAGGTAGTCCTTTCTACTGTGTGATTTATTTTAGGATACTTCAATTTAAATCCAAGTCCTCCCACAATTAAATTTATGATTGGAAATGTTTATGAATTTTCATTATTGTAGTTGGTAACTGTCCCTCTTTGCATGGGCAGAGTTATTTCTACAAGATCAGTAACAGCACACCCAGGACAGAATAAAACTGAGCCTCTGCCCCTCACCCTGTGACCTTGCTGGCTATGACTGTGACTTTGTTAGCAAAAAACACAGTGTTTGTGCCCCAAAATGTCTAATCTAAGTAACATTATATGGTTTCAATTAACATCAGTCATCATTTTTACTTCTACTAAGAGACTGGTTTTAGTCTCCTTTTTCAGACAAGGGCTCTACAGTAGTGCCTGACACTGCAGGAACAAAAGCCAGGGACTGGGGTATCTTTTGACACAAACTTGCTTAAAGCAGAGTATTTGCACAACTTTTGTTTGCAAACCTGTTCACAATATACTGACTTTTCTAGTGTCTTTCAAATAGTTTTTCAGTATTCCACAGGGTGCGTAATCAGGTAAATATTTACAATTATCTTCTTCTATTTGCAAGAAATATTTGCTATTATGTATCACAGACTGAGCTATAACATGATCCAAGGAGGACACAGAGGACAATCCCATGGCTGAGAGTGATGCTGCACAGGTTAAGCACTGGACACAGTGCCAGTTCCAGAGTTACTGTATAAAAGATTGAATCTAAATTCTGACTGATTGAGCCCGTCATTCTGAAATTACAAATATTAAGCAATACACTTGTTTGTAAAAATATTTATTGGTACTGAGGCTATGAAACAGAAAACTGGGTCAGAAGATGTAGGTCTACAAAGGACTTTGGGTCAAATTCCTGAGCTCTTCTGCGGGGAAGTGTCCTGGGTTATATAAAATATTTGGAATCCAATGCAGTCTGCAATCTTAGATACAATTTGTAGATTGTTAATGACAGTGGGTAAACGGTATAATGAACAACTTTCCCATGAGAATCTAATAGTTCTTCTGGATTATTTCTTTAGGTTTTGCCGTTGCTTGTGGAGAAAAATAATGGGTGCCTTGAGATCAGTTTGCAACTTACAGGGTTTTCTTTTATTTTTTTTTCCACTGTGGAACACAAAATGTTTTTCTATGAAAAAAGATCTTAGTGCATTATTTTTGAAATACTATAATTTTCACTAAACTCAGTTTCCAACTTGGTGCTTTCCAAGTATTGCAGAATTGTATTATTTTTGAAACTTATTTCCTTTGACCTGAAGTTACCTAGGAACACAGACTAAAATCTGCATTCCTTTGAGAAAACCTAGTCCTGTTAAATTAATCTTCTTTGCATGGAATCATGACTGTTTGCAATATTTAAACAGAATCATACAATGGTTATGGTTTGGAGGGACCTTAAAGACCATCTGGCTCCAGCCCCCCTGCCATGGCAGGGACACCTTCCACTGGACCAGGCTGCTGGAAACCCCATCCAACCTGGCCTGGAACACCTCCAGGATTGCATGATAATTTGTTGCACAGCTTCTGAGTAACCTTCCGTTAAATTATCACAAAATAAGGCTGCTTAAATTCTACAATGCTGGCACAAAGCACTCACAGCACTGTAACCTTCATTGTATTTGATATGTCAAGTGGAAAAATCACGGCTTGATTTTGTTGAGTTTGTACTTTTCAGGCTGTGGGACCTATTGTTGCACTTACAAGGGTTCCAGAGCATCAATTTACAAAGCACTCTCATACTTCTATTCCACAAAGCCATATAAAACCAATTATTCATACTAGACATTAACAATTTCCTTCGACTTAAAAGTTGGTCAGAAGCAAATGAAAAGTGAATATTAGCACTTAAAATTTATCTCCAGTGCACTTACTCCTATTTCCTGTTTTAAAGTAATGAAAATATCAAGGAGAAATTTTAGAAGTAAGCCCACAAGCACACCTATTGACTTCAAAGTGATTTTTTCATCTTTATTTTTTAATTGCATATTGGTTTAACCTGGAAAGGAAGACCTGTAACAATTTTTGCTTAAATTATAAATTCTTCCTGACATTTATATTTATAGACAAATTATTGCTGTAAATATTCATCTCCCTGGTGATGACAACCTCTCAGCAAAGGGAAATCCAATTAAGAGACTTATCAAAGTACAGAAATTTGCATAAGCAATACCTATGCAATTCCACAATTAAAATACACCAGAACTACAGTCAAAATGTCAAAGCACATGGGCACCAAATACAGAGAAAATACATTTTCAGTGTGAAAGAGTAGACTGAAGCTAGACTGAAGTCTTTCTCTTCCTTTAGCTCTATAAGGGACAATTTTACAGCAGCACTGGTAGAAATGATATTACAGTGCTCTCATGTGAGATTTGTTGTTATTAACTCAGCTTCTCAGCACTGAAAGTTTGGAGAATACATTTAATCATCTCCCACTCCTTCAGACTAACAGTTCCAAGAAGGAAACTCTGTTTGGAAGTCCAGTAAAACAAGCAGATCTCACCGTACCACAAGGGAATTCCTAACCTATCCAGCAGGGTTTTACTCCAGGACAGGAGACTGAACAGCACTTACCTTTTGAATCTAAATCTTACAGCCTGTGCCTTTAGAATGCTGCCTGCATTTAGGAAAAGTATTAGAACATTCACTATTTGAAATTAACATAAGCCTCTACTTCTTTTACTTTTTTTTTTTTTTTTTTTTGGTAGAAAAAAATAGGCACGTCTTTAATTTAAGAGCATCAAACTTTTAAGTGACCCCTGTAACAGGAGAAATGACACCTTGACAGAGGTCAGCACATAGGATAAAACATGACAGACTTGCACGTTCCTCAGCACAGCCTTGAATAATTCAGTTTTATTGCTTTGTCACAAACAGTTGCATAAGAAAGAATTGAAAGGGCTTACTTGAAACAGTCATCGCAAGCAATATTCCCCGTGGTCTCCTTTATAGTGCGCTCGGAAACAAAGGCTGGATACTCAGTATCACAGGGCTCGAGGCTTTGTTTCAACCTCTGCGCTATAGGCACAGCAAAAAACAGCTGCATGTTAACATGAGAGGAACAGCACACAAAATTGTGAACAACATGAGATGCTGAACTACAGAGCTCGCAGAGAACGGAAATGTTACTCAGCTTCTGCCACCCTGTGAGATTTCCTAGGCAGTGCATAACACTATTTTTTCAATTAAATAAAAAAAATAAAAGTTTATCCATGTAATGTAATTTTATAAGACATCACTGTTAAAGTAGTTATTAATGGTTTAGCCATTGCCAACCTACTTTACATTTATGCATGAGTTTTTATTCTTTCTGTGTAGATGCAAGATGGAATTACTGTCATTTTTATCTCAGTGGTGCTGTGCATCACTAACCTTTATTCATGGCAGTTTACATTTATTTGATATGTAAATGTTGGCATATTTTACTGAAGCCAAAACATCTATTTTCTATTACACCTTGGGAATCTTTGGAGGGTTTCATCAGTTAAAATAACTCCATGGGTGGGAGGCAGAATACTTACTTTACCCAATAGCAATGCTTGATATCTGCTTCTGAAAGTAGTAATAATTAAAAGAGTTCATAGCACCTTTAATCTGAAGTCCTTGTAATGCAAGGAAAAAGCTGCACTATTTCCATCTTAAAGACTAGGAAACTGAGTTACCAGGAAGCAGTGGAGCTGGTTCAAGGTCAAACTACAGGACAGCAGCTCTTCTGACTCTCACGCTGAAGTATCTGTCACACAGTGTTTCTCCCTCTTCCCTTTCTTTCTCCTCCCCACCCCTTCACTGTTCCTTAACACAGAGATACACTTTGCACATCAGCACAAATGTTAACCCTATCTTAAACTAATTGCTGAGTGAGAAAACAAGATGAGGCATGACAAAAATAGATTACACTGAACAGGCTCTTGGGCTCCAGACCTTCCCCTGGAGATGATCTGTTCCAGAGTGAGTGGTGCATCCACTGAGCAGTGCCAGGGGACCCACCACATCTGCATTTCCACTCACAGCAGGGCATTCATTTCTGAATTGCTCACGGTTTTGTATATAATAATAAAAAAAATTATTCCACCAAATGGACAGATCTCAAAGCAGGTACTAAAGAAAAGTTTTGTTATTTCTGACGTTTTCACTATGGTTGTGGCATATTTAATAGTTCAGTATTTCTTAGAAAATTGTCTTACTGCACCTCTTCCCTTTCTCTTCTGTTCTCCTTATCTGTTGTCAAGAATGACTGGAGTTTATCACCTGTGTTTTGAGTCTACCCTCACTTGTATCAACATTTGGCTTGTGTACCAAAGAGACTGACAACGATTCATGGGTCTCAGATTTCCTGCACCTCACTAGAATCCAGAAGATGATGGGGCTGTCCACCGTTTAGAATTTCTTCTCTCTCATTTACAAATTGGATTGCAATTACAAGATCTTGTGCAGAAGTATTTTCCATAGTAGGGTTTGGCAGATGGGCAGGTGTGAACCCTCCAGCATCTTCATAATATATCATATTCTATCAATATCACAATTTGAGTGGGAAGCAATTTGTCCACTCAAGGAACTGATATATATATATTTCCTGAGCTTTGTTAAGTATTGTTAAGTGAAAAATAAATGTGCAAATTTATTAATTTTAATTTCATGCAGTGCAGTCATAAATATTACAACCCTAAATGATAACATAGCATTTACAGAAGAACATACCTAAGCATGTGCTTTTCTCTCCTTCTCTCTTGTGAAATATATTATTTTTCTTCCTAAACTATGCTGCTTCCAAACAACCATCTCTTGCTACCTAACCAGGTATGAGCTGGGCAAGCACTACCCTAAAAGTATTGATGAGGGGGTATTTCCAATACTCTGAACTCATCAAAGAAATGGAGCAAGTGACTTGTGAAATTAAAATTCCCTGTCAACTGAAACATGAATGGAAATTTCCCAATAATACTGGTCCATCAAAGTGCTGCACTGATAGTTTTGTTTTAAATAAAAGGAAGTTTGTAAGTTATTATTGCCTCTTCTGTAATGAGTGCACTCTCAAAATCCAAATCAAACATTCACTTTCATGAGATGAAGAGGGATGTTGTGTTTGAAAAATATTTTCTCCAGCCTAAAATGCAAATGACACTGGATGTCTCATGTCAGGATATATCAATGCATATTTGTACAGTACACTTGAAAAAAAAGTTATTTATTCCTACACTGGCTGCTTTGGCTGCTCTGCAAACACCAAGGACTAGGACAGGCACAGCTGCCATTCCTTAGGGAACAGTTTTCCATTTTCTGGGTCTAGCACAGCAAACCTGACTGTCCTTCACAGCCCCAGCCTTAGAGATGGTTCTCTTCATGCTCAGGGAAATCACTGAACCCTTGGGCTTGGTTTTTAGGGGCCTGACTGATATTTTAGCTGCAGACAGGATATTATTTTGGCATAAAGACAGCCTAGTATCCAGGCAATGCAAGTATTAAATGAAGCCTAAAGCAGCAATTTTATCCCTGCTTTGCTAAGAAATATGCAAATATGAAGCTGAAGAATTCAGTTTAAATCCTTATACCAGTCAAGGACACACAGCACAGTTTGGCTATTAAATTGTCACTTGAAGAGCACTGCTCTTGTAAAGTGCCCCTTTACTTTTAAGCAACCCTTCTGAAAATGCCATAAAAAGCCTGTTAAATTATAAAAAGACAGCTTACACTGAAAACTTCCCATTCTTAGTGGAACTATTAAAAATTTTCGTTATTTCCAATTAAGCTTCTGCATTTAAAAAACAAAATTTTTAGTAAATTGAATTTAATACATTTAAATGTCTATTTTGAATGGAATGATAAAACAAAATACAGATCAGCCTTTACAGATCAGCATAAAAATCTACAATCTTGAGCTTTAAAATTATTTTGAATGAAATAATAGAGATAGTCAAATTTCTGTACACTTTTTTTGAAATAGCATTTTCCAGCACAGTAACCTCACTACATTTTTTGGCAGCTCTAAAAAAACAAAACAAAACAAAACAAAACAAAATAAAAAAAACTTCCCTATAAATAAAAATGTGAAATTGCTTTATTCACAAAGATGGTTTTGTAAGGAAGATAAATGTTTTAAAAAAACTTATTTAGTCATTATCTACTATTTTAAATGTTCTGTTGTAGTAGTGTACTGCATTCCTAAAGTGCACACAAGCACTTAGTGGTTTTTCATAGAAGATCTTAACTCTCTTGTGTTTTAGGAAACATTAACAAAGAAGAGGATGCTGGAATGGGAGGAAAACTATTATCAGATGTTTATTACTTAATCTAAAACACTGCACACACATCTGAATTTCCAAAGTCCAATCTACTCCAGACATTTCTGCCATTATGCCATGAAAAAATCACACTTACCTTTAGCTGTTAGATCAGAGTGCCACCAGCTGCATAGATTAAATTCCACAAGGAACCTGGAGAAATTATTAGAGTTTTCACATTACCCCACACAATGTTTTCAAAACACTAAATTGGCAGTAGCTTGATAAAATTAATCCTATTTTAAATAAAAGCTAACACAGAACTGAAATTCAAGTTATTGGCTTGAATAACTCTGGGATTAGCAACTACTGCTATTCTCACATTTTTACTGAGGTTTTTTTACTTCTGAAAACTTATTCTGAAATTAACCTCTTCAATAAATCATAGATTTACCCATTTTTAATTTAAAGTATTGATTATATTTGAAGTGTCCATTAAAATTCTCAAAGCATGGCACCACACACTATTTTTTCCTGTTGAACATTATGTCTTCATCATGTGGCTATTTTGACTGTAGTAAAATGCCATGGGATTATAACTGTCCTGGCTACAATACAGGAGTACACACAAAATAGTTTATTTTATTAATTTTCAAACTGAAATAATAAAGCTCTTTTATTTCTAAGAGCAGAAAAAAATTAACCACTGTCTAACTAACTCTAACTAAATTGTAAAGAGCACTAAAATACACCATGATTTACTTGGAGGAATGGACTGAACAGTGTCAGTCAATCAGTTGTGGTAACAGTAAAGAATGAAACATTCAGGTTCTCATATGCCCATGAACCTGCAATACTTATAAATACAGAAGGTTTCTTAACATTTTCAAAGCTGTGATAGGTGTATGTGGCATCAGTCTCACTTTAGCACAATTTCTTTCCCTTATATTCACTTAGAAAACTGCATTTCAGATCAATCTCTGCCCTCTGGCAGCAGCCATTCAGTTAATTCTCCAGAACTCTTATTCTGAACTTTGAAAAAAGCTCATACAATTTACAATTAAACAAAATGACTACAAGAAAAACATCAGTCCTATGTCAGTAAAGATAAAATTCACATTTTATATCTGCAGCTCTGCTTTCAGATAAGGAGAATAACAAATCATACAGCTTAATAACACAACACATTTTAAGGCTTCCTCTTCTCCATATGATATTGGTATTTCTTAGGCAGCTTCTCTTAAAGATAATGATCATTATGAATTAACTGGGAATTTTAGAAGAATTAATGGAGATAGAAAAATTCAGCAACATCCAAGTACACCTTATCTGCCACTGTAGTGGGTCCATCTTACAGAATTTTATGAAGTGACAAACAATACAGTGAGTCAGGGTAACAAGTTTCTCTTCTGGCAGCAGCCCACCCAAGCAGCATCACAAACAGCCAGTCATGTCTCTAAAATTTAACAGTAACCACAGAAAAAAATTTGGATTGTCTGTTGTGATCTGCTAAACAAAGACACGCACATATAAGTGAAGACCATGAATCCAATAAAAGTGAAACTGCAATTATAGAGCCAAAATCTTCTCAGATTTTAAAAATGCAAAATTGGAAAAAAAAATTGACAAATATTACTATATTTAAAATCATGTAAGAAAAGCAGCATGATGCACCTAAAATGCAAAAGGCACAAATATCAATATTCAAAAGAAAAATCATTTAGTAATTCATAGAAATATTTGTTATATTCTTGATGAAATCTACTTACAGGACAAGTTCAGTCATAATCCACTTTACTGCAGCAAAGAAGGCATTATAAGGCTGAAGAGAAGCAACTCATTTAATAAAAAAAGGCAAAACATGCAGCATTTATACCTTAACTGAATACTTCATGTAAAAACAATGCTTTGGATATTCAAATGCATGTGGAGCATAAAACCCCCCTTTTACAATTATCAAGAAATAATATTATTTTAGTGATTATTAAAATGTATAGTAATGGAATTTCGTTTTTATCATACTTTGTCATATACACAGATTATCAGTGGGAAAAGGAAGGTTTTTGCAAATGATTCTTAAATCTTTAACCTCTAGGGGTTCCTATTTCCCAGGCTATTGCTGGAGGAACAGCTCGTGTAGATAATTTGAGCTTTTCTTGGGCTGCAGTTCACAGGCTTGCCTCTCTATAATGCAAATCTCTATTCATTACCTCAGCCTCATTAGGCTCAGAAAAGCTTCTGAAGTCTGAATTTACCTAAATGTTTATCTCTGCCATTTGACAGTCCAGTTGTAAGCACTTTAAGAAGTTTTTTCCCTCCTCCCTCTGTTTTTCTGGATCATAACAAACCCAGCAAATCCTTTGAAAATCCTCTGTTTACAGTACTTCTAATACATTCTGAATATTTCATTTTTGAAAAGACTATTAATGGGATTAATCTTTCATGAAGGAAAGTCAGGCAGAAAAGCCAGCTTCCAGAAATTTGGAACTTCTCCTCGTCTCCCTCATTTTTGTTAGGATGTCCTAGTTGAATAAAATTCTGCAAACTCTTTTAAATACAAAGAGAGTATTTTAACAAGTGGAAATCATAATGACAGAACTCCTCAGATATCTAAAATCTGGCTTAACCACCCCAAATCAGCGCTCACTGAAGCAGTGCTGTTTGGCAGAGCAGTGACAGGATATCTAACATTTTCAGGGGCCACAGAGAAAGTTTCTGTGCAGGGATGAGGACTCACAGATCCAAAGAACTCAGTCAGTGCCATGGAAGGCTGAGATCACAATCCAGCAGAATGCACAATGTCTGAGACAGGAAAGATTTTCACCTGTGAAACCCTGTCTGCTTCAGGAAAAGCATAAAGAACTACAAGACTTTCCTGGAGCTGAAAGAGAAGATGTCAGCCCTGTGGGACATCTTATTTATTTCCATTCCAAATCAGAAAACCTGAAATTTCATGCCCAGGTAATTAAATTTGCAGTATAATTTGTTTTCATAATGCCAAATTTAGTGTAAAATATTGTATTCGTCATTACTTATGAAGAATACTTATTTAGTGTAAAATATACCATTTGTCTTAGTAACTATTTTCATATTAGAAATTAATTAAAATTTAGAACCCCTGTATGCCTCTGAAAAAATTAATTAATGTCTACAGAAATGAAAAAATATTTTGATTCGAATTTCCAGTGGAAAAAACATGTCATTACATTGATATAAATGCATTCTCATGAAATGTGATTTTACTCAAGAGCCTTTTCCACTCACAAATGGTTCCTTCAAAAACTGCAACAAAAACTGCAGGAGTTTTATTCTCTCTACATATCTAAACCACCACTGAGAGCCAAAATAATTTAGTTCTGTGGCTCCATGGCACTGCTACATTTCCAAAAAAAGTGGTTCTATGGAGAATCTTGGACCAATTGAAATGAAAGAAGTGCTGACTAACAAAATATCTGGACAGCTGTTAAGGAGCAATATTCTGAATATTCTATTCTGAGAAAGAATATTCTATTCTGAGAAAGAAATAGACCAGGTGATCTGTAAGTTGAGTCCATCCCTAATTTATCATCTCACTCCCACAGTCTAAAAGGCTTGGATAGAGTCTCTGCTGCCTCTTCTCCAAGTCTGTGCTGTTTAAAATAGGAACTTTTTAGGAAGTTTTCATCTTGTCCCTGTCTCTATTCCTGTATTTATAAAATGGTAATTCTCAAAAGGAAGGATAAACATTTGTAAGCAGACTTTTTGCTTAAGCAGAAATTATACTGGATGCTGCCTAATAACCTAAGTTTGTAAAAAACTGGGCACAAAACCAAGAAACAGGAGGAATCAGCTCTACCTGTCTTTAATGCAAGTTCTCTTTATACTTTCTCAATAGTCATGTTGATAGAAGGGACTGAATCAACATGACAGGAAAATAATAACCTAAAACTGTGTTCATCTTTCATACTGAGGATCACCAAAACTCACTTGAGGTTTAAAGAGCTTGACTATCTTTAAATAAAAAAAATCCTTGACATGTCTCAGTGTATCCCACAACAGATGCAGGATTTTTTTCCCAGATATACTGGCCAAAATTTGGAATAATAAAAAAATATATCTTTTGGATTAGAGCCCACTTTTTAAGGGATAATGCTTCAGTTCTACAAGTCCAGCTCTTAGGCAAACTGGACTGAAGCCCCAAGTCTTTGGATAGAAGGTTTTTGTTAAGAGTTGTAATATATTGTAAGATATTTCATGCAAATGTGTTTCACAGCATCCTGTTCTATTTCACTAATAGTTTAGGTCTCATTGCAGTCTAGTATTTATGATGTGAAGATGGTCTTTTTCCGGATTTAGACTTCAGGGGATAACAAACTGATAGATGCCTTTAGTCCAGGCATATGAAAAACAGAGTCATGTAAATATGTAAATGGAAACATACCCAAAAGTACAACATTCTTAAAGTGTGATTTTTTTTTTTACTTAGATATGTATTTTTCTAGCTAGATCTGCATTTAGAAATAGTATCAGGTAATTTTTCCAGACTGGCAAAATTGCTGTTTTCTTTACATAAGAATTTTTTCATGCTATTACTGTCATCTCTTTGTGAAAACAGTTCCTTTTTAATATGCAAAACCTCTATTTAACACCTGATCAGTTCTGATAGATTATTATAGCAATCAGTAAAACGGATGCATGCTTACAAAGCATCCTTGGGGTTATTACCCCGATATGGGATTTAACAATAAGGAAGTGTTGCCTTGACAAGACCCAGATTGTCTCTAATCAAGCCTAGCAGAAGGACAGGGTTTGTACTCAAATTGCAACACAAGGCTTTAAGTGAATTAACATGCTACTTCAAAAGACATGTTTAAATACTAAGAAAAAGAAATGGTTAAAATAACTGACTTGTCTGCTTGTCAATGAACCATTCCATTCATATAAAATAAAATCTCAATTTTCAATTTGAATTACATGTTTACATACAGAAGAGCCATATGTGATTCCAGTCCCCCAGACAAAACACAACCTATTGCCAAATTTACAAATTCCTAAGAAGGCAGATTCATACAGTGCAAAAAACATCCTGACAGAACCTCAGAAATGGTGGCCCAGCAATAAAATGATTGAACTTGAAAAAACTGAACACTTTGCATTAGTTTATCATGAACCACCCTTTGTATGCTCTGGGATGAACACGAGAGCTGTAAGCATTCCAAATTAAAGTAACAGTCTTACAATGAGATATTTGCAAGAGTTTTCTTTGATGATTGCATGGAAAGATGCTGATAAATGTGCAGTACTTACGTCCAGTAAGCTATGGGCACTGTCGCTACTCTCTTTGTTTGTCCTACACATGGCCTGGTAGTCATAAAGTGTAATTCTACAGGGAAGAACAGAAAACTGCTTGACTAAAAGAAGAAAGCACAGCGGAATAAAAATGATGATATGGAACATTCTGCTCACAAAGTGGACAGGAAAATAAAAATTGTAACAGCGGGGAGGGAAAGAGGAAATGGGGAGGGAAATGGGGAGGGAAAGAGGAAATGGGATCATTAAAATACAGGTTACATGAAAGAGTGTAAGAAATGCTGTGAAAACTTTGTAAGGATTTTTGGCAGACCACAGAACAAAGCAAAAGCATAACTGGGAAGAACCAGGAAAGATATACAGAGAGTGTAACACATAATGGCATAAACAATGTGGGGAGGAGGAGAATACACATCCAACACAATGCTTAAACAATTGGTTCTGGACTAAGATCAGCACATTTAGCCCCAGAAAGTGAAAGAGCCTATGCATTTGAGAGGCTTCTCACAACAGACCACTTCAACTTCAGTAAAAGCAGAAAGGCTCTTCTGCAGTCCCAGCATCTCAGTGCACAAGGGCTTTGTAACGTGGCATTGCTTCTAAAGGAGACAGAGGGGCAATTTCAGTGCATTGAAAATACAGATATTTAAAGCAGGATTTGAAGCAGGATTGCTTCTTTTCATAAAGGCAAAATATTACAGGTACCTGCTGTAATCAACTTATGCTAGAAGCCTCCTCAGATGCATAGTAAACAGAGAAATTTAGTTATGCTTGCAATTTTACTCATCATTGAAACACTTCAGAGATCTAAATGTAAAATCCAGAACTCAGAGCTAGTAAATGGAATTACTGTGATTATTTCTCTAAATCTGTCTGTCCATAGAACAATCAATTATTTTTATCCATCCACATAAACAAAACATTTAAAATCTGTAGCAGATGTAAAGAATCTTTAGCTAATAATTTGCAACAAGTATAAATATATAGAACTCACTATTGTTATTTGAACATTTCCATTTGACTTTTGCATCATCAGAGGGATAAGAGAACACAACTGGACAGAGATGGTTAATAAAGGTATGAGATGGGACTTCAGTGTTCTGCAGTGTGTGCCTTGCTTCTAAGTGAAGAGGAAAGAAGAGCACACAAATTCAGCTACAGAGAGGATGTCCCAGGAGCTGCCAAAACTAGGTCATGAAATGTATTCAGCATCACCATGAGGCATCCTGCACTGCATGCCATGAAACCTTGCAACCTGTACCAATAAAGCGTTGTATTCCATTGCGGTAGAGAGTATATTTTTACTTTTTTTTCTGATCTAATTTTGTGACAGCAATCATCACTAAAGGCTTCTTTATTATGTCTATATTTTCTTTCTGGCTTACAGACAAAATCTCTAATACATTGGATGTCGCAGCTTCAGCTAAACATTTAGCACACGGCCATACTGCTTACATTATTGTTTTCTCTTATGCTGAGAATAGAAACGCCTAGGGGGCCATTGTTTTGTGGACTGGCAGAGAGAGGCACATGGGAGACAAACGCATAACTAGAGACCTAAACATGGTGTGAGTCGAAGACTGACCATCCTTGGCAGAATCCCGCCCACAGCCAGATCCGCGCACCCAGATCTGCCAAGACAAACAGAGCAGTACACCATGTAAGCTGTGCTGCCTCTGTGGCATGCAGAAATACACCACTTCCCCTGGCTTTTCCCTTCCTTCTTTTTCAGCCTTTAACCATGCTCAGGATCCAGCCCCTGGAAAGGAATTTCTAGAGCTCAGCCTTCCCAGCCTTGGTTGGCTCGACTGTTTTATTCCTCGGGATCCGAGCACGGCGTTGTGTGTGTGTGCACTTGGACCACCCAGTGATGGAGGCAAGAGATAAATGCACTGAAAAGGGCAGTTTAGAGATGTTAATGTGCTCTCTGCAGAGTATCAAGAAATTTTATATGGATGAAAACATCCCATGCTTTGTTTAATATCTAGCCTTAGAAGCAGAACACATTGTTTTGGCTGTATTCATTGTAAAAGTTTTTTCAATATATTATTCAGTTTGGTGACTGTTCCATATTTGAAAATGTAATCAATGTCTCAATTTTCAGTTTCACACAGCAGAACTTCCTGGTCAATCAGTGGACTTCAATATTCTGCTAAGCAGTGTTAATCAAATGCTATTATAATACTATTATATATATACATTTATATCATATATATCCATATATATATATATATATGCACTATTATACTATTCTATCCTATATATAGAATATATACTGTTATAATGTCGTGTGGAAGATCTATTATAATTTGAACTTATTTTTTGATGTTGATAAAGGCTTTCCCCCTCAGTATTTGAACTAGTATTACATTTCTTATGTAATTATTGCATTCTGATAGAACCAATAGTTTCTTTAAATGCTCAAAGATAAAAATGTATTAAAAGACTGAAATATGTACACCCACAAATAACCAGAAATATAAATAATACTGCACCCCAACATGCTACGTAATATTTTTCATAGATTGTCTTATTTTACTGCAGGGAATATTCAGCAATCTAAGATTGCACTATGATTAAGAGGAAGAAAACCAATAAATTAATGTAGTTAAAATACTCTTCATTTAACAGGGAAAAAAAAATTATTCACTTTAGAGTGATGGCAGGAGGGAAGAGTTTTAATAAACAACCTCAAAATCATGTGGAACATTACAGTAAGCCTTCCACTACTTGGAAAGGCTTGATATCATCTGTGGATGATATTGGTTTTAGTTAGATGAGTTTAGTTTGAGTAAATATATTTGAAACTTCCAGTGTGAAGGTTCTGGTTCAGGAAAAAAATGAGAAATCAGCTATATGTATCCAGGTTAAAAAAAAAGGCAAAAAGACCCCCACAAAAAACAAAATGAGCAAATTCTTAGAAAGCTACACAGCTTTCTGAACAAAAGTCTGGAATGAGTTGTGGGTTTAAAACAATGCATTGCTGTCTCAGTAACTTTCAAGGTGGGCCACTCAACACCTAGCTCAAAGTTCCTAAAGATGATTCAAACAATTAGCACAGGATGTGCAAAACAGGTCAGTGAAAGCATTACTGCAAACGTTCTTAAAAGACCTGATTGTTTTGTGCTAGAAACAAAAAAGAATTGTGTAACACCCTTCAAAGATCAGTGAATGAAGCTGATAATCACGTTGAAATCTGAACACTGCCACACATTGAACCTGTTCTTGATTCTCTGTCACTGTGAATTATATGGGTTCCAAGGCATTCACAATTTCAAATCTGGCTGGTTTGATTTTATTCTTATAAATTTTGCAAAGCAAAAGCCTTCCAGCCCTATTCTATATAAAAGGTACTAGAGCATTTGTAGTCAAAGCAGTTGCCTCAGACACTGTAGTGTTTCTGTGCTCAGGTGTAGTTTCATGCATGTTGTTTTACTGTTAAAATCTTTCTGAGATTTTCAAAAATAGACTTTCTTCTCTCTCAGAAAGACTTAACCCAGTGTTGCAGAAGAAAGGCTTCCAGATCACCCATTCTGAGGTGATTGTATTTCAGCTTTAAGTAACTGTTTGCAGCCGACCATATCCTGTCCGACTGCTCACAGCCAGGGAACACAACTTCCTAAGCCCATCTGTGTGCCCAAGGCCATGCTCTGGATCACAGCACCTCCCAGGGGAGCACTGCTCTTCGTACAGAGGACATTCCTGAGACTTTCTGACACCACCACACTGTCAACTTCCACGCCTGAAGTCCACAGAGCAGTTGTGTTCAACATCAGCTGTTTAGTACAACCAAAAGGTGCATTGTCAGTTTATGCATCTTCAGGGGCCAAACACATCTCAGTGAAAACCCTTTTATTGTCAATTTCCTGATACAGTAAATTCCACTCTCCTACTTTGCAATGTACTTACAATTGAGTACGAATCTGGTTCAAGAAAATTAAACTCCCAAGACCTACCAGCAGCACAGGATATATTGGCAGATGTACTCTCTGTTGCTTTCAGCCAGGTTTTCATCACACCCATGCATTTCTACTTGGTAGTATAAAATACCACCACTGACAATTGTAGCAGCTGAAAGGTCTTCAATGCATAAAATTTCAAATATTTTGTCAGCACTTCAAGATTTGGTGGGTTTCAAATCGTGTGTAGGAATAATAAGCTTTTTACCATGGAAGTAAATGTCAAGTCTATAGGAAAAGAAAAAATGCTCTAAAGAGCTGAACAAAGGAAGCCAATAATACAGAAGTCTTAATTATTGACACTATGCTTTATTCAGCAGTCTGTGGAAAAATTAGTGGTGACTACAGCTTGTAGTGCAAAGATGTTCATAACTCAGACACAAGATGTGCAGCCTGTTTGGCATTCTCACAAGGAGGGGGAAGAGGGACAGTGGTGAATGGTGTGAAGAGCAAACCAGTTTCTAGGTCTAAAGAGGTTCCTGTTGGGAGGTAGCAGGACACTGCAGGAAACCCCAGACTGTTGCTGCTCTGACTCTCACTCCTGCACTGACAGATTATTAGTGAACAGAAGTTCCCAGGATAATACCTTTCACCAAAATCAATGGAAAGAATAAAATTAAATTACAACATTTTGACAAAACAAACTTGTCATCACCTATCTTTGCTTTTATTGCTCAGCTATTCCTGAACTGTCAAGGACCTCAAGGAAAAGCATCTATGAAAACTACAACTCAACCTGTATTTACAGAATAGGGAATGAGAACTCATTTATGTAACACATATACCTGTGTTTCTCCTTAGGTGTATAAACTGATTCTGTATATGAATACACTGCATTAAAGGTAATATTTACAGAGACAAAGTTGAACAATTCTAAAACTCAGATTAAAAACATCAGTTTTACATGTCATGTGAAAAAACTACCCCACAGCAATGTGGGAGTTTCAGTGTGCAGGTACCAGATGCACATCTAGTAAATGCCAAAATAAAAGGTAAACCTTGTTGGTAATGACAATTTGTCCAATCTCAAGTCCAACAACTGCAATTTGGAATGTTTCTTCAGTCTACCTCTGATCTTGTCCAAAACATACATGGACAATTGGCCTCGTTAATACACAGATAAATCCATGACTGTAAAAATCCACACGAAAATAAACACAAATTTTAAATATAAGTGTCAGCTTAGCACAAAAAAAATTAATAAAATCTTAATAAAATGCTTAAATATGAAATACTGGTCAAAATAGAAAAATATCCTTTATTTGGAGGCTGTGCTGCCTCAGTGAAAACTGTGTTCTGTTGTTAAGCAACTAGTTACTGTTCTCATGATTTGGCTTTAAGAATTCACTGAACTACTTTCTAGGGGAAGAACAAAGTTCTGAATTTCTTTTATATTCATAACCTGGGGGCAAAACATTTGCTAGGTTTTCCTTATAAAGCAAATTGAGACAGAGGGATGGAAGTCTGCCTCATGTGGAGAGCACAGGCAAAGGATCTGCACTAAAAGAAAAACTGGGAAACAAGAGAAGCTCTCAGAGCAAAAAAACTTGATAGAGTGAGCCTCAGCTCGTGGGAAAGCTGCATTTCAGGGATGTGCCACTTCAGCCACACGTCCTGACAACCTGATCAAATACCAGTATTGCCAAATACCAAAATTACAAAATTACTAAATACCAAACACCAATGCACAGACTCTTCTATGTAAGAGGATGCCTGGTGGAAAGAGAGCTGTAAGAGGAAATGATGCTGCTTCCATATTTGTCATGTACAATTGCTTACTTTTCCCCGTACTGGAAAGGGTGAAAATGTTTTGAAGTCAGGAGATGTTTCATTTTCTCTTACAGATGTATTATGTTTATTTCTTTAGGGATCTCATTACTTTGATAGCCCTTAATTTTCCTGATGTTACTGTTGGTTTTTTGGATTTTCATGGTTTGAGCTGTTGAATTTTTTTCACTGTTTTTGTATAAGCAAAGTGCTGAGAAAACCATAAAGAAACTTTTCTAAGTTATGTGAAGCAGATACTTTTCCATAAGCACATCCTAATTTATTTAATAATACATTTAAATCATATTTAAATTATTTAACTGCGTGCAATACTTAAGGTATAAGATAAACATAATTTTGCTAAATGAAATCATAGAGCATGTCACGTTGCTGTGCAGGCACTGATATAATTTTTCTCCCTAATTATAAACCCCATAAACTAAGAAAATATACATACATACATATGCACACATTATTCAAAAGAAGTATTGAGTTTAAAGAAATTGAGGAGGGAAGGAGGTATTTAAGCTCACTTTAAAAAATAAACAGCGAATACAAAAATTGAATTTCATCCCGCTGCAGGTTGAAAAGAAATCCAGTCAGCAGCAAACAACCCCCTTTTGTTTAGCACTTCCATCCTACAATCCTACAAAGCACTTCTATATCACTCCAAATTTGTGGAGGTTGGGAGAACAAAGAGTTATTTCATTCCTTTTGTGGAGGCAGAGCCTGGAAGGTGGCAGGAGTGCTGAGGTGGGAGCACACCCTGGCACTGCCCCTCAGGTCCTGGGTGCTGCAGGAACAGGGGACTCCCACCCACACGGCCACTGGAGCTGGCAGCAAACTCCTCTGCAGGGGAGATCAGGCTGCACAGAACCTTCCAAACCCACCAAAATGGGAGCAGGACCAGCTCCAGCAGGGCAGAGTTATAAAATTCACCTGCTGTACTGTAAATACCATGTGAAAAGCAAACTGCAGGGAAGGATGGCTCTGGGTGTGATCAGAATGAAATGCAATGAACAGAGCTCGCTCTCTGCTTTGCCTCCATGGCAAGAGCAGCAGTGACAATATAGTGTATGCAATGCTCACATTGTGCTCTCAGGGAAATGGGACTGCTGACACATCTTGCCACTGCACCAAAGCATTCTTTCTCTTTTCTTCTTATTTCATATAAATACATTTTGGAAAAGCAAAACGTAATCCCCACCCAGACAAATAAATAATCTTAAAAATACTGTAAATGCACCTGACTACTTTTCGTGAGAACCAGAGAAGATTTCTTCTTCATATTGTTGGAATAATTTATTTAAAGGCCTCATCTAACACAGCTCAAAGATAAATTTGACTTGTTTTTTTGCTGCTGCTATCTGCTGTACGCAAAGTTGCTCACTTGCAATTACTCCACTTCGATTCTGTCCCTTCTTTAACTGATTTGCAATGGTCAGTTTATCATGGGTGAATAAATGGCTCATTGTGTTTGCATTTTCCTTAGTATGCAGCTCAGTTGCATTGACCTTATGGCTTCATTATCTCTAATAATGAAGTCCAAGACCAGCCAAATCCTAACCAATGGTCCAGTCCAAAGATCCATTTTAGATGCCACTCCCAAGCTATGCCTGTTTTCTCGATGGTGGTACCTGCCACTATCAACCAGTGAGCAAAGGTCCTGTTTGAAATGCTTTATTGGGAGGGACAAAACAATTTGGGACAAGTCAGAGCATTATCCCTTAGTTCTGACTGCATTTTTTCCTTTGCATTAAATAAAATGCTTTATCTCTTGTACAAAGGGATCCTTTCATTGCCAAATCCAGTCTATAAACAGGTATTACTTCACGTTCTTCTACAGCACATGTTAAAAATGTCATGCTAAATGTGAAAAAGTTGCCACTCTCAGAAAAGCAGGATTGGGGATGATTCCATGAGTGCCAGATCCTCACAGGTCAGTCATTTACTGGGAGTGGTACTCAGCTGCCATGCACAGAGACAGCACAGAAAGCTTCTCCTTTAAGGGAGCTGATTTACCAAGCAAGCCCACAAACCACCTGCTCAGAGAGCCTCACAGGTAATAGCTAAACTCAGTGGTGGATGGCATCAGTCTTTTTATTCATGCTAGAAATGCACAGGAAAATCAAAAGGAAAAGTAAAAAAAGCAATTTTCTTGTGTTGTAAGAGGACAAAGGGGTACAGAACAGTTCTTAGACCATGTAAACACTTGGACCACGTGAAAGCCATGAAGACTCCAGTGGTGAGTCACAGGTTAAAGGGAAATTTTATTCTTAATTCCTCAGAGTGCATGATTTATTTCAAAGGACAACACACAAAATCACTGTTAGTTTTTGATGTCATCATGACAGCGAGACCAGGTCAATAGTCACAACCACGTTCAGAGGTAAGTTAGCATGTGAATGGAGATGGATTACTGGGAGAACACATTTTCCCTTCAATAGCAGGGCATTTTGCACTGCCTAGCTTGAGCAATCTCAAACTTTTTACAGGTCAAAATGATAAAGTGGCAAAAATGTTTTGATTTAGAGCTGTTTCAAACTGTTCAGTAGTGGATATGGCCCAATTGCTTTTCCACCTGAGCCCAGTGGGAAGAGGAAAGGGACAAGGTTTTAGCATTGTAGTCAAATAAACCTTTCTTTTAATAAGAAACTCACTGTAGGCTGACTCCAATACTCTCAATATTTGATGTGTATGGAATCAAATTACAGTCAGGTTGTACAAAAAAGAGGTTTAGATGAGAATCCAGCCACGCTGCCAGTCTTGGCTTTCTTTTACACGACATAGATTTTTTTGTTAAAACATTTTCTGAGAGATAAAATGTTAATTCTTACCTCTTAAAAGAGCCCATTGTTAGTAACTTGTTCATCACAGCCCCTTCAACCTCCCCAAAAAAGTAACCAGTCTGTAAGGGGAAAATGGAAGGAATTACCAAAAGCACAGATAAATGCAAAACAACACTGGATGCAATTTAAACTGGCATGTTCTAGGGTCTGACAGGAGTGGCTTTGGCAGTTACATAGACAGGTTTTCAGGAGTGCTGCTACATAAAAACTGAAGAGGACTTCCCAGTCAGGCCAAATCGTTGGGATTATATTATTACCCCCGAGCAGATGTGAGAGCTTAAACAGTATATTGAGGTACGTTATATAACATCTAATATCAAAAGTAAAAGCCCTCCAAAGCTAAAGCTTGTAAAGAAAACACACTAATCTGATCACAAACTCTTGTGATTAAAATTTTACTCACAAAAGATATAAACTGGCTGTGAGAGGATTTCATAAACAGTCATTAAAAAACATTGTTTATAATTCCTGTATGACCTGTTTAAGGAGCTGGAACAGTACATTTCATCAATCCTATAAATTTTAACTCCATTCAGAGTCATTTCATACTTAAAACCACTCAGCTTGATGAATTACTCATTTTGTCCCTATTCAGTACTTGTGGACTAATAAAAATAAATCTCTGTTGAGAAAACAAACATTGCTGTTATGAATTTGGTCTGCAGGATGGAAGTGACTCCATCATCTGCAGCCATTCATGTGACAGTGGAAAATCTTGCAAGTACAGCACTTTTCTACCTTGGGAAGACCTGTTTTATTTTAGAGCCTCAACTCCCAGGAGGATTGGATATTTCTCTTCATTGTTTAAAGGGAGAAATCCCACAATTTATGAGGGGGAAAGGGCACTACACTCTCAAATTGCACAGATTCCATAGGTTTTGTACGAACTAAACCCCAATTCCATTACAAGGAACTTAGCTGACCTCAAGTATGCACCTGGGAGTTTGCAGGCAGAAAAGTTACAGCCCTAGCTAAAAAAAGGCATTCCTCCACCTAAAAGGCATGTATTGCCTTTTTTTTTTTCCTCAGGGGAATCTTGGAACATTTTCCAAAACATATGAGTATGTAAAGTCTCCCAGAAACACAAGGAACATGACTAAAAATACCAGCTTCAATAGCCCTGGCTGACTGATGAAGAAAGATTATCCTAACGATTGGAGAGGCAGGCAATGTCAAGAATCTCCAAACCATAAATGCCTCATATAACCTTAGATAGTAGTAAACCTGATTTGTCAAGTTGTGCACCAGTCTTATGAAGACATTTCAGTGACAGTTCTCTCCAGAAAAGCTCCCTTTGTAAATGCCAGTTCTCTCCCAAAGCAGTCACAGCCAGGTTATCATTATTTTTTAATACATCAGGGTTTAGTTGCCATTCAGAAGAATTACTCTGTCTCACAGACCTGATTCTGGGAGCAGTTCAGGTCATATTTGGAAAGTTGATAGAAAAACAGTGCTGAAGGAACACCAGATAGGTCAGGAATTGATAAGGCATCATCCCACTTCTCTACCCCTTCTCTAACCACAATAGCCTGTATACACACTATATATAAAACAGGCATACACTAATGTAATCTTATGAATTTACAGAAACATAGAGACTTCTCTGCTCTCCCTCTCAGACTTGGATTCATTTAACTAATAAAACAGCTCAGAACACATTTCCAGCCTACTTCTGGTGCAACAGTTGTCCAAACAATTCACAGGAATACATAATGGCTTTTATCAGGTGACTACCAAAAGAAACATCTCTTCCTAATAATTATTTGCCATAGCCAGCTAGGAGCTGGCAAGTCACTGACACAAGTCACAGCTATGCACCTGTAAATAGTAACAACACAAGGGGAAATAGACAAACATGTTTTAAGTGTATCAAGATCATTCCACAATGAGTGTATCTCTTAGCTCTTGCTCATTGTAACAAATTTAATTCAGCTGAGGGCTAAGTAGGAGTGTGGCTATTAGTATTCACAATCCCAACATGAAAACAATTCAACTTCAGACCATTCTGGCATGACTGGGGCAATATTCAGTGGTTTTCAGGTAGAAGTTGATGAGAATAGTGATGGCTCCTTCATAAGGTTTGCAGGATTGAGCAAAACATTCTGTGGTTCTCTGATGTCATATTTCTTGTTCTCCCCATTGTGATGCTGAGTGCTTAGTTTTAATCCTTCAATGACTGTAATCCCCTTCAGAAAACAAACTCCTCAGCCAACAGCTCTGTAAAATCTCATTATCTTAAATTTGACTGTAAAACTCTGTGTCGTCCCCTCCTCCCTTCCCAACCTTTCCATGTGACAAAAATGGCACAGGGATTTTTTTTCTTAGAGTAAAAGCCTCTTACAGAAGACAGACATTTCTACAGACAGAAAGGTCTTTAAAGAGAAAATTTATGAGTTTCAGAACAGACTCTGCTCCAATGGGGGACAAAAACTGAGCTCCTGTGAGAAAAAAGCTTACATTCTTTGCGGAAGGAAATTTTTTATTTTTTATTTTATGTTACTAATTCCTTACCATTTTCAGATGGTGGCCTATTTTAAAAGAAGTAATTTTAGATTAATATGTTACATGAGAAGACTCAAGAAAAATCTTACACTTACCTGTTGATAGTCTTCAGACACTAAAATAAATCCATTGTTATCTATTAGGTAACAGTTGATTGTCTGAAAAATAATAAAACACTATCTTAATTTTTGATTTCAGGATACAGCAATAAGTTAATGATATACTTTACTTCTAAATCAATTACAAATGGGTAAGACCTTCAGGTTGTTATAAGGTTTTACATAAATTTGAAATATTATAGTCTTGTTATAGGATATTATCCAATTTAAATTTTATGCTTTTTTACATGCAAAACAAAACAAAGATATGTACAGAATGACAGCATATAAGATAATTACAAACAAACATAAACCCCCAAATTTTGTGTTTTTATAATCCATTCTTAAAAGTTTTCCTTTTAACAAGTTAGCAAAGGCACTGAACTTTGGTGTTCCTGATGGCTTCTCCTGTATTTGGAGAAAAACATCAGCACGATGTCATTACCCTAACGATGTATTAATGAAAACACAGTGTCAGCCTGCAGAACCAACAGGGGACCAGGTAATATTTTTTAATTTGTTCATTGGGGGATGGGACCAGAAACTTCTGTAAAAGAGGCCCCGCAGGTCTCCTAAAGCTTTTCAAATTGTGTTTTTAATTGGGAACTGGATTTAGAGGCAGGACTGTTAGCTTTTTGTAGGTCAGACGTCTGAACTGTATAAAACAAGGTAAAGCCAAATCAGTGCTTTCCTCCACACACACATGCACCATTTTAACCTCACACAATTACTTGCTACAGGCAAAGTTTTAATTACTGCACTTCAGAGTTTGAACATAAGGTTCAACTCAAACCCTGAAACCTTGATATAACTCAGTTTCTTCTCAGTATTGCCAAATACCTATCTCAGTGTTAAATCTTTATTGTATTTCTATTGTTGGTCTAAATCAGCAACATTTTTATCCTTGCTTATTGAATTTTCTATGACATTCGTATAAAAGGAAAAAAAAGCAGAATGGCTTTCAATACAGGAATCCTCCTAGCTTTGTTTTTACTTCAAAACCCTTCCTGCTGCAAATAGGCTGTACAGAAATATGACAAAATATGCTTTCTGCTGCACTCTGCACACCCAGCAAGATCTCTGTGCTGTTTTAGGGAGGAAAGCAGCCTCATGCAGTAGTAGCTGTGCAAGATGTCTGATGCAGTCTGATATTTTCAGAGATGCTTAGACATGCCTGATTCTCATTCTGACTACATATTAGTACTGTTCTGTGGAGGAAAAGAGGAGAAATATGCAGAAATGCTAGCTTGAAGTGCAGTTAAAAAAAAAAACAAACAAAACCAAAAGAAAAGCTGGAAGCAGGCAAAAATTCAGAATGAACATAATTCCCTAATGCAAATGCAGGATATTCATTCTAATAGGAGAACCCAAGCTATAGGCACCCCCAGTGACAGAAAACCTGTCAGAAAGGAAGTTGAAACAACTGATTTTTAACCTTTGACCTGCTAGAAAGCCCAAAGCTGGCAAATGCAATGTGAAAAGCTGATGATGCTGGCAAAGAACCGAGCAGGGCTGATGCACTCAGAAGAGGCAGCTCCTTAACCTCAATGGTGTGTGAAGGATGGAATTTCAGAAGCAGTAACAACAGCTCTAACAGCACAACGCTGCTCTCCCCAAAGCCAACCAGAAACCTCCCACCGACTGGATGAGGAGAGGAGTTAAGTCAACACAGAGATCTTTTGAGGATACATATTTGCAGTTTTTATGCATGGAAGATTAATCTAAAGATTGTGCTTTAGAAACAATATTTCTCCATAGTATGGAAAAAAAATAACAGAAGTCATGCTGGAGAAGAAACAGTGAAGCCTTAATTTCATAGTTTATGGCTTATGAGCTGTTGGGAAAAGACTGGCTCGATTCAAGAATTAGTGGCCATGTCTCAAATCTCTAAGATTTAGTTATTCACTAGCACAGTTCAGAACTTCCAAAGATACTGGGTTTTTTAGCACTGTGATTGGAAACAGGCATAATGCAATAAATGGAATCTATATATTTTTTTGTGGAATATGAAGATAAGGAGGTTTCTATTTCAATCCATTTTAGAAATATTAACCAGGAAAAAAATATTCATTCAGGATCGTTCATTCACCACTTGCCAGCAGGACAAATACCTTTCAGTATTACTACTGTGTTAAAGAAACAGCTTGTAATTTAACTTTAGCATGGACAAAGGGCAGAAGAATGCATTTACTCATTACCAGCAAATCTTAAACAGATTTCTGAATTGCATTTGCATAGACTACAGCTGTATGAAAAAGGTCTAATTCACAATGTTTCACAGGTATTGGAAGGGAACTATGCCCAGGTTTGCCCAAAGGTTCAAGTTCAGTGAATTTCAGATTTCAAGGGGAACGTTCCATAGGTGGAGAGTCCCTGAGCTTGTAAAACTGCAGGCATGAAGTCCAGAATAAACACAGCAAGAATGTTAACTGAGGTCTGAGAACACATCTGAACTACAGGAACTTTGATCCACTTCAAGTCCTCTATGTATTTTTCACAGCTCCAGTATACAGTAACAGTAATGGAATGTAACATGGGTTAAGAAACCAAAAATGAAAAAGAAAGAAAACAGAACATTAAAATAAAACATGAAGCATTGGGAAAACAAGAATAAATGAACAAATTCAAAGCTCTCAAGGAAAAAAAAAAGTATTTTTAATTAATGGATTAGGATCTAAGGTATCACACACTCATCAATTGATTCCCTTTATTTTTAATTATACTTAAAATTAACACACAATTATTAATAGTCATTAATATTTATTGACTATTGTGCCATTTAATTTGCATTAATGTCTTTGTGTCTACTTTTAAATGCTTTAATTCATACTGTAAATGTTCAGCAGATATTTTCATGCCATGACGTTTTCATGCCATGTGAAAGTCAACAAACTCACCAGAGGAGCTGTGATATTTGTTTGAATCCTATCAACAGTGCATTTTGTCGTTAAGAAAAAGTCTGTAATCTCTAAATCAGCAATGTTCACTCTATTACTAGATTTCTACACATGGTTGTATGATTCCTGCTGGTGTCCAGCTGAAGACTTTAAACTGCTAGTGTTTTGTTTTTTTCATTAACAATATAGTAGTAAACAAATGCCTTAGCATTGCTTCAAATTATTTCCCAAACTGGATTCACAAAGCAGAAATTATTGCAACACATGTTTGAGGTACTGGAGTCAATCTTGTAATTCAGTGGGTACCTGTAACAGGCATAACAAAATTCTCACTATATAAATAGTAAAATATTTACAAGGTGATAAAGACCACAATGTACAATGAGATGTTCAAATTAAATTTGTTGACTGTGTCTTCTATTGCAGCAGAGGTATCCATGGAAAATAATCTGTTAAATACTTACTTCATCATCACAACTTATAGCACATCTGCCATCAAGAGATGCACACTAAACATGACAGAAAAAAAATCAGTAAAATAATTTCAATTGTCATTTGATGATTACAAAGTAAAACATTTTATAAATTCATATGAGCAAAATTTTAAAAGGAGTTGATATTGATTACATCTTTATCTAAATTAGTTCTAAAAATGACTGGCAAACTTTTGAATCGTTCACCAAACATGTTCTGTTCATCTCTGCAGAGAAAGGGTTCATTCACACTGTAACAATTTCAGCTGCTTTAACCACCACAATCTCCTCCTACTCTAAATCTTTGGGGCAATTCATAGATGAGAGAAGATTCTCCAGTAGGGGTGGGCTCAGGGTTGATTTTCTGTAACAGCAGTTCCAGTCGATTCTCAAACCAGGGGTGGCATCTCCCAGTCTTTAGGAAGTACCTGATTATCCTCTTCAGAGAGTACAAATTCTGTCCCTGGATGGTTTAGGTGAAGTTTATTGAACACCATCAGTGCCAACCATGATTCAATAATGTAATTTTGTTAATTAACCAAATGTAGGATTTGTGTGACCCTACAGTTACTGAGTGTTAGAGAGAAAAGCTAAGTGAGAAGTCATGATTCTGCTGTCACTGGAAACAAACACCACACTTCTGTTTACTGCTTACACTTTTCCTAAGGGAGGAAAAACAGGTGCCAATAAAGTGATTACCTTATGTATTGGGGCCTAAAATTTACAAACTTTCTACTTGCTTCCAAAAATCAAGCAACTGTTCTTCCCCACTGAATTCTCCTTTTCTGTATCCAAATGTAAAACCAGAACAAGTCTTCAAATACATTGTTTCTTTACAACAGTTTGATTGTGACAAGATCATCACTTCCACTGTTGTGGATTCAATTACAAAGAAAACTTCAATTTAAAGTATACCTGTCTGCTTGCAGTCCAAAATTTCCGCTGGAAAAATTCAAGTTTCATCTGGATACCTACAGCTGGGAAAGACAAAAATCAATCAATCAATCAATAAATAAACCCAGCATGCTTAATTCCTTCAAAATTATTCTTAAAATCAGTCAGGAAGAAAAGGTTTCAAAATGAAAAGAGAAAGTTAAGCCCTAAAATAAAAAAAAAAAAAAACAAACCCACAACTAATTAAATTGAAGAGACCACACAGTCATACTTTAAACCATTTAAACAGAAAGATGCTGCTTGTATAATGTGAAGAATACACATGGCAAAAAAACCCAAACCCATTCAAATTGCATGTCTCCATAATTAACATCCAAGAACCACAAGCTGAACATATTTTTGTTCACACCAATCTCATTTATATTTTACTGGTATCAATATAACAGCTGTAGGGAACCTACACAATGTGTTTTCTACTGAAACCCACAAAGATTTGCTGAAACAACATGAAAATGTTGGTTAACACTTCAAGTGATGATTTGTTTGGAGGTAATTCATTCCATAAATTACCAGTGGAACACAAGAAGCATTAAAAATGCATTCGAAAAAAATGGAAGTTGAGTATTCCATGTAATTCTGTTAAAGTGAAGTATCTGACAAATATTACTGGGTATCAAACTTTTTAAAAGATCATGTTAATAATAATGGAGTGCATTTTTTAAAAAACAGTATTCAAGAAACTACTGGTTTAAATTACATGTTTCTCATAATCTCAGGTGGGATTATGTTTTGCCAAATATCAGCGAACCTTTCTTCCAGCCTAGTTTGATGTTCCTGTCACTGTTCCTATTGAAGAGCAATATAAAGCAGTGAGGTTTGCAGAAGATCTAAAATCAGTTGATTCTTCTGGCTTCACTTGCCTAAACTGAGAAAATTCAAAAAAGCCTTAAAAGTCTGAAGATCTAACTCCTTGCAAATTCATGTTATTTTTTAAAAAAACAAAGCCTCAAAAAAAAAATAGAATTGTTTTGGAAAACGGAATGAAATTTCATTTATTCATTCCTCCTCTAGGGCCTACAGCATGATTCATTTAAAAACATATTTACATTTAGATTATTGGTACTTGTTTTTGCAAATGCACACACGCTGATGTCATGCACACATTTGATTTTGTGTTAGCAGGTAGGGAAAAGTATGTGAAATGAGACCTGTAATAGACTGATACAATGGGAAAAGTAGGACATAAGGAATTTCCTTATTACAGCAGGTTATAAATATTTTTCTGCTATCTGTAACTCATGGATAGTTTTGCTTCAGACAGTAAGCAGAGAAATCCAGTCCTCCTTTTGAACAAACACCAGTGGAGACTCTCCAGCTCCATTTTATTATCTAGGAATTAATGTTTGGTCCATGAGAAGAAGCTCTCTGACAGCCAAGCAGCACATTTGCTTCATTTATTGCTTGCCTTTGAGTTCATTCCACACCCTACCTGCTTTTTTCTGAAATGCAGGCAAAAACCACACACACACACTTTCAGGAACTTCCCACAAGGAAATCTCATCACTTCTGGCTGCTGTGTCGTCTTGTGTGCTTGTAACAGGCAGAGATGTGTGGACTGTTCTTAGATATTTTTCATTTAAGGTCCTGACAAGCTCAGCCCTTTGGAGTTCACACTATTGGAGATACCAGCACCCAGAACACTGCTGCTTTTGAAAAGTGTTAATTAAAGTCTATGAAAGTATAATAAACATTAATTAAACAGTCTCCTGTTCTCTCCCAACGAAATTGTATGTATATACAAATTTGAGCAGGATTTTGGACTAGATGAGCTCAGGAGATCCCTCCCACTCTAAATTATCTTATGATTCTGATTTAAGTGTAAACTTTTTGTAGAAAAGTGGTAACTTTACAGCCCAGAACCTTCCTTACAAAGAGTGTCAATATTCAAGGAAAGTTATCTTTGTCCTGTATAAAACCTACCACACAACAGAATCTGAAACAGGAACAAGATAATTACAGCAAAGCTCATCTGTAAAAGATTCCGTGTGCATGTTTCACTGAGTCACCATGGAATGCTGCAACATAACAACAATTGAAATGCTGGGATTAATTTCTATGAAATGCAGAGCATCTCTCTCCATGGGGATGAGAAGGGGCAGCTGCAGGTTTGGTTTCATAGCAGCAACTCTAAGATTTTGATGTTTTCTTGGACAGACTGTGAGGGAACATAAAAGGGAGTGAGGAATATTGGGGTTGCTTCCACTTGAGCAAATTCAATCATTTCAGCAGTAGGGTAACTTGTGCAGAAACTAAAGGTACAGGCTTTAGCAATTTAGCTACTGCCTGCCTTAAAAAAAGAAATCAGTTTATTTCTCTCACTAATCTCTGAGGTACAAGGCCATTAAAGAGGGTAAAACAGAAACCAGCCACTCCAGTCAAGATAATACAATATTACAGCAGCAATATTTTAACATATTCCCATTGTGAAATAATTCCTCAATTAGAGTTCTGAAATCCTTTGGCTTGGTATCAAATAATGAACTACTACATGATGTCAACTACATGATGACTGGACTTGATTTACAGTTGGGCTTGATGACCTAAAGGGCTTTTTCCCACCTAAATCATTCTATGATCTCTACCTGTGCTTGCAGGGTGGGAGGAGAGAACACATCTCACAAACATGGCACGGTGAAAGCAGCACTGGGCAGTTTTTGTGAGATGTCTGTCTTAATATGAGATTTTAATCTCACAATTTACACATTGTTTCACAATTTACACATTGTTCCCTCCACAATTCCACACAGGAACTTCCCTGTCACAGAATGAGTAGCATCTAAATATTCTATATCTTACATAATACATAATAAAAGAAAATTACTAATAGTTTCTAAAATTCAGCTCAAAATTATTTGAATGCCTTCAGATTTGAAAGAATTAACAGTATTAAAGTATAAAAAAATGATTTCTTTTCAACCCTTCATGTGATACTAAAGCACTTTTGCAGGTTTTTCCCTCCTGAGCTTTTCAAGAACTTTGTGACTACAACATGACATTTTTTTTTGTCTGGTCATTTAATGCCACAAGAGCTATTCAAATATACTTCAAAAGGTCTTTGAGCCAATATATTCTCCTGAGCAATCCCTAATCCTTCAGCACTTGAGAACTTCAGGATAAAATATCTGTGCTCCAAGCCTCCCAATATGTAAATCTGTGTTTTACAAACCGGCTGCTTGAGTGAGGAAAAGGAAACACCAAAAGTTCAAAATTGTATCTGCCATGTCACTAATTCCTGGTTAAGTCTTCTGGGTGTAAGAGCTACCACAGAGATTTAGATTCAAAAGCTGAAATTGCACTGAATGTTTTCTAAATACTGTTGGGGAAGGTACCCAGAAAACTGCTACAAACAACAAAAGCTTAACTGACCTTTGTGTGGAACTGACACTTCAAAGTATAAAGTTTCCTTCCACATTGGCAGGCTTGGTTCAACCAAAATGGTCAAAGGATAAAAATTGTTCAGCCAGGAAAAAAATGAGTTTTGTGTTCACTGCTGCCTTTTCTCTAATATCACAGAGGAGGGTGGGCTGGAAGCTGAGGGCAGGCAGGAGAACAATTGATGGGAGATGATAGAGGGGTATTTTGTGTTATGTAACACAAAATGTATCATTTCAAACCATTATTGCAAATCTGATTTTTTTGTTTGAATCACATTAGCAAATTTACCTAAGTGATGCAAATAAAAAGCTTTAATTCTGCCTATGGAAAAGAGTTATTAACTCCTTGAGATTTCTTCTCTCTGTTTAACAAAGTAGCTGCTATTTTTGTAGTGCAGACCCTATGAAATAACAGATGCTTGAGAACGACAAAGTGAAATTCTTGGCTCAGTGATAATTATTGTTTAATAAGTAATTTCCTTGTGCATTGATTCCATGGCTGAAGGTAATATTTTACTTTCTCAGTGGGTTGCTTTCAGGATGGAAGTACTGGGAAGTGCTCAAATGCTACATGGCTCAGGGCTGCTTAGTATCAAGGAAAACAAATAACTGCTCAGAATAGATCAGGATTGCTTGTGCTCCTTTCAATCTCCACAGTTAAACAAATAGGAAGATAAGGAAATCCTTCCTTGACAAATTACTTCTGTGCAAAGAATTAGAATCCTTCTTAGGTTCTAAGTAAAAAGAATAATTTCCTACTTAAAGTAAGAGAGGAAAATAGATTAGACTGATTTATTTCAGGCAAGAGAGGAGCTGAGTCTCCCTACAAACCTGACAGATGGATTCTAAATACATGATTATAGGAAAAAGTAGCAATAGTTAAAGGGATTTCCATTCTCTGAAATACCTATTCACTATAACACTGTATATAAGCACTAGATCAGCAAGGTTACAAAAATATCTTAAGGTCTCCATTCCTTTTCCCACAGAATACAGTAGAGATTAAGACTCTCTCTCATACATAACAGTTGCCTAAATTCTTAAGGACATTTTGGCCTCCTATTTCCGATGGAATTGTCATAAATGAGGTTTAACTTGGCTTCAAAATAAGAAATGTTGGACACAGACTCGTAGCAGGATTATTTTTCAGTCTGTATCACCTTTGTGCATTGAGCTTAGACTCATCAAGATGCTTTTCTTTCTCCCTACTATTATTAACTCTATCTATCATCTTTTAAAAAATGTAATAACTACATGTGAAATATTCCAGAACACACTTAAATAATCTCAAAAAATTAATTTCACTTCTAAATCTGTTTCAGTTCAAAATCCTTCTTCAGTGTTTAGCTCAGGCAAAGGAGACACTGACTCTACACCCCAAAGCACAATCCTGAGAAACAAACACCACAACTGTCAAGAACAGCCAGTACAGATTAATAGAGGACTCCCACCACTAAAGATGATGAAAAAAACCCTTGTAAGTGTTTTATGTAGAATAGTTAAAAATAAAATCTAGATACTTTTCTCCCCTCAATTCCAGGAAGGCTTAGCTAACAAATTAGATATTCCAACAGGAACTCTCTATAATATAGTTATGTAGACACTGTTATAGACAATAATATAGTTCTGTAATAAGTAACATAGTTATATTTCAGTATCACCCAACATAGCTGCACTGTCAGTGGCAGTCATTCCTAAATCATCCACAGGATATATAAAAATGTGGACTTGTGAATTGGGCACTTCCCAGGCTACTTCTGATCCCAGGGTCAGTTTACTTGCACAGTAAAATGAAGTCTCACCTTTCCAAACTTCACATTTCATTCAGTTTCCTTCCCAGTGATCTTTCCCCTTTTATCTATTCTTTCCTCTTCTCACCCCTGCTCATTATTTGCAGTTCTTCTCTTCAAAGAGAAGATCTTCAGAATTATATTAAAACATGAAAAATTTATTAGTTTTATTACCTGGAATGACTGATGCAAACACCCAAAAACACCCCAACAAAAAACAAACAAACAAACAAACAAACCACAAAAAAACCACCATACCCCAAAACCCCACCAGCCTAACAGTTTAAGTCTGGCTACTTTTTTAATCTATTGAAAATACAAGTTATGCTTGAAAGCATCAGGCAGTCTCAATCCTGGTTGGTGACACCAGCCATCCTCACAGTGAACTGTTATGGGTAGCCTGTGACAAAAGAGTAAAATTGACAAAAAATGGGCCAAACTATTCAGCAGTTATAGACTTTCTTCTGCTTTTCTTACAATAAAGCATGGTTCCTCCCTCAGCAAAAATGAGGTATCTGCTATGCATTTGGATAAGATTTGGATTATTTTTCAGAAACGTTTCTTTGCAATCTGTTGTTGTGTTGTGGTTTTCTTATAGTTTATTATTTAACTCAGGGACAATTTCTAACATTTTTACAACATTCTTTCTTGTTTCTTGACATGGAACCTTCTTGTCTACTCCACAATATGTCTATTGCATATTTAAGTACTCTAAAGTTACTTTATTATTTTATGAATATTTTATTATTAAATCCTTTGAAATCCATGTAAATGTAAATGTAAAGGTTTACATGTAAATCCATGTAAACTTTTCCATCTCAGTTTGAGCTACAGAGTGTGATCTAGTGTCAAATACAAAATATCTCAAAGTGCCAACTATCAGCTAGTTTTGAATTCTAAACAACAAGCTGGAAAAAAAATCTTGTATTATTTATTGTATTATTATTATTATATTGTATTATATTAGATTGTATTATTATGTATTTTATTATTGTATTATTACCTTTACCTTTTTGTCATCAAGTAAGTGGAATGACTGCACATTTTTAAGACTTATTTAATTATTGGGGGTTTTATGTGAGACAGTTTGAGCACATCATAAGATTTAGTAAGACAAAGACTTCTTCCTTCATCAGAGCTGTTGTGATGCAGAGTGTAAATGAGTGAATTATCCTTAAATGGGCAGTGGAAAGCTGAATTTCTGCCTCTTTACTAATGAACCTCAAGCCTTCTACTCTTTTCCAGAAGATTTTTGAATTAGTGGTGGAAGAGGTTGTGTGCATGGAGAGTAGCAAGAGAGAGGGAAGGCAAATGGCGTTTCCTGGAGGCCAAGCTCAAGCAGAAAGGGAGGAGATGCTGGGAAGTTGATGTGAGGCCAAGCTGAAAGGGGAGCAGATGATGATTGCTGAGGGGCCAAAGTTCATCCAAACTCAACCCACCAGGGAAGGCTGAAGGGCTTGGTTTGCAGCCAAGCCCTGACAAACTGAACTGTGGAGGGCAGTCTGTGAACACCATCATAAACCAGACTCCCTTTGACTCCCTGACACACATCTTCCTTCTGGAGGACTAATGAAGTAGCAGCAGGAGCAGGAGGAAAGGGAAAAAAGGATATAAATTGAGTGTAAACAGAAAAAAATATAGACACTGGTGACTGGAAGCCCTTTGCCTTTTCAGGAATCTTCAGAGGGGATCTGAAAATTATTGAGACAATCATCCTGTATCCCAAACTTTCCAGGCCAGCAGCTGATGTGCTGCCAACACTGTGACAAAAGCTCCCACAGAAATCTGCACACTCACCTCATGATGAACTTTCTGTACCAGGAGCAAAGCTCGAGGGAGGTACTTGAGAATCCATCTGTAACTTTACAAAAAACCCAAAAAACCCTAAAAGAAACCTCCCCTAAGCCTGGGGGAAGGTACTCCCTGGGCATGCAAATTTACACCAAGTGCATTTTGCTGGAAAGGTGGGTGCCCTGCTCCTGAGGAATACAGGGACAGCACAGGGGTGTGGCTCAGGTGGCCCAGTTTGAAAAGGGTAAGGCAGGGCACAGCTCAGCCCTGTCTGGTGTCTGGAGGATCTTCCCTGTGACTTTTACAACATACCTGACACCTACTGACACCTGGCTCATTCCATTATCAAAAGAAAAAAAGACAGGAAGCTAAAAAAAAAAATAAGAAGAAGAAAGCTGAGTAGTACTAACTACTTTTAGCCTCAGGAAGTTTCAGCAGCCTGCAGAAACAAGGCAAGAATCATCACAGAGGAAACTATGCGGGTGGCAGAGCTTTTATGAATTCCTGTGAGCCTTCATTCAACTTTGTTCCAGCCTCTCCTAGCACAGCCACTGCTCTGAAAAATAAGTCTGAATTCCAACAGATAGGAAGCATGTGAAGATTGAAACCTGACCACAGTAATGCTAAAATAATGAAGCAGTGAGAGTATTTTTATAACTCCCTAACCATTTTTTAGTTTTATAAGGTTTTCTTGCTATTTGAGTACAACCTATGACTGAAACGAAAAATAGGAACAGTATGTATTTGTAAGCACTTTTATAAACCTTCAGATCCAGGACTTGTCAAGTTCTCAGAAAAAGCTTTACTTCTCACAGCTGAGGTCCTGGTTTAGAGCAGCATAGCCAGACTATCTTGCCATCTCAGCCAAAGGCTGTGGTTTCAAGCTGGCAATTAAGGAGCCCTAAGAGAGTCAAAGTCCAGACAAACAGCCAGAAATTAGGATATTTATCTGAATGTCCTGTGCCTGGATTCTCTTAGGATATATTAGACTTTCTGCTTCCACTTGTTACTAAAACACAACATATTCAAGCCTTGATCATGTTTTATTTGCAGACTTGATTCTGCCTACTACTTAAGTAGGTTAACAAAATAAAATCTGTTTCTATATTTCTCAGCATTGTGAGAAGGCTGATCTCAGACATGGGTAAAGTTTCTATTGTAATTTCCAAAGTGTTTTACCCCTGCAAATTGAAATCCTGTCATAGCAGAATGGGTACAAGTTGTCCTACTGCCACACACAGAATGCTTTGGACAAGATATTAAAGATAAATATTATTACGGTTCACTGCAAAGTGAACTCATGAGTTCTCTGTCCAGTTTGTCTCCTGACAGTTCAATGCTCCCACTACAGACCTGGGGCCCAAGACGTGGAGATTCTGCTGGTACCAACCCTTGCAGGGTGAGGGATCAGACCAAATCCAACATTTCCTGCCTCCAGCACACACTGAGCTCCCTCAACCCCTGCTGCTGTCAGGGGGGATTTGTGTCCACACAAGGTCTATGAATATATAAAATCTCATTAGTCAAACCAGGCTGGGGACACTGAATGGGCAAACACTGACATTTTATTGAACCACATCATTTGGAAAGAAGTCCTGGATCTCTTATTTACTGAGTTGTAATAACAATAACAGTGATACTCTCTACTAACTGTTTGTGCTATACTGTGATTAGCAAATTGCTTTGAATTACTGAAAACATGAGTCATGTTACTTGAAGTCAAATAATACATCAGAAGGACCTCATAATGAATAAAAATCTCCAGCCTTTCAACACCATATCTACTGGATGATTCATAAATCAAATGTTTACTGTAATGCTCCAGAATAGTTCTCATGTTTTTATTTTTCCAAATCACTACTTTAACCATGTGTTTGCTGTTCAACCACATGGTGAATATCTATAGTTTTAGAAAAGGACAAAAAAAAAAGAGTCCAAAAGACCCAGTGCACATTTTTATGTGTTTGAAATTGAGCAGTATCATGTTATTCTGCAGTTGCAAGTACAAATGAAATAACACTGGTGGATTTGCAACCTGATTTCCATTTGTGTCTTTTACTGAATAATTTTAAAACCAGTAACAGCAAAAGATACAGATGTTCAACTGTTCCATGAAGAACATTATCTGCAAAAGCAGATTTGTTTGCCTGCTTTTTTCATTTTTGGATCAAAAATGTATTTTTATTAAATATCTGTGTAGAAAAGAACACAGCTGCATCTTGGTTCAGCAAAATAGGAGTTAGCATTTGAGCTATAAACCAGCATTCTTGAAATCTCCTGAACTGGAGGTCTGAACCATGTCAGGAATAGAAAGCAATCTTAGACTAATAACACTGAGATTCTTCCAGTATATTTCTTCCAGAAATATAAATTTTCTTCTCTTTCATATTCTCCTACTTTTTATGTCTTAAATAAAAAGAAACGCCATCTTTCAAGATATGTCCAGTATATTACAAATATATCTTGAAAGACAGTTTCTATGACTGACTTTCTATGGATTATGGATTAATGGATTATGGATTAATGGTGCCTCTAATCTGAACATTTACACATTTACCTAAATTTTTTCATAAGAAAAAAAAATATTGTCACAATTTTGAAACATGGCCAAGAAATGTTAACAGTGCCTCTCAACAATGACCTGTATTGGGGAAATAAATTTTCCCTGTATTGGGGAAAATAATTTATCTTTTGCTTTATTTAATGTGCAGAAGTTCATGCCCATGAACTGGAAAGCAGGTAATGCCATCCAAGAGGCCAAGGAATCAGGGGTGGAGTGACAACTTTCTATTTACTTGTCTTACCAGATTTCAGGAAAAATAAGAAATCAACATCTTCAGAATTGCTGAAGAAGCTTGCATGGGTGGCAGCAGAAATGGTTGTCACAGCTGATCTGATGACTATTCATGTATTAAGAAGTGTTTTCATATCACTTAAAATTAGCCAACAGCTTATTTTCTTCATTAGAAAAGGAAAAAATCACCTCTCTAAAGCCACAAAACACAAAGAACAATATATTGACCAATTTATGACCAAATATAAATGTTTTTAATTGGTACGTCAAAAAAAAAATCCCAGAGAAATACAGCTTTTAAAAAATGTTCAAACTGATAAAATTAAAAGGCACTGACACAATTTTGAAGGTTTTTAATAAAATGTCAGCATGGCCTGAGATCTGTGTGCCAAGTTATGACCATAAGTGAACTTCTCTGGGTGAATTATTAACCTCTGGAAATAGTGTAAGTGCTGACATGACTTTCACAATAAAAGTACAAATGCACTATACTTACTTCACATAAACTGCTATCCAGATGCTTCAGCAAGTAGTCTATTATAATTTATATAGTAATGATTAGTAGGATTTAGCTCTCAATGCAGTCTTAAGGCATATTTTAGAAGTATAAATTGGTAAGTTTTAAGGGAAATCAATATAACGGGCACCAAATGTAATCCTCTTTAATGTAATAGCTTTGAAATAAATCAGGAAGGTTTTTGAAAGGGAGCTGTCTGATTATACATTAAACTAAAGATTTATTATACAAAATAGCTTCTCTTTCTTATAAATTACCTGAGAGGCACAAATTCAGCCAGGGCTTTTCCCTGGAAGGTGTTGAGCACTAAGTGCTCACCTCAGTCTGTGGGAGGTAAGGGATGCCCAGCACAGGATAAGAACACAGAGCCCCAGAGCAGAGCCCCAGTCCAGAACAGAGCTCTGGAGAACACAAAACTCCTCAAAACTCTGCTCAAAGAAAGGACTCTTGGCAGGACTTTCCAGAGATTGTGCTGTTGTGAGGAGGCAAACCTATTATTGAGTTACAAGGAAAGTGAACTTTGCAAAGGGCAGGGGTTTATAGCTGTTGGGGCAAACACCAAAGGCAGGCTGACCCTGATGGGCTTTCCAGGAGCACTTATTTCACACTGCAATCAGGAAATGTTGGGCTGTAACTCTGAAGTCTCTATCATATTCCTAGGCATCAAAATAATTTTGAAATACCTCTTCCCAAAATACAGACATTTATAAATGACAAAGGTTCTCCTGGAAGTTCTGCTATAACACATTTATAAAACATTTAGTTTTCCAATTAAGGCTAAATGAATATTTTTTTCTTTTTCTGCTGTTTTACCAAAAAAAAAAGCTGGAGCATAATTTCCAGAATTAATAAATCTTCTCAGCATATCTATAATGGAAGCAAACATTATCTTCTCCATTCTCTCACAATTGAGGCTGATATGTCCTATACTTAGGGAAAAGCCCTCCTTACTTTTATTTGAAACAAAAGGAGATCAAAACCACACATTAGAGATGCAGTAAATTATAACAAACTCCAATAAAGATTTAGTTTATATTCTTATATAGATTTTTGTATTAAAATGGCACAAATGGCCACAGAAGGCAAAAAGAGAAGGGTCTCACACAAGTTTCCCTGCTTTATTCTGTTTTAAAGTGTAGCTAGAAAGCATCTATAGGGATGGAGGGCTCTGACTCTTGCATGTGTACAGATGCTTTTATATTGTGTGGACTTCACAACTAAGACTCATTTAATTCAATGAGTTTAGATTGTAGTGCTGATTATGCTCATATCCAGAAATCAGAATATTAACTGAGTTTCCATGGGAACACTATATGTCCCTGTTTTCCTTTCAGACAAGGCTGTGCCTGTTTAACAAGTTTGCCCAGGACAACATGTTTTGTTTAAGTTACATTAACTGGAGCCAATACTTCCTAATTACATTACCAGAAGAAACATTTACAGCAAACCCTCTACCATGGGAAACCCTCCATTGTTCAGCCCATCTCTGAAAAACAGGAAATATCAGCATTGCCATTGCTTAAAATGTGTTAACTGGCCTTTTATGTATAAAATAATCTCTTTTACAGAATGACAGCATGGCTCATGTTTTATAATATTCATATATAAGGAAATTATCACATGGAATCTGGATTTCTGTGACGCTTCCATCAGAGAACACCTGCCCATGAAGACAAGGTAGGTCCATGGTCTGAAGCACTGAAGGCTTAGGGCTGTTCCTGGTCTATATATACCTTATAAATAGGAATTGAAATCAAAGAGATTCTCTTTTCCAGAGAGATTTCTTTCTCCATAAGTTTATCCTAACAAGAACTCTAACCCAAGTCTGACAGGTGCCACCAATCTGTCCAAAAAGGTGTAAAACATTTTGAATCTTTGAGTGGTGTAGTTTGTTCACCCTTTCATAATATTCTTATATAGACACCAGAAAGGATGTGCTGTATTCACACTTGCAGTTCAAATCCTGTGTTGATGGAAGGGTGATACATTTCCCTAAGATTTTAGGAGAAGAACCAGGTCCAAAGTCCCAATTAGGAACATTTAAGGAGGTGCTTTAGCAAGAGTGGTGTGACAGTACAATGAAGGGGGCTGTAGATAAACATGGTTTTTTGACTTTTTTAGTTTAAATCTGCACTATGATGCAACTGAAATCTTCTACATGATTTATTTCACCCAAGTGCCATTCAAAGTATTACAGAAAATCAAGCATTAGGTAACTCCCACTTCTTTCTCAAAACCTTTTCTCATTTTCAAAGTAACAAAGTGCAGAAGTTCTAAAACAAGCATCCCTTTACTCCAAAGCTAAGAAAGCAACAACATGTAAAATATGACGAGCTGATGGCATATAGAAAAGTAGAGGGAGAGTGTTTAATTTCTAAGGAAAAGCCACAATTGCTTGAAATACAAATGTTCACTTTAGTGTGTGTGTTTAAACACGTCTCCAAATCACCACAAACTACAAATTACAGAGTGCTCTGCTCTTTCTTCCTTATACAGGTTCTTTTTTTTTTTCTCTTTCTTCTTTTTACAGGTTTCTAGAAAAGAAACTCGTAGCAGTAACAAATGAAAACCATTTAAGATCTTAATGACACCTAAAAAACTCAAGATATGGAAATTATTATTTCACTAAAGTAGGCACATGATGCATAACTTCACCTTCTAAAAGAAGTTAGCCCACTTTTCCCCAGAGCACTTTGAGAAGGGAGAATTCAGTAGTGCTGTTCTTTGAACTCATCCATTCTAACTCTGCTGAAACACAGAGATGGAAAGGAAATGGACACTGTCATTTTGCTAAAGGAAAAGGGTAAAAAATCTCAGCCAAAATATGAGTAACCAAGCTCAGCCCTGCCATTATATTCCAAAATAACAGACTGCAGAAGGAAACAAAAGCAAATAAAGATGAAAACACGCCCTCTTTGCTTAAGACAGCTATAGCTTTATGGACAGAGAAAGCTCAGCTAGGTTGGATACTTTTGAGATCCCACCAAAAATTAAAGAATAGTAAAATAGAAGTGCTTTTGGATTATAAGGCATTGTATTAAATGATAATTTGTATTATCTCTATACTTCAGGATCACCCAGTGTTGACACAGAAGTCAGATATAAGCACAAAGACAAAAAGATGAGATCAGCATTTAAGTGTTTTCTGAACTTTAGGAATAATGATCTATGTTTATGCTGTACTTTTAAAAAATCTATTTTCTCACAGGCATTCCAGCTGTTGTCCTCTCCTAATTTGTTGTCCTCTCAACTAATGCATGGGCTTGACAGAAAGTTCATGCTTGAGCACCTTAGTGGGCAGTGAAACAGAAGCCATGGTTAAAAGCTTAACAATAACTTCAGGTAGTACAAACTAAAATGAGCTCAATGTCACGACTGTCAGGACTTCATAATTTATACCAACCCTAAAACATTTTCCTCCCTGCTTAGCAGACAGCCTGTCAGCCATTTGGCATGATCCTCCTAAAAGATGTGTTAAAACCCAGTAAATAATTTTCCTTTTCACCAAATCAAGAAAAGACAATTATACACTGGACATTCTTAATAAATTGTAATCAAGATTGAAAAAAAAATTCTACTAATGAGAAGAGAAACCATAGAATGAGGATCTTTGGGGATTCTCCCCATGAAAACAGGAAACCAAAACAGACATACAGAAGGACATCTAGCCAAAGCAGACATGATAATACAGAACAGGTAAAAAGAATGTAAGAATAGTGACAACATGATGTTCCTTCACGATTTCAACCTTTAGCATCCCTTACTTGTCCCTTGGTTATCCCAGTCATGTTGCTTCAATAGTGCTCATATAAGCTGCACACCTACATAAACAGGGTTTTATTATAGCTCCTTTTAATATTTCATAGCTACACTTTTGGGGTTTTTTTTTTGTTTGGTTGGTTGGTTGGTTTGGTGTTTTTTTGTTGTTTTTGTGGGGGTTTTGTGGGGTTTTTTTTTGTTTTTTGTTTGGTTTTGTGTTTGTGGGGGTTTTTCTGGTTGTTGTTGTTTGTTTTGTTTTTTGGGTTTTTTTTAACTGCCTTTTGTTTAACTTCTGAATACATTTCCTCCCAGGGTATCTGAAATCTGTAATCATCATCTCAGTGTTTCTCTCCCACATTACACTTTTAGAATCAAGTTCCACGACTTTTAAGAGTTATGTTTACGTCAGAGGGATCAAGAGGTTTAAATTTCAGTACCTATTAAATGAATTTAATTATCCAACCAGTTCCATTTGGATACACTGTTACTGTTCTTCACTAATCTATAACAGATTTTCCAGTATTGTAATTCTCATTAATGAAATGCTCTCTGAAAGAGTATTTTCTTTTTATTTTTTAAACAAAAGTGCTCTCAGTGGCCTATTTTACAAATTCTAAACAGAAGCATCATTATCCTGTATACTAGCTAAGTTTTCCAGGGATTTATCCTGTCTGAAAACAGCAGAACTAACTAAACTTGAGGGATGAGAAGTCTATCCATATACCTGTTACTTCATTTAAAATACTCTCTGGAGAAAAAAAAGGTATTATAAAAACATCCTTGGTGCTTAAAACCTGCTGACAGATGAAAAAGTGGAGGGTGAAGAAAGGATAACAGTTTGCTATGGGATGCTGTCTGAGGACTGTTGGTGCCTGCAGCAGTTCAAGCAGCAGGAATGACAGAAATGCAGAGAGAACAAGGAAACTGGGAGAGCAGCAAACCATGCACTGCCTTGTAAAACTTATCTGCTATGGAAATGGAGCACGGTGGCAGCAGGTAAAGGTGTCTGGCTCATCCTTGTTCACTGGGGCCATGTGGGAAGATCTCCAATATCCCTCCTGTGCTGTGAGATGGTCCCGTAGGCAGCAAACAGGGACAGTGTGGGTGCTGTGCATGGATCCTGCCCAGAGCAGCACAGGGCACAGACTGCCAACATGGTTCTAAAAGAGTTTTAAAGGAGTTAAGTCCTCCTCATTTCACCTGCTGCAAGACAATTAAGATCCTTTCAGGAGTTAGTTACCTTTCCCCTTGCAGCAAAACATCACCCAATGGAAATGTTCCATCCCAGCTTGAATACAGAGCTACTGAGCACGTCAGTCCTGATCCAAGGGAATAGTTACATTTCTACTGATGATTAAATCCACCAAGATTATGTATTTAACATTTATCAGCTGCATAACTTTAATGTCAGGTTATTTAGTACCTTGCTAAATTATTGAAAAAAAAATAAAAAGCCAAAAAAGCCTCCTGTGGATATTTCAAAAGTGTTTCAAGGCTCACAGTGGTTTAACTAGTTGACTTTTTACTGCAGCAAATGTCATCTCTGCTTCTGCAAGTTTCTGTGTTGAAGTGACTAGGAGGGCAAAGAGAGAGTCCTTTGGAGCCCATAAACACAGGAATTCCCAACATTTAACATGAGTTTTACTGAACTACTACAATTTGCCTTAAAATCACAAAAGGAATCAACGAAGTATGAGTTCTACTTTCTAGCACAATTGGTGAGCAGCAGCGTAAGAAACATTTACTGCACCTAAAAATATTTCTTCATACACTGAACATTTCAAAATCCTTTTACAGATGTTGTTCAAAAAAAAAAAATCCTTCCAATTCTTACAAGAGCTGCCCTAGTAAATCAACCACTCAGAATGCACAGGAGGTTTATATCCTGGTCTTAAGTTTGAGTTCAGGGTGAGCTGTGACCATGAACAGAAATTCTCATTAAATATAAAAAGGAAACAAAATCATGAAGTAAAAGCATAGAAAAAATTTTGATGAAGAACAAGCTATCTAGAAAAATAGCAAGTGATTCTCAGTTTTAACATGTTTAAGAGAGGAAAAAAGCATCTAAAATATCAAGATGAAACAAAGTGTACACCTGTACTTATTTCTGCCTGTGTTTTTTCTTGCCAGTTTTATTCCTTTCATTTCTCTTAGCTTGATGTCAAGCAATATTTTTTTCTATTTGCAATAATGCCACAGTGAGTTCATTAATTTACTCTTACTGGAGATACATTCTATCTATGGATGCTCAGCATGTGTAACAGGTGGTTGACATTAGTCAGGAAATTATTGAAAATTGAATCTGCACCCCCTGCTGCTATTTGTGATGGAACAAATACTCTGCTGACACTTAATCTGCCCCTTGCTGCAACTTCATCTAACTTGCAATTAAGGTAAAGAGACCCAGCATCTTTATTCCCTGTGCTTCTTCTCCTTCTGAAGGCCTTGCATCCATCCTGCTGATTTTTCTACCCACCAAAGCACACTGTAAGGTTGGTGTTCTAGCATTTTCCAACCTTCTCACCTTCATCTATTGCTTCTCATTTAGTTATGGGAAAAGAGAACAAGCCACACTCACTTCTAAGAGCATTATATTACAGTGATAATATCAAAACAGAGGAGAGGAGAGGGGAGGGGAGG
>JBBMKD010000027.1:13471409-13532396 GCA_037834095.1 Argya squamiceps
GAGGAGGCTGTAGACAAAGGACTGACCCAAACAGTTGTTTATAGATTATGAACAGATCTGGTGACAAATACCTGGATTTGAATATTGAAAGAATTTTCCAGTCCAGATCAGAACAGCAAAAAACCCAGAGTTGTGACCTAGACAGAAGGTGCTCAGCCTGGCTGTCCTGTGGTGCCCAGGGCACAGTAGCTCACACCTCCCCAGCCAGCAGCCCCCTGCCATTGCCAGTCTGCCCAGCCACCCCTTCCCCCATGGTAAATCTCCACCTGGAACACAGCATGTTCCAGTTCATCTCATCCACTATTACATCTCATACTCTGGCCTCTCCTAGAGGTGTCAGAGGAAGGTGTAAAAATTCTCATAAATAATAATTATGGAAAAAAACTGCCCACAGGGAAAGGTTTTTCTCCATAAGTCGTGTCATTAGTGGTTGATTAAAGCCCTTAAGAGTGAAAGTTTATAACCCTTCTAAATTATTTTTTTTTGCCCCATGAGGTAACTATGTCTCCAGATTATATATGAATCCTATTAATCTTCTGGCCCAAGGATAATTTCCAACAATGCATTTCATAGATTAATTCCTCACTGTATAAAGAAGTACCAGATGTATCTAAGTAAGGCAAAACAAGCCACTGGAAAGGAAAAAGTGGGCTCTTCCCCTGTACAAAATCACAACTCTCTGCCTGGTTTCTTGTTTGTAGAACTGCACAACATTACTTCCCACCTGAAAGGGACACTGTCAAATAACTCATAACAACTCAGACACAAAGAAATCATGGTGTCTCATGCTGTGTCATAACCAGCATTTTATTGTTAAATTCTAGATGATATTCCTCCCCTCTTATCCTGTCTAAGCATAGGATGTCTGAAGAAATCCGTAAGCCTACCTCCCTGGAAAATATGTCCAGATTTTAAAGGTATAAATCTTCCTCAAGCCAAATTTAGTTTGATCCATTGGCTTGTACTTCTGTTGTGAAAAGCAAGGAGAAATAGGACCCAGGGCCTTCCTCTAACCTTTGTCAACTTTTGAAAACCTAGTACCCTGCCAGGAAAATCTGAGACAATCCTGATCTCTCAGAGTACAAGGAATGCCCTTGTAGAAAGAAAAGCATGAGGGACTCCCAGGTCCCTTTTGCCCCGGCACCTTTGCACAGTGTTCTGACTCCTGGGGAAGGGCACCACCTTTCTCCACCATGTGCTACTGTATTTTTGGAAGTGCCAGTTAAAGGGGAAGAATTTTGACAATAAAGGTATGGGCTGTTTCACCAACAAATACATTTTTTTTCTTTGTCCTGAACCAAAATGAAGAGGGGTTTGCATTTACCCAAGGTTTTGTTTAGAGTTTAGCTGTTTTACCAATCTGGAGACACACATTAGTAAAGCACATGCCATTTCCCTGAAAGCATCTCAGTTTTAATTCCTTCCCACTCAAAAGCACAAGGAAAATAAATCTAATAAAGAGTATGTATAGGAATTGTCTGCTGTGGTCTTGGGAACATTTTTTAATATAATCGTGTCTGCCTGGACTCGATATACAATGCAGTGGAATCCAAATCCTGTAGCTTTTAAATATTTGAAATATTTAAATTGTTTCCTTTCTGCTAGAGTTTAATTAACATAATGATCTTCTGTAAAAGAGATGATTCTTACACATAGAACTCCTTTAAAGCAGATGGCAGTAATTGCTGCAACAAAGAGTTTGCTGGCAAAGCAAAGACAGAGCTGCCCCCCTCAGCCAACAGGGATCAGATATTAGTTCATGGGGTTTTCTTGCTATTTGCAATAGGAAACATACCTTGCTACAACAAGGCACAGGCTAATTTAAGAGGCTGCAATAACAGTTACTGCACCACATCAGACAACTGAAAAGAATCCTGCTGGTGGTTCAAAAGGCCAGAAGTGGAGTAGGTTTCATGGTTATCCTGTTTCTGGCAAATCTCTACCTGTGACACAACTATAATTTTCACCACATCAGACTTCTCTGTCACAACCAAAGTATTATTCCTAATAAATGGGAACAGGACATGGATTATAGGTTGGGGAAACTTCTGTTTACAAAACATGTTTATTCAGAGTTCTCAATATAAGGAAAAAATAGCCACATCTACATGAAAAGCAAATTGACAGATTTAATCACATGTTTCCAAATCTGAACCCAGCATGAAGATTTTTTAAAAAGTAATAACTTCTTATACCATGATTCTGAGTAAATAAAACAACCTCTGCATTATTGCTGGAACTGAACCTCCCACAGCGCTTAACTTTCTGTGACCTTGTCCTGTGAACATCTCTGTAATATGGTGAATACTAAAAATAATACAATTATAGTTGCAAAAGCTTACCTAAAATAGGAAAGGCAGTTAAGACACATTCTTTAAGCCCACAGTTACATGAAATGAACTGCAGTGGGAGCCTGTATACCAATCTGGTCAGCAAATATTAGTTAAAATGGAAAAATTACTTAAAAATAAACCCTTTAAATTCATAAGCTAAATAAAATTATAGATACCAAAGAGAATCTGAAAGCATTTCATCACACAAAAAATCAATAATATAATAGCTATTACCTTCTGCAAGATAATCAAAAGTCATGAAAAGAGTCACTGATACAAGGGATGAGTTAATGCAGGGAGAGTGGAATGTCTTCTCAAGAAAAAAGTACCTGACCTAACTTTATTCTTTGTAAGATCATCCACAGCAAACATGGCTACAACTCCTAAGGAAGATATTATTTTTATAGCAGACGTTTTTACATTTAATTGTGTCTTCACTGAAATGATTTTTAAGATGGGTCATAGAAATAGCAAATAAATGTATCATGCTACAGAAGTTAAAAAAGCTTTTTGCATTAACCTGACATTAACCTAAAGTACAGCACAGATGATCTTTATGCTTCTCTCCCCTTTTTTGTAAAGCTGGGGTTAACAGGATGACTGTGGTAGCAGGTTATCTACATCTGCAGTGTTCCCCCGCTCTCAGTCCCAGGCCTCACCCCAGGACAGGACAATGTGCCAAGGACAGTGAGGTCTGGCATTCCCAGCACTAATCCTGGGATCCTCAAGGTGAACAATCATGTTTACTATACAGAATGACAATTTCCCTACATTCTCCTTTCTTGCCCTCACAGTTTTCTTGCTTGCAAGTGTTTGAAATCTTGCAGTGCTGTTCTCACGCAGCTTCAAGAAAACAATGTATATTTTTAGCATTTATCTGTTGTTTACATTTTTCTCCTCTGGGAGGAGAAATGTGATGGACAGTGATGTTCACCATCCAGGTTGAAGAGGTGGCAACCTGTGTAGCCAATCTCTTGACCTTTGTACAAATGTATATAAGTAATTGAGTCAGATAATTAAAAAAGAAGAAGAGAAGCTTTCCCTTGACCTGTCATGTCTGCCTCGTTCCTCGTGTGTCCAAAATTGACACACTCCTTCACTGTTCCCGCTGTTCCTTTGGGTATCTTGGCTGGTGTCAGGAACAACGGAGCAAAGCACACAACTCTGACAGGCACAGCTCTGCCCTGTGAGCCAGGGGGGCAGAGAGCTCAGCACAGACTTTTGGAAACCAAAAGGTACTTATGGAAAAGATGGGCTTACTCTCTTCACTATGTCTCTTCATAGTGACAGGACAAGAGGGGAAGGACACAAGCTGCTCCAAGGAAAATTCTAACTGGATGCGAGAAAAAATTATTGACTCTGATAACAGGAACACACTGGAGAAGGTTGTCCAGAAAAGTGACAGAGTCTGTTACTGGAAATATCAAAGTCTCACCTTGACAGAACCCAGGATAACTTCTGGTAAAGACCCTGCTTTCAACAGCAGTTTGGACTTTATGATCTGATTTTTCTAGTACTCTTTCTAGATCATTGCCTACATCATATAAATTTTGACCTGGCAAATGAACTTTATGCGATCTTTTGAAAAGCACCACAAGGCAGAATTTGCACCCAAGAAAGCTGTATTATAGGTCTGAAATGTTTTGATTGCACAACTTCCCTCTCCGTAGAACAGCTCATAGGTGGAGTGATCATATGGCCTGGAAAGGCTCAGTTATATACCAGATCTCTCACTCCTTTCAACACCTTTGAGTTCCTCCACAGTCGCAAGTCATTAATCCTTTTATTGGTGTAGATGGCACAGTATGAGCTCTACTGAAGAAATAACAAAGGAACAAGTCAAGGCACCACACATTACAATTTTAGTATCATCTGCTATGTCTTTGAAAATAAATTAATTTGTTCAATATTCATGGTGACTGTACTAGGATGTGTGCCATTTTTATGGAAGGACCCACTGGCCCTGTATTCCCAAGCAATAAAATCCTGTCAGCACAACTAATGGATGTCAGATGAATAAGCTTAAAAGAGCAAACAAGGGCACTGTCAAAACCATGTCATCAACCCACAGGACTATTTGTAGTGATATTATACACTCCACTGCCTCCACTCACAGCCCAGGATAATCAAAATCCATCTTCAGACCTTGCAAAAATTGACACAGCCAGGCTAATAATCCACCAGAATTCAGAAACCATACCGGATTTCAAAAAGGCAGCTTTATTTTTTGTGCTTTGCTTTTGATGGAGATTAAACAAATTGAAGAGGGGAGGTTATCAGGTCATTATTTTTATGTTACAGCTGTCCAGTCAGAGCTGGACAGACACTGTTTGCATGGCTTGTTGTCTGATTAAGATGCAGAATAATCTCTGAGAGTCATAAAGGAGGGAGAAGATTGTGATTAAGAAAAAAACCGAGGGCTGTTGGAGTAACTGAGTAGAAATAGTTGCCCTTCTACACAAGCCACAGATACCACCTAAAAAACCACAAGAAAGGAAAGTGGATGAGCATGTTACAGATTTGAAGTGGGAATCAGAACAGTGTCTGTTACTGTTCTACATCAGAAATCTGGACTGAATTTCCACCAGGGGAAGAACAAGCAGAGCAGAATGAAAGGTGAGATACTGAAGCATTCAGATTAAAAATGCAATTTTTCTATTTGTGAAGCATTTCCTTGCCAAGCAGAGTTTATTTTACCTCTACATTGGAAGCTGTTTCTGAAGCCAGCTGTTGCAGAACAGTGCAATGAAGTGAAAGTATTGCTTACCTTGCATGCAGGAATGCTGGACTCTTTCAAGTGAATTTTATGATGCAGAATTCGACATTGCAGAAGATTATGTATTATTTTAATATAAATATTTCATTTCTGAGTGAAAATTAATGAGTAATTTGTGTCTTATATACAAATTCCATTTATGTATTTATATTTCTTACTATAATAATATATTATTCCATCAATATGGAATTCATATTTGATCTCTATAAGTCAATAAAAAGCAATCACTTTATTTTTAAAAGGTTCCAAGTAGCAAGTAACTAAAATATTTTTCATTTTGAAACACTAAATAGTAAAAATTATTTGAAGCATCTCAAAAACAATGTAAGAAAAGGATTCAGGATTCTGACTTCCTTTAGTCAAAGAAAATGTAATTATTCAATACTGAGTTTTTTAATGTTTTATTATATGCGTACATAGCTTTAAGTACCTTGTTTTCAAAGTTAAGATCATAAAAACTTTCTGTTTTTTTCAATTAAAACCCTGAATATCAGGGAGTAGCAGATAATTATAAATACTAAATGTTACTAAGTACTCCTGTCAACTATTTTATATTTTCAAAAGCTCATTAACAAATGTCTGGTGACTGTGTAGAAATCTGTATCTATGGGAAGTACAGCTGGCATTCAGAGAATGGAATTAAAGCAAAAAGAATAAACAGATATTTTAAAGGAGAAACTTACAGAATCTGGAATGCTGAAAAAGTACTGCTAATAGTTTTTATAGCTATGTCTTTGAAGCTTGTAATTTTTTTAATGGTACATTGACTCAATTCTTCCAGGCAGCAATATTAGTAAAACCAATGAAAAATAAAAAGTTCTGCTTGCAATTCTTCTGACACAAGATCCTTGAAGTTGTTACTACCACAGAAAGAGAGATATTTCAATTTAATAATTTTAGAAACTGTCGCATTCCGTTCAAACATCACTGCTCTGCTGATGGCAAATCCTCTTGAAAAGTATTTGTGCTTAAGAAAAAAGCATGGGAGGTACTTCATTTTAAGATCATGGTAGCATTATCTGCATTCTGCACTATAGAAGTACATCAACGCTATCTGTCATTTACTTACGTATTATAAAAGAAACACACTCTGTGATGTCTACATTATTGTTTATTGTGGAACTGTATACCTTCTGGGTGTGTGTCTATGGCCTGTGTATTGCCTAAATACAAACATTTTAAGCTAATTTTAAATCTTCTTTCACTCGTGATACAGGTAACTGGCTTTTGGTTTGTAGCGTCATCTTGCTGGCACACACAGCCCACGGCTGCCCTCACAAATGCCTCTGCTACACAGCCTCAAAGACTGCAGACTGCAAGAACAGAGGATTTACTGAAATTCCTGCCCATTTGCCTCCTGAAATTCAGATACTACAGCTGCAGAACAACCGTATCTGGAGAATCAACCCAAATGCATTCACTGCAACACCGTTACTCAAAATCTTGGACTTGTCTAATAATTCTCTCTCAAGTGTGGCACCCGGTACTTTCCAGAAACTAAGGTATCTACAGGTTTTAAACCTAACCAGAAATTTGATCCATTATATAGAAAACAAGACTTTCAGTTTCCTCCCACACCTAAAAGAACTGGACTTGTCGTCCAACAGCATTATTCGATTGCCTGAGACATTTGGAAACAGCACAGGGAATATAACATTGCTCTCTGTGAAGCATAACAAACTTCAGAACATGGAAAGAATTCTGCTGGAGTCACTTCCAAACCTGAAAGTGGTTCTCTTCAAAGATAATCCCTGGCAATGCAATTGTAATATCTTTGGCCTGAAACTGTGGCTGGAGAGTTTTCTATACAGAGGTAAGGAATTTTTCTCATTACATATAGTGTACATGGGAATATTTAACCAGCATCTAACTGATCTTCACTTCTATGGCTTAAAATTTTACCCCACACTGTAAATCACTTCCTCAAATAAACACACAAAACTATATTCTTGTGCATAGGTCAGAATATAAATGCTTTTATAAACACAGGTGGCAAACTAGAGTCAGAGAGGGACTTCATATTCGTGCCCAGAGAAGGAGCAAGGATGCACACACAACCACAGAGCAGGTACAGGTCTGGTGTGTGAATTCAGATATAGACATTTCTAAATATAAAAACAAGTATACCTTTGCACATACACTTGTTTTATTTCTATTAATATATTTTTGCTGGAAACCAACCTACTGTTCTAAAGCTTTTTACCTGTTGCATGATGGCAAACTTCAAGACAGATATCGGTACTGAGCAAACTTTAGAGAACCCAGGATTCCAGTTTTTCTACCAATTATGACTTAGTAGTTCTTTAATATTTCATGAATACCTAATATAATTTCCTAATTTGTTGTTAACCAGAAGAGGAACTCAATTCATTGGCAATTTCCTGACAGAAGTGTGTCATGGCATCATGTGGGGAAAAGTGAAGCTTATAAATAGTAGTGTCAGTATTTTGGTCACACCTGCTTTAAATATATTCATGAGTTATGCTGTGAAAAAATATAACATGATTTAATTCTAAAGGAATTAAGTATAAAAAGAAATTAATTTATTTCTCCCAGGAGGTATGTTCAGACTGAGAATTCAGAACAGCAGGGCAATTTTCTCTTTTCTAAATCAGGCTTTGATGTGACCAAACTACAGATTACCTGTCTGTGTACCAAAGTGCTGTGGAGCCTGTTCCAGCAGAGGGGATGTGGAGATGGCCCTTGTGGCCTGGGACTGATGGACTGCCTTCTTCAGGGATCAGAGCTCTGCAGGCCAGCTGGAGAACCATACTGGCCATGCAGGGACACAGTTACTACTGCAGTGGTCTTTGGGTGAGGTAAATTCACTACCATGAGCCACCTTTTAAAAAAGACAGAAGGCTAAAGTCTTCTCAGCAATAAAATCTTAATATCTTGAATACGTAAAATATTACTTCATAGGAGGGCTTTAGTCTATAATGGTGGAAATTCAGCTGGAGCTGACTTCTCTGTGCAGAAGAATGAAATGATCCAAGGTAAACGCATCAGATTATCTTAATTACTCTGCCAGCAGCATAAATACTATCATTTATTTCAAAAAACAATGTTGTCAAGAAGTTCAGTGATGTCCTTCCATCTTTCTGAACACTGTACAGATTAATTAGATGAAGTGACATCAAACTTAAAAATTAATTTTAAAAACAAGCTTTAAAGGAAGCCCAAGTGTTATGTTCTCTTCTGTGTTTGTGTTTCCCTCAAATTACTTGTCTGAATCACATGAAGAAAAATTAATTACATTACACATTAATGTTTCCCACTACTTATATGACACACGTGATGAAACTTCACAGTGGTTCTGCAGACATTTCTTGCATGTCATAACAAAGCAATGTAAGTACAAAATATTTGAGTATTTTTAGCTGAATCCATCACGGGCAATTGACATTTCATGCATATTCACAAGAAATTACAGAGAATACCTCAGTTCAGAAGAAACACCAGGGTTCTATTCCAAGCACACATAATTAGTTACTTAAAACCATGAAAGGATAAGAGTTGAAGGATTTGGAGATTTTATCTATATCCATATTCAATCTAACACGTTGAAGATGTCTGGAACCATGCTTTGGGTTTCACCAGTAAAGATCAAGAAACCTGCTATGCTCAAATTTGTCCTGGAATATCAACATTATTTGTGGAGTAGTATCCAAATTTCAGCTTGACTCCATCTGTATTCACTACTTTCTCAAAGTCTTTTCAGGATGAAAATTTCTGTGCATGGCTTTAGCTGAAAGGTGAATTATTTTGTATTGAGAGGAGAGGAGAAAGGAAATTCAGTTGATTTGATTAGTTAATTTTTTTAAATATGTCAACACTGATTTTGGCCTTGTGGACTCCTTTACACACCACACCCCTAAAGGTCTGTGCTCTGACTAGATACCTGAGGGTTACATTTGGTGTATTTTCCTCTACACACCCAGGAACAACCATGTGATTTACCAGGACTGTGAATTCCTACTTCTCTCCCCATTGTGTTAAAACCTCCTTTGGGAAGCTGGCTCTAAGCAATCATGAAATGTAGCATTTGAGCAGGGTAATAGATTGATTAAACTCAACTCCTTTATACATGTGTATATATTGTTATCACAAGCTTTGCTTCAAAAAAAATCACTCATGGGTACATACAACATACATGAACTTTCTATTTGCCCTGTTACAGTTAACATACAGTTGGAACAACGATGATTTCATGGGATATTTCAATCAAATGGGAAATACTTTCTAAATACGCTGCTTCCATTTCTTGCCATAAAACTTAGCAGTGGTTGGAAGTTGAACAAACTGAATTTGCAGTTAATACCTCTTTTTTATCGATGACAGTTATTATTTTTCTACCACCATAGGGTTTTTTTACACTTACATCCATAAAAACACAGATAACCTAATTCCTGATGAACCCCTTCTTGAAAATGCTCTCTTATGTGAGTTTTGAAAGGCAACAATCTCACCTCTGACCTAATTGAACAAAAACCTTCAAAATATATTATTGTCACCCCGATTTTTCAGCCTTCTGATTGTTTTCATTCTTGGACTGGAGAGTTCTCACACATTGTAACAAAACAGACTGATGTTTGGTAAACACATTCCTTTCCAGGGGGAAGGACAAATTGATGGACTTCTGAGTTGACCACTGGGGTCAGAGGGGTGTTCCTCTCCTCCCCCAATCCTTGACCAAATCCCAAAAACTATAAAGTCCCTTTTTCCTTGCATCTCATATCCTGATGGGTGAGTGTGGTTCTTTTTGTGTCCTCTTGCAACATACTATAAATCTTTAAAAGTATGAAGCTGTTTAATTGTAAATTGTATGAGCTTTTTGCAAAGTTCAGAATAAGAGTTAAGGAAAATTAACTGTCACAGCTGCCCTCACAAATGCCTCTGCTACACAGCCTCAAAGACTGCAGATTGCAAGAACAGAGGATTTAGTGAAACTCCTGCCTGTCCTGTTTACCTTCTGAAATTCAGACACTACAGCTGCAGAACAAGCGTATCTGTAGAATCAAGCAAAATGCATTCACTGCAATACTGTCGATTGCCGGGGCTGGCCGAACCTGGGAACACGGACACCACAGCAGTTGATGATAAATTTACTCCAAGTTTATGTTATTTTACATTAAGGTGATTCAGAAACCGTCAACTATTGAGACCATTGCTTTTTTATTTCCAGGCGGAATAAGCGACGGCATCATCTGCTCAGCGCCGGGCATTCGGAAGGGGAAGGACCTGCTCAAAGTTCCCTATGAGCTCTTTGGGGCCTGTGCCCTGAGGACACCTCAGGTGGCCCTGAGCAGCCCCCAGCAGGGCCCCATGGAGCAGCGGGGCCCACTGAGGCCTGGCCCGCACGGCGAGCCGGGGGACGGCGGCCGCGGTGGCAGCTGCGAGCCCAAGGCCAAGGCCCGGCCAGCCAGCCTGCGGCACGCCATCGCCACCGTGGTGATCACCGGCGTGGTGTGTGGCGTGGTGTGCCTCATGATGCTGGCGGCTGCCGTCTATGGCTGTGCCTATGCCGCCATCACTGCAAAGTACCACAAAGAGCACCCAGCCCCGCTCAGGCCGCACGGGACGCCCAAGGAAAAGGAGCCCCTCGAGAGCTCCTCGGCTTGAGTGGCTTCTGTCTTTGGCGTCTTGAAAATAAAACCCTCACCGCAGTTGAAAAGCCTGGGATCTCAATGGCATTGTTTTAATAGAAATTACTGGGGTTGTTTTCTTTCTTTCTTTTTTTATTTTTCATTTTTAAAAATATATATATATTGTTCAGAATATCCACTAAGACTTTATATACAACAACAGAAGTTTATTTATTTTGTGTGTCCATATCTCAAAGCCACTACTTAGGGCTGAATGTTTGAGATCACTAAATCTTGACGTAGTGAGTTTAAAGTATTTCACCATCCTTTAGTAACTCTTGATGTAGTGTTAAACCAAGACCTGATCTATGGTGCACCTACAGTCAGTGGCTGACAGGAACGATGTTCTGCAAAGAAAAACAGAAAATAACCATCTAACTTAGTTTAATTAGTTAAATTTGTACAATCTTAGAGAGTACAAATTACTCTTTAACTCAAGATGCATACAATTCACAAGCAGTTTTCAAACCAGCCACTCTATGCACTGCCACTGATAACATAAATATGCTAAAAGCATGCCCAAAAATGTGTTTTCAGCTTTCCAGTGTGCCCCAGGAAGCAGCAATTAAACATTACCTCCATTTCCTAACTTAGAAAATAGGAAGCATTTTGTTACCTATTGCATATAATTTTTTAGTTACATAGTAGGGGAGAAAGAAGAGAGCTGAGAAAATGCTGAAGGAAAAAATGCTACAGTGCTTTTGATACAAGCCCCAAAAGGAGTACACAGACCATACCTGAAGACTCTGTTGATATCCTGCTGGCTTACAGGCTTGCTACAGACTTTTCTGAAGCCCCTTATGCCCAAATCCTCACACAAGTGCTCCATTTTGCAAATGCCATGACTGCAGATGCAGCTCCCACCACAGTGCTGCCTTTCAGCAGGAGGATAATGCAGTTGCATGTTCACATGTCCTCCCTCTCAGAGGGAAAATCCACCTGGATTCACCCAAGGGTCCATCCTTACTCTCTGCAGAGCCGTGTCACCATCAGAGGAAATCAGAGCCAAAGCCATTCGAGTATAATAAGTTTAGCATTCCAAGAATATTTTGAGTGTGCAGAGGTAGTTATTTTAATGGTTCTTAGAAATTATTTCAAGGCAACCAACAGAGATCAGGAAGTCTATTCACCTTTTCCAAGCTGGATAAAATACATTTTAGACTATTTGTGACAGACATCTCATCTGTCTCCTGACTGTCCCCAGTGACAGGGATAAAGACCTGTCCAGGTAGCCAATGCACTAATCAGCAATGTTTATAGTATTGAGGGAAAAAGCCATGGAACAATCTGCAATAAGGGCAAGGGGAAGCTGTGTTGTGGCATTTGGAGATCCGCACTCTCCTTTTAACAGATGGATTTTGAAATGAATCTCTGTAGCTGTTCCAGGAACAGCCTCAACTGAGTAATGGGCTCTGTGGCAGGAGTCATGTAACCCTTGCTCTTATCTACTTTGTAATAATTGCAACCTAAATATTAAAGCTCATTCCTGCATCTGCAGTTACTTTGATGTGCAGAGAAAATTAAGCATCTCAGTCTTAATCTAAATCTAGCAGATATTGAAAACAATCAATTACTGTCTGTTCTTTTTTTTTTTTTTTAACTGCTAAGTACTTCATATCATTATTAGGCTCTTTTCATTCTTCTCTGTCCTGAACTAAATAAAATAAGCTGTTTCAAATTTTTCCTCCAAGACCACATTCTCCAAAATTTTTCCTCCTGCATTCCTTGGAGCCTTTTCAGTTCTTTTCCATTGTGTTTAAAATGTGGTACCCTAGACTGGGAACATTACTTCAGCTGAGACATCATCAGTGCAACATTTTTGTAATTTTTATAATTTTTACAGTATCCTAATAGGTAGGATATTTTTATTCAGGCACTTTGATCTCTTAATGTTTACCTTTTTTTTTTCTTGTAAATATTTATTGGTGAAGCTTAATGAATAATCTAATTACTTTCAGAACTAAGTCATTTAAATATGTAAATCTACATTTTTTACTCTTTTATCCATTTACTGCCATAGCATTTTGCAAAGCAAAACACACTTTTTCAGATACAGAAGACAGAAGTAAGACAGGATTGGATCTTATTGCCCATTGGCCCAAAAATGAGTTTGGGATCATGCCAAATCGTTGTTTTTCCACAGTGACAACCTAAAATGAGCACAGTTGTACTCAAAGTGTAGGTCCTGAGATGAAAGCTAATAAACTTCCAAACCCGAGAGAGATTTTACCCTCAGTGTATCTAACAGGCTCAGACACAGCAGCACAGCTTCCATCACAAATCACTTCACACTTCTGATATTTTCAAGCAAAAGAAAAACAAGAATTGACTTGATATTTCCTAGTCAGGAATAAACCAGAACATATTCCTAGTCCTTTCAAAAACAGCCCTAGCACCAAAAACCTTTTAGGCTTTCCTCATTATATCTTCATTCATATATATATATATATATATATAAAAGTAGAAGAAGGAATAAAAGAAAAAACTGAGGAAGAGTCAATGAAGGGCACAACAACATTTAGAGAAACTTATTCTGAGTCACACTGAAGATGCTTTGGGGATTTTCATGCACACACAAGGCTGTAAATTGATATGGAGTTCTGCCAGAAATCAAAGTATTAAATATTTCCATTAGTTCCCTCTGCTGCAGGAACAGAGCAAGCCAACCCATGCAAAATCTGATTCTATACTTTCTAAAATGCTGTTCACCAAAGGAAAAAAAAAACAACAACCAAACAAAATCACAGGGAAATATTTCATTTAACATTTATAAGTGTGTATATCATGGTTATCATGGTAAAAGTGTTTGCAATTTAAAAATTCAGTCCTTTCTAATCATAAGGTCATAGCAGAAAATAGAACAGAGAAAAGTATTGATTCAATTATTTAATAAAGGTAAAGTATTTATTTTTCAGTAGAGGAAACAAAATTTTCAACTACTGATAAACAGAGACAAAAGCCCCAATTTGTTGTCTATAAAAATTATTGACTACAAGTGGAAGTCTGAATACTGGGAATCCCCACAGAACTGCCCTTAATTTATAAAGCTTAGCAATGGACATCTGCCACCAAAATTATTTGTCTGCACAGATTTATTTTTCAGATAAAGGATCCTGAGAAAGCTTTATTGTTCTTCCAGCAATCTCATGAGAGTATTATTGTAAGCACAGTATTTTTTTCTAATCTCTGTGAAAAACATTTTTCCCCGTCAAAGTCAACAAAATATCAGGACATGCTACTCTGCAAGGTATTTGCAAAGACAGGGAAGGCACACACGTTATTGCATTCCTGTCTTTCATGTACAGGTCACTGTATGGCTTTGTTTACAGAAAAAAAAAATCTAAAATTTCATTTTAGATCAAAAATTGAAGACTATAACATATCTGTGTTCTTTGCAAAAAAATGACCAAAAGCTTCTCTACTGAAAGACACAAAGTTTAAACTGAAACATAATTGCTTGCCATATTTGGCTTTCCATTGAGAGTTTGCAAAAAGTCAATCAAAATTCAGCTTCATTATCCTCTAGTAATACAGTGTCCAAACAAAATCTGGATCCCTCATCTTGAATATCAAAACAGGACATTCAGTGACACTACACATAACTTATCTCTCATGAACAATTAACAGGAAAATAACAACCATCACAACAATCTACTTTTGCTACCCAATTACAACAATCTCTTTGCTGCCCAGGAGACAAGGACACACAGGCTTTAGCCAAGCATCCAAAAAGGATGCTTACTTTTACAACTTGGATCTTTTAATTTGGCCAAAAGTGGCATAGCAACCACAATCTTCAGAGTCTTGGTATGTCCTGAGTTTATAGTACCTGAAATGTGGCTGCATGCTCCCCAGATCAGCCACAGCAAACCACAACAGGGGAGAAGGTGTAGGAATCAGAAGCCCATAATAAACAAACCAACAAATCCAAACTTGGAACCTCTCTCCAGTGGAAGCTGTGGTTGCTGTCTCATCCTGATTGCAGAGGGATCCCTCCAGGTTTTAGGGCTGTGTACACTACCTACTCAACATCTTTGTAAAAGCTGTCCTCCTCATTTCAAGATAAAATACATGAGAAAACATTGTTGATGTTTGGAAATATAGTCCACTAAAACAAAAATAAATTAATCAGCCCTCAATATTTAAAATGATAGCAATGTATTTATATTTATGATTTCAGCTTCAGCCTTGCACAGCATTATTTGAAGTTATACAAAGGACCCATAGCTCCTCTGTTGCCTTGTTCTGCTTGATCTGCAATCAGGGATTTATTTTGCTGGCAGCAGAATTCTTTAGCAAAATGCCCCTGGAACTGATTGCTATTAGATCACAAGGATCTTCCTCCTCCACAAATTAAATAGAACTAAAACCCAACCAAACAACCAACAAATCCCAACAGCAAAGCAGAAGTGCAGAAGCAAAGAGCAGATGCTCTATGCCATTTACTCTCTATATTAATATTAAATATGTTGAGATACATCTGTCAAAGTCCTGGATTCTCCAAGAAAACTGGTGAGGAAACCCCAAGAATTAAATAAATGGAGGTTAAATTCCCCTCTTAACATCAGCAGAGAACTACCTCAAAAAAGCAAAACCACTATTGAACTATTCCACACACTGATTCTGTGTGGTGAAATGAGCTGAGAACAAATGCAAATGAATGTAAATGTCTGAATTGTGAATTTGTCACTAACTTCAGCTTCCCTGTTCAGCCAATGGAAAGGGACAGCACTTTGCCATGTGCTCCAAAGCATCCACTGCAGGAGATGACCTCTCTCCACAGTTTCCCTCCAAACCATCTTTCCCAAGCAATGGCTCCCAATATGAGCTGCCTGATGTTAGGCTGTGCAAATACACATCTCAGTTTTCCTAAAGCTGGAAACATTAGCCTGTATACCAATACTAGATTTATGAATACAAAAACAATATTCCAAAAGAAAAAGAAACTCAAGAAAAACATAAAGTCGTGGTTTTCTACCAGAACATGAAAATACATTTTGAGGGATTTTCTAAATGCTACTGCTGAATATAATATTTTGTGGCTTATAATGGGGAGTAAAGATTAGGTAAATCACTCTCTTGCCTGACAAGGAAAACATCTATTTTAGAATGCCTCAGAAATTTGGTTGGTGTGTCATTATGATGACATATTCATTTTCCCCTAGGCCTTCATATTAAAATGCAATTTTATAGATGGCATCATAAATTTTAAGGACTGTATATGGCACTGACATTTGCCTGAATGTTCTCAATAATAATATGAAAGTAATACACGTGAGAAAAAAAAGAGAAAAAAGTGCAAGAAGAACAGAGCAGAGGTATTTGCTCTATGAACTACTGTAACATCAGAAGATTTCAGTATTTATAAAACTTTTACAGTATTGATCACTTCTAGAAATAGCAATAGTTCACATTACTTTTGATTAAATACTTGAGAGTCACTTTGTTAAAAGAGAGATGTGCATGCAAACCTGGGTTAAATTCACTTAAAAAAAAAAAAAACCTGGATGAAGTGTTGAGGTGACATACATACAAATACTGACACACCAAAAAAAAAAAAGGAAAAAAGGGTGAATTATGTAATAAAAGCACATATTTTCTGAAATAAGGTGCATATTTTCCTCCATGGATTTTTAAAAGAATCTTCTGTACTTAATGCTTAGACCAGCAAAAGTCTCAGTTACTGGAAAACTGGTTTATTCACAATTTTTCCTTTTAAATTGCTGTCCTGGAGAGTCTGATCTAAACAGGAAGAATGAATACCTGAAGTGTGACCAGCTCCAATATGACTGATTTGTACGTTAAAAGTAAGATGAGACTTTAGATCTCTCCTAATTTCAAGGTTGACTCCCTTAAACAGCAGGATCATCAGGGTCACTTTCCTCTGGCCAGACTAGAAGTATTCATAATTTTGTGCCATTTTTAACAAATCAGTGATTAATTAAGTCTTTGCTATTTCTTAGCCTAGCTTATGGATACAAACCTAGAAGGAGAGGCTAAATCTTCAAGCTGATTCATTCAAAATACCTGAGGTCTTTCAGTATTTTGACTAGGAATATTTAACATGGAATAACTGAATTTATTGTTATACTTAAGTTGGGTTTTAAAGTTATATAAAAGAGAGAACAAAGAAAGTGATGGATGAGGTTACTTGCAAAAAAAAATCTCTCTAACCAGAGTTTGGAAAAAAAAATCCTTGAATTTGTATATGGGCTGGTTATAAAAATAAAGGATCAAGTTTGAAAAGTTAAATACTGGAAAAGTTAAATACTGGATCATGGCATTACTTGGAAAAATTTCTTTGGGAGAATAAAACATAGTATTCTTGTTTGCATAATGAGTATTTTTGGTAAGAGCATTTAAAATCCCACTGTCAGTGAACAGAAGAGGACTGCCTTTGCTTCAGTTTCATTAACACCTCCTGTACCTGATACAAAGGATTGCTTATTATATATTAAATATAATTTAGTTCATAGTTACATATATATACATACATATGTATGTGCAATTTCTCTTTTTATGCAGATTCATAAAGGGCAGAGTCAGAGCTATGACAATGCTGAAATGCACATCCCAGGCAACCACCCTTCTCTGACAGAAAATGACTGCAAACATGCCTTCATCCTCACAGAACTGGAATACTTTCATTTCTCAATAATTTAGCTACAGTCAGCTTCACCAGCTATAGTATTTTAGTCAAGCTGACACAAAGCATTGAGGACTGGCTCATTTTCAGGAACTACATGTCCAACATGCTGGTAAAGCTTTTTATCTCTTTAAAACAAACAAATTCAGCTACTGCTTGATTTGAATTGACAGGCCACAGAACGGCACATGCAAACAGGGCTCATTTAGTGTTTTTTATTTTCTAATTTCAGCTTTGATAAGTAGGATGTCCAACACAAAACTGACCATATTAAAAAACAAACAGCACAAAATACTTCCTTAGATATTCCTTCCTTGTACTCAGGTACCATAGAAACAAAACCTTTTTGCAATCCTACATTTTCAACAATTGGTGGCAACAGTAATAAAACTCCACCTGTTTTTCTGTGTATTTACATCTAACATAACACACCCAGAGGGGGCATGGCCTCTCCACTTAGGAAGCATTTAAGATCTGACTGGACACAGTTCTGGGCAATCAGCTCTAGCTCACATTCTCTCAAGATCTACTGCACTAGGATTGGACTACATGATCTTAAGAGGTCAATTCCAGCCTCTACAATTCATGTATTTTACTGGTCTGGACAAAAAGAGGCAAAAAAAGATTAAGGAAAATTGTAATTTCAGCTTTTCTAAGCAGCCTTGGATTAAAAAAAAAAAATGGACTATTTCTCCTCATCTTCAAATTCTGAATTTTCAGTGACTATGAGACTAAAGACTTCCCCTGTGCATGATTTAATCCTTCATTCTTCTGACTCAGTGTCCAGAGCTTTTTACTAAGCCTGCTATGGATTTTTCCATCGAGGCCTGAAATCCAGGGTCTGCTTGTTCAATGAAGAAAACTTAAAAGGACTTAACAATTTTCATCAGACATTTTCTTCAGCATTCTTTAATATTTTCTCTTTTCCTTAAGAAGATTATGTCAGTTCTGTTGCCTTTAAACATACCAAGAGGCTAATTTTCATGTTTTCCGTGAATGGTGATAGCCTTTTTCAACAAGAGGTGTTTTTAAGGTCCTATATTGCACAGCAGTTTCTGAACTAAAAAGCCTCTATAGGAATTGCATTTTTGAGGGTTCACATATTTTGTCAACACTCTCAAAATCTCAAGGGAGAGCAATTTTTCAGTTTTTAGACCCTGCTTTGCTCCACGATGACTCTTGTTTGCTTGTTTCCATCCCCATATCCTGTTCAGAACTTTCTAGGTAAGCAGTAACTTTAATAATTTGTTTTAACAAAATCACACTGATGAAACTATCACCTCTTGCTAAAATTTCGGAATAAACGCATACACAGCCTGTAGAAATCCTATGCTGCACTTATCCAGATACTCATATGTTTGCTACTTGAAAGTCAACATCCAGTTCATCACACAACCTCAAAGAATACAAGACTGGAAGGCTGAATCCTACCAATTCAGCAGAAATGTTCTGCCCTTCACAAGAGCATCATAAAACACAGTTCCATCTTAACTTGCCTCCATTTTGACAGCTAAATCCCTATATCAGTTTGGATATTCTATATTAGCTTCATCTTTGTCACCCAGAGGAATACTAATATTCCAGAAACTCACTAAATTTAAAGACAGGGGTCATCTTATTTTTGGTTCTGGTTAAGAAGGAAAAAAAAAATCCACCATCTTTTACTCTTCACTTTGTAACTGAGGCAGTTTGACAATGTTTAACATTTCAATGTAATCTAGATACAGAAGACATGGTCACAGAAAACACTCTGCTAAAGTAATTTTGAACATAAATATGTTCAAATCTAAAGAAAGCCCTGCCTGCAGTACTATTGTCACTTCCTTCCTGCAACTGAACTGCACTCTGTATACACAGTAATAAATATGATGCTACTACACTTGTATTAAAGATTTAATCTACACACTTTCTATAGAAATTTGTGTTAATTTAATAAAAAAAATAATCACAATCTCAATTGCAAGAAGCCGGTGAGGTTTTAGAAAAAAATTACATGGGCTTTTTGCCAAGAAGCAAAGACTTTCTGACAGGGAATTGGTGTTAGTAGGTACAGATGGTGAAACAGCAGCCACACTCAATTCCTCTGTCGTAACAGTCTGCAGAGTCACTGATTTCAGGATTTTTGCCTATTTTATACATTTGAATCTTCACTATTTGCAATGAGCCTTAGATTTTTATATGATACCTGTTACAAGTGATGAGTTTCTAAACAAAAACCACAAAACCCCAACAACAACAAACAAACAAAAAAATCCCACTACAAATGAACAACAACAACAACAAGAAAAAACAACAACCCTAAAATAAAACAGAAAACTCAAAACCCAGTCTATGGATTTTGCAGTAAGAATTGGTTTTGTTCCTTTTTCTCCCTCTCATGGGCAGGAATAACTCAGGTTTCCATTTTATAACAATGCTCTTGTTTCTTTCTGCCAGATTTAAACTCTTGCAGTGATCTGTAATAAACAACATTCTGGCACAGCTTAATTTTCAGTCAAATCCCTCTAGGGAACAGGGCGATTTAACATGAAATGTGTATCCCATCCTGCTGCTTACTGTAATCTACTCAGACCAAATGGGGATAAGGAATACTTACTTCACACAAATTAAAATGAGATGTTTTGGCCAAATTTGAACTCCAATGGAGGTATTTGAAAACATTACCCATAATCTTACTTTAGTTTCCCTAGTCTGGCTAATAAAAACTTCAAACTTCTCGCATTTATCACTGCTCCAGTTTCTGCCTCCAAATCCATTTTGTTTAATATAGAATATTGTCAGCCTTATAATAAAACCTTAAAATCGAGCTAGATGCTGGGTACTATCTTGAAAGTTTTCTGAGGGTGAGTAGGGCTGACAAGCCACATTCATGATCTTAAGGAGAACAAGAATAGTGCATGTACTTATTTGTCCCTGAGAGGCTGTAGCTGGGTGAGTGGTACTTTTATAGAAAAAAGTTTGTACAGACCCAAGGTGGTTTCCCCCCAAAAAGAAAACCACCTGAAAGCATGCAACCCTACAAGAGGGAAAGGAAAAAATATTCAAAACAAACTCTTAAAAATTCTTTATATGTAAACAAAATATCTAGTGCACAGTTTTTAAAGTTTACAGAACTAGAAATAAAAAAAAACTACTGACATGCTTCAGAGTGTAGGTACACTGCTCTCATCTTTCATGGTATTATGCTTTTACACATATCATGGAAATCTTCTACATGCTTTGGCATTAAAAATGCTTCCAGGACCCTGTGTTTATTTTAGATAGAAATTATGGGACCCAAGCAATTTTAAATGTTCAATGATTAACAGAATTGCTGAGGGAATGGAAGCAACACCTGCTTTTCTCTTTTACAATTACTCAAAAACAAACAACCACAAATCTTGTTGACTGTGTATTAGAAGTAATTATATGTGATACCTTTTCAAAGTCAAAACCAAATTGCAAACAACCATGAGAAAAGAATAAATATCAGCATATATATTAACCCTACACATTTTAGAGATGATGGAAAACTTCATGATGAAAATTTTGCTAACTCCAAACAACAGAGCATTCTAGAAATAACATGTCAACTTTCTTCCTTGTGCAGTGAAAACTCTCAATCACATCTTCAGCACTTTGCAGGTATCTGCATTGGCATTACTTTATAAATGCTGCTTTATGCTTTAACAGGACTATGATGCCAAAATTAAGATTTCATTAAGTGTTATAGAAGAGTTCAATAATTTCTGAGGGATGTATCCTATGTATTGGAGTCAGAAAGCTGCTTTCCTATTGACCTTCTAAAATCTTTTCTTATCAGTGGAAATATTCTGTGTTTGACAAAACATATTTGAGATCTCCCATTTTTCTTCTTTCACATTTTTGTTCTTTTGGTATTGTATTCACTGCATTTTTAATAGTGTTTTGAACACAAGAAAAAGTAAGGTAGTTCTTGATTTTGTGGTAGGTATCTAATTTTTCTTGAGATAAGAGAACCTCGTTTCTGGCAAAATAAATCACAAGATTTATAAAAATTCTTTCCTTCTTCCAAGTCAGTAACCATTGGGAACTTGAGAAAAGCTGGTCAGATAAGCATCTGAACTTGAGTGAGGAGTATCTAACAATTTCAAAATTACTTACTCCTATTTTTAAATCAGTGTGTTTTATCTCTATTACAGAATAGCTGTCACACTTCACCTTTTAGCCTTTAGGTACTGTTATACTCTTGGCTGATAGACAGGAGAGCTTTGTTATTCAATTTCTATATTCTGAACAAATCACATCTCTGATGGTCTAGACAAAATCACCACATTGTATCCTGTTATAAAACAATCCCTTTATAGCACAAAATCTTCAAACTTGAACCCTGGGTGGAACATTTACCCATCAGATAGTCCTTTCTTATATTTCTTTTTTCCTTATCATAATATAATCTGATTCATGATGATATAGAATTGTGTCTACCAAAAATGCTTTACAGATAATTGTTATTCCCATAAAGTCAAACTCAATAGCTCACATGGAGGTTTGAGGGTCAATTAGTAAAGTTAGTCAATTAGATCAAGTTCTTGGGGAGAGGAAGCATTAAATGCTCTCCACAGTTAGTCATCCAGTTATATCTTCTAGGTGCAACTGCATCCTTCTTTCTCTCTTCCTAAAAGATTGGATATCTAAACCTGCTAACCCAAAAGAGAAAGAGAGGAACTCATAAACTGATTTTAAAAAATTAACAAAATGAATGAACTACAACATTGTACCTGCAACCACTGGAGATTTCCTGTCATCCAGAAGCTGAATAGCAGTACTGGCTGTCACCACGTTGCTCTTGTTGGCAGTTTCTGCAGGGTGCATTAAGGGGGAAAAGAAAAGTGAAACTATCTATCACAAAATGAGTAAATTTAGGGTTTTTTTTCCCCCTGGTTTTAGATAACAGTCTATGTGGATATAGTGTTCAGAAAATAAAACAGGTAACATCACATATGCACAGAACATTTTAAATTTCCCAGTATGCCAAAACCAAGTTTAAAACACTGAAATGAGTCATCAGGTTTTGCCTCCCCTGCTAAAAGGGACAGCGAAGGTGACAGCTGGTAGGGCTTCTCAAAAATGTGGACATTTGCTCTGTTGGACTTACCCTGCTTAAAATACTTATTAAAATGTAGTACTATCTGTGCAAATATTAAATGAAAATTGTCACACCACATCTTGGGCGTTCGCTTGCAGCTCCGTGAAAGACACAGCTGGTGAAAGGAGCAGTGAAGCAGCTGCAAATTTCAATGCCTATTTCAGATCAATATTGGAGATTAGCTACAAAGCCCACTCTGCACTGACACACTTGGGATCCTTTCAGCATCATGCATGGTTCAGAATTTAGGGAATGACAAAATTACAGACCTGTGCTGAATGGGATTGAGTAGACAAAGCTCCCAGGTATTTGTTCAGCAGCTCTTCTGTACCAGAGTGGAAAATGGTCAGCATTAAAAATATTTTCCTTATCTTCAGCTGTCAGGAAGTCTCTTGAGAAGAAGAGAGAAAGAAAACAATTGTTGTTTGTTGCATGGCACACAATAGTTTCTAGCTTTGAAAGACAAAAAAATGCAATCTTTTACAACAGAAAATGATTGGCGCAATTGTTCTAATAATGCTTGTTCAACAAAAGAGTTAAATTTAGTTACTGATAATTATTTGTGGCACACAATAACTTTTGTTGTGAAAGACATAAAAAGCACTAAAAAAAGTACCTCTAAGTACCACTAAAATTGTTTTCACTGATCTGTACAAATAAAAATGCTTAGTCTAAAAAGCCTTTTTCTTTCAGCACAATATAAGAACTGTGAGCTGCACAAGGTGGAAAAGGCACTGGAGATTTGGCAGTCTGTTGCCACTGACATTCACTCTTAGCTAGTCAAAAGAAAGGTAATTTTACAGGCAATGTTCAAAATACTGTGTAGGGGGTGGTAGTGGACAGCTAAATACTTTATTCCTCAATAATTTCAGGGAATGTTGACAGAAGAAAATTTATGCCAAGAACGAGTATAATGTCCACTCTATTGTCCTGGTTTTCTGTCTGACAGTAACAAATTGTAGTGCTGTTGATGTCACCTACTTGTACAAGAATATCTGTCCTCAGATAAGCCCACAGAACTTTATATTCAATCAACTTAGTTTATCATAAATATCAAACACAGATTTTCTTTTATATGCATGATACCTCCACTAGATTGCATGTTCTCCAAGGAAAATGAGAAACTCTTGTATGATGTGGTTTCCTGAATGCTCTCTCACCCAGTCCATCCAATTTTGTCACTTGGCTTTAATTCAACACCAAAAATATTTTCCACAATAATGATGCAAAACCCCTGAAAAAGGCTGCAGGTGTTTGTTTTCAGGTAGTGCAGTAAAAGGTGTAGCATGTTCATAATGGTGCTCTGAAGAAGAGAGATGTGAGGCTGGGGACATGTGTGCAGAGAAAGCACAAATTTATAGGCTACAGGTGTAAAATCGTTCATTGTTCCAAATGTTCCAGTCAAAGAAATAAATTAAGGGATCCTAGGATATCTTTGGAGCTTGTTCTTTGTGAAGAAACAGTATATGAGCTTTATAAAAATAAACAATTTTTTTTCTCTCTTTTCTTCTCTGGCTGTCAGGCAGAGTTTGTTACTTACTGGTTGGTCAGCTGTTCTGGACCCACAAACAGGTTGATTCGAGAGAGGCCAGTCCGTGTCCCAAGGAAGGCAACTTCCACTCCCTTGTCAGAGTTTCTGAAACAGTGCAGAACACCAGCATAGAAAATGCTTCAGACACTAAACAGACAATACTGCATCACTGTCTGAGAAAGCACAAGTGCACCCATCTTTTGAGAAAGATTACTGTAAGCATAGTTCTCTTATTTATTGATTTACTTTTAAATACTGTTTTTTTAAGTTATAGTCATCTGGGTTTTGAATAGTATGCAATGTAGAAATGGTATTTAGACCAAGATTCCCTAAAAAGCTAAACACAATAAATTTGTAGGATTTGTAGGAAGGGATTATATGGACAGAGTAATAGAATAAAAATGTGTGGCATAGCCATACACAAATTATTTAATAACCACTGACACACAGTGATTCTGAGATTGGCAGGAATTCCAGATCTTGCTCCCAGTCCATTCAACATTTCTGTGCTATATTTATGCTTCAAGTCATAGGTGTGACCACTGCTCAGGTAAGCAAACAGATTTAAAACAGGTAGCTGAGAGTCAAACTTAGCTGCCATCAGGACAGTCTTTAGCCTCTAGAACTTGGGAAAAAAATGTGGCAGGCAGCTCAGACTGAACTCTTCTGCTGCACTGTTATCAGTATCAAGCTATTTTAAAACTAATTCTTGCATGGCTGCAAGAACTTCACTCCCATAACCACAAAACCAGCGACCAGAGCCATTTCATTGTCTAATTAATGAGACAGAATGAAACAAGGTCAGAATCTGAAAGGGCTTCAAAAGTCTCTCACTGGCATCATTCCTCAGCTGCCCTTGAGGTTTGGATCTGTTGTTACATTGTGCAGGATGACACCTTACACCTCTCCACGGTCACAGCATACCAGCATGAAACAATTTCTTATCTTTACCTTCTCAGAGAAGGCTGGACAACTCTTCAATGAACCAGATCTTATCATGTTGCTTTTATACATTCAGTAGGAGTACATGCTGTACAGCAATGTATTCAACTTGTAGAAAACGGTTGAAACTCATGAAAATCTAATCAGGATAATCTCCAGAATTGCCCTGCAACCACTGTATTTCATGCAAACTGCTAAGCTTAACACCTGTTTACTCTAATATGGATAAAGACTTGCTACTTAATACCTAATACATCATAGCATAAATGAATAAAGTAGAAGATAAAACTCTGAAAAGGATTGGCTAATCTCCTGACTCTCCCTAACAGGAACCTGGATCCCAAGTAGTTCTGGAACATAAACAAATTAAGGATTAAAGAAATTATTTGCAAGTGCAAGGTTTTCTATATATATTTTACTCTGAGACAAAGTACCAGTTGCATCAATAATTTTAGTAAATTTTGCATACAATTTCTCAAGTACCCTTTGTTAAAAATACAGAGAACTGTAAGTTGCAATTAGGGTACAATTTCAGCAGTTTTATTGTGAAAATTGGGTAACCTTTCAGCTAATCATCATTACATACTCTGCAAGATAAACATTTCAGATTGAACTCAAACTTGGTGGTATTTAGGATCAAATATTATAATATTTTCATGCATATCAGGATTTGTTAGACATTCCACCAGTTCATTAACATAAGTAAATAAAAATACAGCCATGACTGATGAATAATGATGGACACAAAGATCACTTACTCTGATTTATTCAATGCTAGACTGGTCCAATAAGCTTCAATTGGTGCACTCACAACTGCATCAAACAAAACTTCCTGGATCAATTCTTTATCACCTACCACAGTACAACAAAATCAGTAAATGTATGTGCATATAAAGACTTTTTTTAGATGACTAAACAATTTTACCTAATCTTGTCTGTGATATGCTTTCGAACTTTTTGCACTACAAAGCATTTACTATGTAACATTACACTGTATTTTACCACAATGGAGTTTTTCACATATAATTTCATTGCATTAGCAACAATTTTAGGTCAAAACCCAGTGAAACTCCCAATAACACATTCATGTACATATTATCTAATGCTCCTGTCTACATGTGCCATAAGGTTACAACAAGTAGGTCTGGTAAGAGTCACAAAACCTCTCCATTTCTGCAAGCATAAAGAATATGTACCTATCTATATTTTTTTAATTCTGCTTTGCATTTCAGAAATGCTAATTACATATGCATCCTCCCTAAAATACTCATGAAATAGCTGGTATATGCTTTAGAGGCATGATCCAAGAATTGATTCCCATCAGTCCTGTTTAATTTATAAAACCAGACTGAGTGATAATTTTGCATAGTACAGCTACACCATCTGAACAGAAACTTGAATGTTTCGTACAGGCACATAGTTTACAGTAAAAGTCAAAAATTTGTATCTTAATTAATACTACTACTACTACTAATATATAATTAATTCTAATAAATAATAATATCTTTATTGATACCCTGGGAAAAGCTCAAAACCAAACGAAATTGCAAAGCAACATCAGCTAAACAATCCCATCTCAAATCATCACTGGCTGAACTACGTAGAGCTTTGCATTTTCTAGAGGGCTAAGTAGGACAGTTTTTAGCTGGGATAAAACCTACAAATCCATGGTTAACAAAGTACTTGCATTGAAGCAGGGGCTCTTTTCCTGTGAGGTAACGTTTGATTGCCTCCAACTGAGTCATCTGCCGGTGCTCAGGGTGCAAATCAGTGTTGCAGTAGGACCTGTGAACACGGTGTCAAAACAGTAAAAAGTTACATGTACAAGCACAATCTTTCTTTGTCTTTGAACGTAAAGAATTGGCCTCTGCAAGCACAAACAATATGAAACCAAGAAGGGTAACAGACACTAATTTCATGCTTTATTTAAGGCTTACCATTCGTCTGCTAAAGATACATCAGGGTGCTCTAAATCATGTAAACCTGTAACAGGAATAATAATGGATTATTTAGGGAGAAGTCTGGGTAGCAGATGGTTATTTGCATACCCTCCACAATATAAACCCTTCTTGGAAAGTGCATTATTACCATAATGAAATAAATCACAGTAAACTATGTTCAAATATGCTTACGGGTCTAACAAACTGTCAAAACCAGTTAAATCAGACCTAAAACTGAAAATGTAAGAGAAAAAATTTTGGACTGATATGTCTAACTTATATGAGTTACTCACATAATGCATTTACAGTTTAGAAGATAATTTGAGCAAAGACAAATGCAAAATGGTAACAGACTCCTGTTCATACTCCCTCGTTCTCTTTGGCCAGTAAAGTTCTTTATGCTAAAATACACACTTCTCATTTCATGTGAGTTGTTCTCCTCTCTTATAAAGAAAAAAATTATTAAGAACAATCCCCTCAAAACCTATGCACACAGCCCATGAACACAAACAGCAATTTATGGGATTGTTCAGAAAAGGTTTTCTGTACTAACCCGTCACACAAATGCTTGTAAATAAGAACTATATCATTAGGTATATAGCACAATAAAAATGTACTTCATCAATTTAAAAAACTCTTAAAACACTTATCAATAAACAATGAGCAAACAGGGTTCAGGAGGCAGCATCTGTGTTTAACCCTTGGAGCACACAATGAACAAGGACAGAGCAACCGTGACTGAGGAAGGCAGGGAAGCCAAAACTGGAACTAAAACTGTGGTCCCTGAGGAGGACAGTGAGGTGCAATGAGAGAGAATCAGTGAAGGTGAGAGTGGGAACTGTCAGTTATGGTTCTGTTAACACTTCTGGGGGTGCATCTGGGACTCAGGCTGACTGAGATGTGTGGCTGGATTAAAGAACATCAGCGAGAGGGATGTTGGGAACAGTCTGGGGAGGGAGTAGCTCCAAGTCTCCTGTTGTGCCTTCTTTAGCTGCTATGCAGGTACTCAGACCTCAAGGAACTTTTTTTTGTATCTCTCCTGAGTACAAGAACATATTCATCTCCCAAACTACAGCTGAAGAACAAAGACCTGAAGAAATTAACTGTCTTATTTAACATCACTGAAAAAACAAGAAGAAGAATCAGAGACTTCAGCATAAAATCTGAAAGCATTCCTCTATCAAAACACTTTTTCTCAGCAGCTTCTAAAATTTTCAACCTTTCCTTCAACCTTCTGAAATACTTCCACTCTTCCTTCACCTTCAGAATCCTCTTGCCAAGGAACTTTATCACCACACACAGTTGATTCCTCAACTCATTCAGCTAGGGACTTATCAAAAAGCAAAACCAAAGAACAGTTCTTTCCCTGGGTACCTCTACTACTGTTATAAACATATAAATCCTTGTAGCTAATGCACAAACCAGTTATAGCTCTGAAAGATTTCACAATGTGTAGTCTGTGATCAAAACCAATACCCATTACAGTGCTCTTAGTGGTTACTTCATTCAGAAAGCACCACAAATAATTAACATTGGGCTATGAGCTGTTCTCTGGAACATTGAGAGGAGGATGTAAGATGATCCTGTCGAAAGAAGACTCACAAACAGCCTGACTATGCTTAAAAACCTGTGAAGTAAAAGATCTTTAAAGAAAAATGTCTAATTCCCTTATGGAATCTGCAGACAAGTAACTACCAAATTAACACTAAAACTATTGTGCAAGCCACACGAGGAAGTAGGTACCTTACCTTCTTCTACTGTTACGTTCCCTCTGAAGAAGTATTTTCCATGTCCTCTAGAGAGAGCCACACCTAAACTGTGCAGAGAAATAAAGCAGACCTTGAAATCTGTGAGACAAACAATAGCAGACATTCAGAGCTACTTTGATTTTTAACATTTCCAGCTCATGTACTATGATTAACTTAAAACTGTTTGTTTCCAAAACCTCACCAATTATATTTATTGTTCAATTCATTGCTTCAACGATATCTCAGTTCTGATGTGCAACAATTGGCTGTATTTATGTGTGCTTAGAGGTGCAATAAACCATTGTTCCCTGGTAAACTAATAAATGAGCCCCTCTAAGCCCACTGCTGATCACCCAGCATGAGATTTCTTCAGCTGAGCCTTGAACATGACCATGGCCTTACAATGAAGGAGACAATTTTTTGTAAATCAGACTAAGCTGTTGAGAAACTACAGAAGTGTGGGAATTGATGGAGCTACTGAGAGGAAAAGAATTTCAAATGTGACAACAGCATCATGACTCCTCCTGGACTAATTTTTCTGTGTTTCATATTTTTAGCTAGTATAGCTCTTTTGTATTGACTTCAGCTTCATAAATTCTCAACAGTTATATGCTGTGTCTTGGTCTGGTTTTCAGTCTACCATTTAAAACATCTAAGTTTAATGAATGGGGGATCCCATGCCTCTTGCTATTGAACACAAACACAGAATACCTTCTGGCATTCATTCATTCATTGAAGGGGATTATCTTGAGCTAGGAATCTGCAGTAATCAGCAAGACTGCAAATGCATGGGCTAGTACTTGAAGTACATGGAGAGGCACCAAAGCCAAGAGCACACAAGCTGCAATCAACAGCTCAGTCTGGGAAAGGGCTGATTAATCATCTTTGTGATGCACACTACAGTGTGCAGTTGTCCCAAATCTGCACAACAACCCAAAACTAGATACCCACCATGTTGAAAAAGGACAGTTTTCCTAACTATATTTCTGTCCTTAGCACCATAACTCACACAATATGCATGTAGGAAGCCCCATTTCTGTTTGCCTAACAGTGCAAGAGTGCCAGTGCCAAAGAAAAACAAACAAGATAAACAAAACAGCAACCAAAAAAAACTCCACAAAATAAAAACAAAACAAGAAACCCACTGAGTATTACCACCCATGAATAAATTTTAACATGCATTAGAGGCCAGAGAAACGTGCCTGTAATTTCTCTGTGTGGTAATGTAGCCCAAGTTATGTGAAATTCTTCCATTGAAGAAAATTTCAGTTGAGTATCACAACTGCCAAACTCCTGCCTTAAGTGCAAAGTACAGTTAGAGCTCTTTTGTTAGTGGTTTATTTCTACTTCAAATATGAGCATTTTTAAAGTGACTACCTGTTTTTCTTTTCCTTTTTCTTTTCCTCCTAAAATACATGCCAAAATTACCGGCTTACTCGGTTTTAGTTATAGAAATACACTGAAGGTAGTTCACAGAAAGAAAACATCCAAACCTCAAATTGGAAGTGAAATACAATCTCATTTTACATTACATTCTTGTTGTGTAAAAAAAAAAAATAAAATGGGGCTCAAGATGTAGTTACTTAAATGGATTATAGTATTTATAGCTCTCCAAGTACTCACGAAAGCCTTTCGTTCAATGTAAACCTCAACTGAATATTTTTTCAATGAAACGTAAGCCATGACAAACACTGTGAATTTGCCTGTTTGAGCTTGCACAAAGTTTCCATCCCTGGAAAAGCTGAAAGGAATGCTGGTAGGCTCCTTTTCCTTGCTATTTTCAGCATTGTCCAGGGATATTTCATTGTCAGCTTTTGCTGATGAGCTTTTAATGAGTTCACAAGCTCTGTATAAGCACAAACCCAATGAGTTGGATGAAACGTCCATTTATTATGGCCAGCTCTACCTGAATGGAGTACCCTTGATATCTGTATAATAGTAGTCATTTGTCATCACCAGGACCCGCTTCTAGATTCAGAACAAGGAAGTCAGAAGGGGAGAGGGGAAGAAGTTAGTTTGCTATAAGAAATATATAAAAGATCAAGTGGTTAGTCACTGACATAATTAGAAGCAAAGTTTACATTCAGTGAGTGAAAAAAAATATATACCACAGGAACCATATTTAAAGCGACCTTAAAAATAGCTTAAAAAATTATCTGCTTGCTTTATATTTAGTTGGAATAGTATTTTAGACATTGTACCCCTTTGTCCACTGTCTTCTTCACTTCCATGGAGAACTTTCCTGTTTTCCGGTTCACCATTGCATTTCGAAGCTGAAATGAAGGAAACGTGTGTCAATTCCTTTATTTGCTTTTTTTAGAAATCCTTTTAACTCTGAGTTCTCCAATACACTCATTTGGCCTGAGCAGGACTCAATTTTCTTCATTTCTTTATTTTCAATAATTCTACTGCACACTGGAGAACTCATTTACAGATTTTATTAGTGACTGTATAGACCAAGGCTCCTGCCATACAATTTCAAGCAAAGGTACATAAGATAGGAGCTCTCAGCATCCTTCATAGTAAAATACCTTTTTGTGTAGCAATCTGGATTTTATTTGGTATGAACAGTGTAACTGACTACTACTCTGCATTTACTGCATGGCAAGGCAGGGACTAGATTCCTAGCTGGATTTAGCTGGTTAGACCAGGGCCCTGTGTTTTAATACATTAACAATGACACAGATAACAAGAAAGCAAAAAAAGAGGAAACCCCACATTTCTTACACTATTTATTCTGCTTAAAAATCTACGTTGGGCCTCATCCTTAACAAGCACCAGAAACTTCACCCTGACTGCATCATCAAAAATTAACAGTAGCCCATGGAAACCAGAATGACAGCCCATTTGATCCCATTTGATCAGTAATGTGCCCCAGTGGGAACACACAGCTGCACTGCTCTGCAATTCCCTCGGGTTCTCCATTGGTGTCCAGGTTCCCCTTGCAAGGTATTAAATTTTAGCCCTGTAGTGGAAGCCCTAGGCCACTCAGAGTTTATACCAATTGGCCTGGACCTTTCCCAGTCTTCCAAAAGACATTTTAAATCCCCTTCAAAGATGTGCTTCATTGCTTTATAAGCCAAAAAATTCAGAGAAGCTAGGGAAAACAGAAAACAATTGGAAAAGGGTTTATACACAATGATTTAGCTGTGGCTCTGCAAGTTAAATCTGTTACTTTTTAGATCATCACTACAAACAAACACTCCTTTCCTGTATTTTTTTTTTCTACGTGAGCTACAGGCTCCCAAACCTGGGAGCTGCAAAGCCCCTGGGCCATCATTCCTAAAAACTCTGCCTTTAGCACACCTTGGTGCTCCCTGCCTTCCTCCCAAAGGACACACCACCTCTTTCTTAGGTGAACATGCCATGGTGATGAAAAGAAGAGTGAAAAATGCCACCAGCCATCCCTCAGGCCTGTAAGCCAAAATGTGTCCCCAGTGTCCCCAAGGAGGAGGACAGCTGGTCTGAGGGCAGGGTCTCTGGGCTGAAACAAGACAGGTTTTTTGAGAAAGCCTCAGCCTCCAGGTTTTGAATTTGCCTATTTATCAGTTCACTTTAGGGAAGGAATAAAAAAGTTGTTGTTTAACATTTACACCATCCATAAATGGAAAAATTTAATTTGAACACTCTTAGATTTACTAATGGAAGATGTAAGATATTTTGCTTTTTGTGGGAAAAAATCACCTATAGATCTCTTGCAGCTGTAATTTTCATGACAATTTGAAAATTCCACTATTACAAATCAATACAGCATTTAAAATGCAGGAAAATATTGACAAAATGAGTATATTTATGTCTTTTTTATTGCATATCTATCTAAACACAATTTTGGACATCGTGTTCCTGTTGAATAAATATCTCCTATTCTACAGTACCTCATGCCAGATTGAGCAATTCAGTGGAGTTTTAATGAGAAATTGTGAAGACAGACATATCAATGTGCTCTGCAGGCTGAGTTAGTATGGAGGGAAAAGAGAATCATCAAACTTTCCAGTGAAATATCTAGTTTTATTCTCACAAACAAGTTAAGCATGGCCGACCTATCAAAAACTGCAAACTTTGCAGCTCTTTAAATTTAGTTCTAGGGCATCTAGATTTGAATTAACAGTCTTACTCTTCTGTCAGTGAGTGTAAAAGAAAAATTTTTTAGCTGGAGGTATATATAAAATAAAGCATATATTTTACCGTAGATTTTTTTTTTAACAATACATAATAGGCAATTCTGGAAATAGTTTCCTATTTTAAGTTTTGTGGTTTTGGACTTGGAGGGCTGGTCTTAATTAACCATCTACTTTCTAACATTTACTGAACAGTTCCATTTATCTTTAACATGGTTTTCATTTTTCTGCTATTGGTGCCTGAAGTTGTCTAAGACCCATTCCTCCTACAAGCCTCAGGCAAGTCATAGATTTACTAAAAGGATCTCCAAACTCTCAGTAGTGTTTAAGATCAAGCCTGCATGTGGGATTTAGAGTTTTACTCTTCTTTTTTTTTCTTTTTTCTTTTTTTTTTTCGTTTCTGCTTGCTGTGATTGCATTTCTTGGCTTTGTAATCCAGTTTCTCAGCTCTTCTGCAGTTTCATCTCCCTCCTCAAATGCATAAAATAAGCACTGCCTCAGTTGGCTTCAAGCCCTAAAACATTCATTCATGGGCTTTTTTTTATTTGGAAAAAAAAATATTTCATTCAGCTAGAAATTATAACAGAAGAATTTTAAGTGAGTTAATGAGAAAAAGGTTTCTATTCAAACTGAAACTTCTCCTCTTTCATACTGTGCATTTGCAAACCTTGCTGGAAGACACTATTAACTTAACAAGCTCATGCTAAAATTTCTGTTTCTAATAAATGCCTTAACAGCAAGATAGCAGGTATTGTTAACCTGGAAAATGAGCTGATATATTTATGACAACAATATTTCATCGTGAAAAAAATTCTAACCTTAGTTTGGCCACCTTTTCCTCATTGGATCACTGGAGAAAATCCATGTCTTCACCTTTCAGGGTAATAAGCATTATTGCTCCTTCAACAAAATATCTTTCAATCAATTCCTAACAACTCAGTTTCACTGCTGCAGTATGAGATCATTCTATATTCTTGGAAAAACTATGTAATCATTAAATTAATGTGGCAAAAAGCAAGAAAATGTCTTAATCAGCTTCTACATAAGTGTTTCATGGGAGAAAAATAGACCAGTAGTAGTCTATGTTATTAAAAGCAGCTATATGAATACATTAATTCTTTCCCTCTGCAGTTGAATAAACAATGCTTTACTACCCAAGCTTGCAAAAAATCAAGAACATCAAATTCAAGGCCTTGGGTGAAGCAGAGCCACATGTAGCTTATTTCTGTGTTGCAGTTAAAAATTCATTTTTAAGAAAAATATTTTATAGGTGAAAGATTGATCCATTTGAAATGTATGTATATATTTTTCATCAAAATGTGAAATAAATTTTTTGCAGCCTTCATATAAGACAAAACTCAATTTTTGTAAGACATTTTCAGAACATGTGACGGAGTTTAGGGGTCTCAGTCAAAGGCAGTACTTAGAGAGAGCTGAGTCTGGACTTTCATGTGTGTTCAGATAGAATCTCAATTATAAATAAAACTTGATTTTCAATGTCACAGAAATAGCTCAATGTTCCATTATCTGAACCACTGAACTCGTACTAAGATATGATTTTAAAAAGAGGATTAAAACTGTGAAAATTAAGCGCAGGCAGTAACAGAAGAAATATAAAGAAAAAAAGAAAAAAAACAAAAGAGAAATAACAAGAAAGATAATCATGAAGGTTTAAAGACAAAAAATCCTGAAGGTTTAAAATCTATGTGTAACTACAGCAATAACATTTGAAAGGACAGAAAAAATTTTAAAAAGTCATTAGCAGAGAAACTGGTTGAGTAATACGTGATCAAAGATAACAGAAAAAGCAGCATATAAAACATGAGGCCAACGGGATTGCCAAGACAGCAGAAGGCTGCTACAACAGATGAAAATCTTATGAGGAAACCTTAAATAGTGTGTGCATAGAAAATGACACAAAGCTATAAAAAGGTTGGAAAAGTTTGTGTGTGCACTCCAACACAAAACTTCAGCTTAGGAAGTGAAACGGCCTCTGAGGAGAGGCTGAGGACAATCTATCACCTGGTGAAACAGACGTTGCTTAAAACATAGATGAACTGTTCCACTATTCACCAAGGGGTGGAGGGCCAGGAATGCAAGATATATATTTTGTAAGGGAGAAAGAAAATATAGAGTTATGTCAGAACAGGGATCAAGAAATTAGGACATCTGAAGACTGACAAGACTCCAGGGGCTGCTGTACGTGATCCATCCCAGATTTCAGAAGGACATGACAAAGAAAATATGGGAACCTTCAGTGGATGCATTCAAACCTCTCAGGAAAAGCAGAGGTATGAGGGACTTGAGAGAAGCTAACAGGGGACTGATATTTGAGAAGGGATGGAGGAGACATCTATGAAAAATACAGACATGCAGCCGTGCCTTTGGCAGGAGGGACCTTCTGGGAAAAATGAAATTACGGGACAGAAAGGTGAACACCTGGAAAGTTACGAGTTAATTAGGGACAGTCAGAGCAGATTCACACAAAACCAATCATGCCCAACAAATCAGATTTATAGAGGAAGGGATAGGAAGAACAGGCAAAGGTTAAGCCATGGACATAAGGAAAGCTTTTGACACAGTACTGCAGAAAGGGCTAAGCCTGAGAGGTAAGAAGGAATAAGATAAAGAGTGAACTACAGAGTAGATGGAGCACTGAAAACTGAGGTTAATGGAGTAGACACAGAACCCATGCTCCTGCAGCTACCCATGTGTCTGAAATTAGAGTTTGGAGTGAAACTCTGCTCTGCATAGGTCAAAGAATCCAATTTTGTTTATTCATCTGATTTTTTTTGCTTTGTACATTAAGTAAAACCCTCCCATTACTTCCATTAAGGAAAGAAAGATCTCATGGAAAAAAGTTCAGCTCATTTCTGAGTTTCAGCAGTTGCCTGGACCAGCCCTAGGGAGACATTCTATTCCTGTTTCTAGTTTCTATTTGTTATCCAGCACAAACACACAATGGGATGCATGGAGGCTGCAAGGGTGATGAGTTTTACCAAAAATACAGAGTCTGTGATTGTGGTGTATGCATATGTAAGGAAGAAGCAATGCAAAACAGTTATAAAATTCTGAATGTAATAAGAGGGACTATTGTCCTTCCCTTCCTGAGAGCAGTCAGGTGGCCTCTCTAATGACCAGGCTAAACAGTTTCCAGGTACAGCACTGGGATGCAACAATGTCTTTTGACATCACTTACCACATCATCTCTGTCTTCCCACTCCACCTCAGAAAGGTCCACACTGCTGTAGTTGGGCTTTCTTCGTTTCTTCCCCTCTTCGTACTGGTATAAAAAAGGTGAAATAGTTAGCATATCCTGTTTTATTTGCACAAAGATTTTTGATTCAGAAGATTTTAAAAATTTCTAAATGCATGCTGAGGGTCTGCAATATATTTAGCAGTAGGTGGCTTAATTCACACAAAGTGCACCATACTGCTGCATAAATGCTGCCTGTGAACTAAACCCCTACATCTCACGATTATTTGCATGATCTCTTGCCATGATGCAGAGCTTTTCTTGATGGACACACAAGGAGGTCAACTCAGCTGCTGTACCTTCTTCTCCCCATATGGAAAATACGTGAGACCTTGGATCTTGCAGTTTATGTTAAATATCTCCAACTGGCTCTTTCAGCTGTACAGGAAGCTGTATTTACTATAATCTTATCAACAAAATGTTTACCCATTTCACTTCAAACAAGATAAAATGCAAGTCTTGGCAAAGAATGGTGTTAACATTTGCTGATATTTCATTTTATCTACAACTTCATGGGGAAAAGTAACAGAGTAATAATGATAATGTAGGGGGGTTTATCACTACTCACTGTTAGGCTGTAAATGGCACATGTAAAATAAACATTCTGGTGACAAATTAATTTGACACCGAGGTGTTTATAACGTGGGAAATTCTGCCCTCTGCTGAACATTCCAAATCAGCCTATTAGTGCAACCACACAAACCTGGCTCAGTGGAAGAAAGGAGTACTTAAGAAGACCTGTGAATAAAGAATCTGACTGGTTAAGTAAAATTAGGAGGCTACATTTGAAAAAAAAGTAAATTTGGGAGAGGATCAGGATAATGTGAAATCCAGTCTTTTATCAAGAGAAACTGTAAGTCTTTTTTTGAGGCATGACAGGAGACATTGTGATACTGTGAAATATCCCCAGATTGTTTTTGTGACTGCTCAGCAGCACAACAGAAGGACAGAAACTGTACCTGTAAAGCAATATATATATGGTTGATTCTCCTCCCTCAGGCCAGGACCAACTAGACCATAAACCAAACCTGTCAGTGTTTGAGACAAGCAATTCATCACCACAGCCAGTGGTGCAGGCACTTTCAATCATGTTCTGCAGATTACACAAAAACCAAGGGAAAGCCTTGCTCTCTGAGCATTAAGAAGGTGATTCCCATCCTGATGTTTTCCTCTCTGAATTAAAAATTCTCATATAAATCCCACAGCTGTTTTTTTAGACCACATTGCTTAAAAATAGGAACACAAAAATCTTCCTGAACAGCAAAGTTTTAAAAATATTGACTACAATACCATAATCACAAAAATATTTTGAGATACTTGTAGCACTGTAAAGTTTCTCCTAGTACAGGCTTCACTGAGCTTCCTAAATTTTTGCTCATAAAAAATTGGATACTCCAATTTTTCTTACAGTCAGTTCTTTTAGGATACTCTGTGGGATAAAATCCCACATCAATTCTCATCTTTTGAATAAAAAAAATCTCAGCAATTGGTGTAAGTTCTGAGAAGTGATCCAGATGCAATTGAAAAATATTTTCATGTGCTTTTCTTGCCCTCTGCTAAAACCCATTCTTGTAACAAGGTTCTCTACTTCTCATCTACTACTATTAGACAGATGGGTAGAGAGATGTAAAGAACTTCTGCTTTCAGCACACTCCAGGCAGTGTGAATTCAGGCAGCTCAGTTCTACAATTAATTCTTGCTGTGTGACAGCCCTGATAGCCAGAGAGATAACTATATCCAAATACTGAAGTACAAAATTTGAAGCCAATATAATTAAATCTCACAAGAATAATATATGAGAGGATAACATCCCATTCATTACCAGGGCTTGATTTCTGTAGCTGTGTTTTGCAAGCCTTTCACTGTGGCTGCAGCTATATCAATATTATCTTTAATCTTTACAGGGAGTAACTACATCTATTCTCTGTGGCTGCACCAATTAACCAAATAAATCTTTGATCTGATTTAGTCATTCTAGTGTAGAAATGGTTACAGTCAAGCTCTGAAATACTGAGAGCTGAACAGTGTTACAAAGACATTAGCTAGGATCATTTGGGTAGAGCAAACAGCTCCTGTACTGATTCCAATGTTTAATTACATCCTCCCTCACAGATGTTGAAGAGCTTCTGGGCTGTACTGCACCCTCAGACATGTGCAGATCCTTAGGCCAAGAGAAGTTGATTCTGTGTGTCTGACAGCAGAAGGAGGCTTCAAACCCAAGGCAAACCATTAGCATCATACTGATTGTGGGGTTTGTATTTATTTTAATCATACAGATTCCACACCTTGCACTCAGAGAATAAAAAAAAACCAAACAAACCAAACCAAAAGCAAACAAGTGAAGATCTGGATAAAACACCAAAGGTCTGCAGGAAAGAATCAGAAGCATTCATGTCTTAAATATCCATAGAAATCAGAAAGCCAAAATGCCAGTGGTCAAGCAAGAGTTAGGCTCTACAAGCATTCAAAGGAACTACAAATGCACTTAAATGGATTTAGGACAGGAACTAATAAGGTACTGAGATGTCTCACCCCTTATTCAGCAATCACAATTTGGGGGCCACTCTTTAACTGCCTACACAGGAACTCAAGAAGTTAAGAATAGATTTATGTTATAGTGCAGAAAAGGACAGCAGACAAAACAAAACCACCTTGCAGGAAGGATGGGATACAAAACTTATTTGTACATAATCTTCATGAAGATATCACCTTATTTTCAGCAGTAAATTTACATTATACTTATGCAAACAGGGCATCAAACATCAATGCAAGCAGATCAGATATAATATACTTCATAAAAGTGATGCTGAAATGTCCATTCTTCTCTAGCTTCTTGGTGGTTTTACTGCTTAACTAATTTCTTAGTAAAATTTATTCATGGACACTGAGGCAGTTCCCCAGGTTTTAAAACCAGTATTCATCTATATATTCTTCTCTGGTAAAAAACTAATCTAACCTTTTATCTCTGAGGTTCCTGGGTAAAGTATAAAATGCCGATTGAAGCCCAAAGCCAAACCCATCTGCAAGATTACTATAAAGGATTGAAAAAAATCATTAAGGAACCCATTGGGAAAGATAGAAACTAGGAATTCTACCAAATTACTGTGATTTAAGTACAGGAGAAAAAGAGCTAGATTTAAAATGTGTGCTGTTAATCTTTGGCTAGTATAAAATATGAGGTGATATTATATAGCAGTTAACCCCAGGGAGGGAAAAAAAAAGACACTGAGAAGTGTTAAGTATCTGGATTGCAAAAGAAGAAACTTTTGGTCCACTCAAAACTACAGGATGGTTCTAACTTATTGTTTGTGAGAAAAACACATGATTTGGTTTTCCCATTAGAATGAGGTTTATCTTACTCAGTATCTTTTGTTTGAGACGGGGCCAGGCTCTCACAGCATTGGATGGTTCAAATAATGTGTGATGTGTGTCACTTAATGACTGAACCACATTTTCTCACCACCCTGTACACAACCATTTACATGTGCCATGATTAAAAAACTTTGCTTTGATTTTATTTATTTATTTATTTTAACACAAGCAGTCCCAAACCATCTGCATTGAATATGACCGGGCACGTGTTTATAGAGTCAGAGTGTAGCAATCTGACCAAGGACAGAGCAAGCTCCATCTCAACAGCTGCAATCTTGGGTCTCAGGTGATTGGAATTTCTCAGACGTGCTCCATCTGGATAACGAGGAGGTAGCAGAGAGGAAGTTGCTGTGAGAGCAGCCTTGGAAGCACCACCAGATTTTAGTGAACTTTCTAAGCCAAAATGTGGAATCATCTGGGAGAAAATACTATGGAAAGAAAGCACCTACTAAAAAACAACCAAAACCTAGACAGGTAAAATAATTTGAAGGAACAGCTCTCTATTGCCAAACTACTAATGTGTACAAAAGTAAGGAATTAGGTACTGAAAAAGCTCCTCCAATTTTAAAACAGCATCATTCAACAAAGATTTATCTTCTTGACTTAGCACTTCAAAATTTGGATAATGGATTAATCTCATTTGTTTCATTAATATCGTCAGGCTTTTAGAATGACTCCTTTTTCTTTTGTTTAGAGGAGACAAGTGAGCATATGCAATATATTTTACTGAGATTGAATTTTACATAATAAAATACACAATATAATTGTTTCTGTAACTGTAACCTGCACTAAGCCATCCTGCAAAGGTATTCTTATCTACAAAGTCTGATAGGAACACTTGAATGAACCAGAGGAAAAGCATAATTAACTAAAATGACACACTTTTCCATGCAGTTCAAAATAAACAGGCAGAGATTGTATGCACGGTATTTACTGCAATTCCCTGGTCTGGGCAGTTATTCAGCTCCCTCCCTTTTCTCAGACTCTGCACACTAAAGCTTTATTTATTTATTTTCTGTCATGCAAATCCTGCAGGTTTTGGGGTGGAAACTGCATCAGACCTGACTTCCCATGGTCAGTGCAACATCCAAGAGCTTCCCCAGCCCTCCCAGCACAAGCTGCTGCTCTGTCCCACTGTGGGGACTGTGCAAGCAGAAAGTCTGATTTAAAAACACACAAAACAACAAAAATACTCCAAACAAACAAACAAACCAACCAACAATAGCAGTGAAAAATCCCCTTCCCTGTTTCACCAGATTATAACCTGATAATATAACATCTCCCCCAGTGACTGAGCTTTCATTCTCCATGTGCTACTCAGCTCCAAAACATTCTGCCTGGCGACACACATGAAGCTGCATTTTAATCTAAATCACTGCTGCTTGGCCTTTAAGCTCTTTATTTCATTTGGAATACTTTTTTCTCTGCTCAAATGACCCTGATTTGTCATTTCTGATACTTTAATTTCACAGTTTCCATACAGTTTACAACCTCAAATGATCTGTTATTGATCTGCACTTAGCCTTGAATCTGTAGAACACTAATAGGTGTTCGGTCAAAAAACAAAGTTTCTTTCTATACACACCTGCTTAGTTTAATACTTAAAAAGGTAACACCTTGATTCTCTTCGGAAAATAGGAAAAATAACTTCCCTGTCCAAGGACAGGTTTTCATGACCAACTTATTATTTAAAATGTTAATCTAGAAGTTCCTAGGTTATGGTTGGTAGTAAAAAACAGTTATTTTGGATGGATTCTCCGTGACAGATGGCAGTGAAAAAAACGCTGCACTATAAAATTTGCAGAAATACTGCAGAGAAAAGCTGAAAACAGGAGCCATGTCGTTTGCTTGGGAAAAGAGAATAATTTAATTATAAGTTTCCAGGCAGAGAAAAAGTAGGAACTACTAGACGTGCCAGGTACCCAGGAGAACCCTCTAACAAAACAGTAGAAAAAAATAGTTCTTATGCCACAGGTTTTAACTGTCTACTTACCATCCTAACTTGTGTTTGCTTTTCAAATTGTGCAGTAATGTTTAAAATGATAAGGCAATATGGAATTACACAGGATGAAGTCAAAGTCAACACAAAACACCAGCCTTACACACCTTGAGCCTGGCCAAAGAGTTCATGGGCTGAGCTCACGTTCTCAGGTGGATTGCAGTCAATTATCACAGCAACATGGATGTGATTTACCCCACTGAAGAAAACAACCCTTTTATTTGGGATTTTATTTGCATTCTCGGGATTTATCATTTGGGATTATGTAAAACTGGCAGCTGCTTATAATTATTTGGGATTTGAGTAGAAATAATGAAAAACATCTGCCTTTATCTTAATACCACCAGACTTAAACCCATGAGCTCAGTTATACCTAACTTCAAAGCTGAAAGCAAAGAATAAAAGAAAGCTTCCCATATTGCTAACAAATTTTCAGTGATTCATTTATATGTACGACCAGTTATTCAACAGCCTTCAAACCTTTAATTATCTTTTAAATATATGTAATTTTGCACTTCTAATTAGATAGCAATTTAATGCTCTCACAGGGATTCAGATGGGCTGTCTTTTTTGAAATGTAAACTCCAATAGGAATAATCATTGGCATTCAAGTGATTGAATTCTTCAGTTATTTAAATGAACGTGAGGCATTTACACTGCTCAAATCATTTAAATATTCTGCTGTCAGCTACAGCTGTAGAGTTTTATGGAGTCAATGAATAAAGCAAGGGTAAGTGTAGGTTATCTTATGTTCCAGGCGGGACTCCCCAGAGAGAAATGAGATTTGCTGCTTCTGAAAGGCTAACACTGCTTAAGTGGGGCATTAATGTGTCCCCTGACACTCGGGTTTCTCTGCTTTCCTGTATTAGGAGAAACAAATTTTCTCAAAATTTACAGCTATGAAAGACTTAATACTGATCTAGAATCTTCAAACATTCCAGGTCCTTTAACTTAACACAACACGTGGTGACAGTTCACATTCTAAGGCTGAAATAAGAACTTGCTCAGGCACCTGAATCAATAGTATATTTTGGTGAGGGCATTGCAATATTATACAAAGGCTTTGGTTTCTAAATTCCCCAATTAAGACTGATCAAATTAAAGATGTGCATCCTTGTACAGAAATCAAGGCATCAATTGAATTAATTTACAGTGGTAAGAACATTCAAAACAGCCATTCATAAACCCCATTACAAGCCTTCCGGAGCTTATATTGAGAGTAAGAATAAATGTCTCAATCTCCTCAGAGACAGAGAACTTTGATTTAAACACAGAAATATTTAAAAAATTTTAGTAATTGGGGATATTACTATATTAATTCATAAATCAGAACACATTTTTAACCTCAGATTTATTTAAAAAATGGTAGAATGCAAATAAAAGATGCAATTTTATTCAAGCACATATGTGTTTGTCTTTAAATGCATATTTTCTTTAATTAAGAACCTCATGCTCCCTGTTCAGGAACTCTGAGTATTCTACCCTAAGCTATCCTAGTAATTACTAAAAAAACCCAACCCTGTTCCCCTCCCTGAACAAAAATACGAATCCCATTGCTAACTATAAATCAAAAAAACCACAGACTTCAGAGAGAACTGGTAGCAACCTTGCTGTTATTTATTGAAAACCACACAAACATCAGGGCTGAGAGGCAGCAGCACAAACCCCTCACGGCAGATAAGGTTCACCACGGTGGTGAGCTGTGACTGTGGCAGGAACTCATCTTCCAGCGACATTCCTTAATCTCTCTGCAGTCCCATCACACTTCCCTAAAAAAGCAGGGTTTTTTCTCTGCCACCAACATTTAACAGACAGCAGAGTGATAGTTGAAGTAATGATCAATCAGCCACCATTAATACGGTCGTCGTTTATAAGGGCACATAAAAAGGATTTATCCCTTCTTTCTCATTCTTCCCTTATGTTCAGTGAACTCATTTCTTTGTCAAATGGCAACATCATCACCATGACATATTTTCATTTTAAAATCTAACAGTCTAACAGCTGGCGCACACCACAAGTGTTAAGAGGCTCCTGAAAAGCAGATTAAATCTGCCATGATCACAAATGAGGAAGTCTGTGTCCTCCTGTGCATATTTCAATACAGATAAGGAGCCTCAGACACAAAGTTAAGAAAAATCTGAAAGTCAATTTTGAACTCCCAAATATTTTTTTATTTTTTTTAATTAGCGGTAGGTTGTGGTTTTCAATGGAATATAAAATTCCAAATTACATCACAAAACTGAAAATTGAAAATATTATTTCATGCAAAATAAACTCCCTCTCTTTAAAATATGGACTTTTAGTCAAGCTCAGCATTTAGGAGCATTATGATACAATAGGAAAAAAATAAAAACAAACCAGTATTAAAAGAAAAGTATTTTTCCCATCAGCCATAGTCTATGGAGTTCCCATTGGGGTACTCTTGGTAGGAAAGAAGACTTAAAAAGGGCATAATAAGGGAAAACTGCGGGATAGTCTTCAGCTGTGTGGATACTTTTGAGCGATGTGACCAAAATTTGGGGGAAAAAATAAAAAAAAAAAAAAAAAGAGAGAGAGAGAGAGAGAAAAAAAATTTGAAAAATAAGATGAAGCCAATCCTTCGGGAAGCAAAGGTTTGGCAGCCCGGCAGGCGGATGCCCAGAGCCATTCCCGGGGGTCCTGCCGGGATGAGCCCTGCCCGGGGCAGCGTCCCCCGCGCCCCTGGGCGGAGCTGCGGCGCCACCTGCCGGCCCGCGCAGCGCACTACAGCGCCCGGACAGCGGGGCCCGGTTGTATCCTCAGAGCGCGGCCCGGTGTCCCCTCAGAGCGCGGCCCCGTGTCCCCTCAGAGCGTGGCCCGGTGTCCCTTCAAAGTGTGGCCCGGTGTCCCCTCAGAGCGGGGCCCGGTGTCCCCTCAGAGCGCGGTCCGGTGTCCCCTCAGACTGCGGCCCCTTGTCCTTTCAGAGTATGGCCCGGTGTCCCCTCAGACCGCGGACAGGTGTCCCCTCAGAGTGCGACCCGATGTCCCTTCAGACCGCGGCCGGTGTCCCTCAAGAGTGTGCCCCGTGTCCCCTCAGAGTGCCGGCGGAGCCCCGCTCCGCGCTGCCGCGGTCACTGCCTTGTCTGTCGCGGCTCATCGCCCTATTAATTAATGCCCTGTGAATAATGGAGCCAAAAGGCGCTTTCCGGTCCCTCTGTGGGACAGTGACTGGGGAAAGCCCCCACCCGGCGCTGGGGTCTGGGGGCTGCTCCAGCGCCCGCTGCGGATTCAGGGAGCGCCTTCCTCTCCTTCCTGCAATCCCTCCCGTGAGCGCCCAACCTGCCAACCTCACCCAAAACCAAGTTTATCCAAAGAAACAGCAGAAGAATCAAGAGACAAAATCTCCCAGAAAAGCATTTTTAAATATAAACCCAATAGAATAATCAGCACAAAATGCAGCCAGCTTAATGACACTGCTCAGTGTTAGATAAAAATCTGGTGTAACAGGAAGCGTTCTGTGCTGTTTGCTATCCTGCCTCTCTGCTCTGTGTCCCAGAAGACAATGCCTTAAAAAGCAGTACATCAGCTCCAGAACTAATAGATATGGGCTTAGGAACTCAGTAATTCAGTGATATTCTAGCTTTACATCACTGCCAGAAGATATAATAGGATAAACCAGAGTGGATCAAGTCAGTAATCAATGAGACTTGAATGTAAATCTAAGACAGAAATAATTTTAGAGAGTATCTTTAGTGAATTATTTAATTCCGGATCTACAGGCCTATTTTCACATAGTTATTGTCACAAATTTCATGGAATCCTACAATGGTATCAGGATTTGGCCTGCCATATTAAACCCAGGGCCCAGGCCAGCAATCACTTCATTCTCAAAAACTCCACTGAAGTCAACAGGAGACTCTCATTACCCACCACTGACACAACCCAGAGGTAAAAATGACTCTTCCAAAAAAAAAACCTGAAATGAACAGACCATGAATATATCACAATGAGCTCCCCTAGCTGACAGCTTATGGGCTGCTGACCAACATTTTGATTTTAAAAAGAGATTCCAATGTATAAGGTAATGAAGTAAGTGCCTTCAAGATGTACGTTTGGTGAGGGATAGGAACAGCAAATACCTTTTGCCTCACTAAAGCAAAACAGCAGAAATTAGGAGGGGGGTAAGACCCTCTGTCAGCCTAACAGCTATCCATAGTTCCTAGACCTCATTACTTTCTGTTTTATAAAATATTGTTATATTACACAGTGAATAAATACTAATAATTTTGAACTAAGTAATTTGCCCGAAGAGAAAGGGACACTACAGCAAAGACAGGAGTTATCAAACTCTCTTGATGTAGAGAGAGAACTTTCAAATATATTCCTGTTTGCAAACCTGGGATGTCAGATTCACCCATTGAAGCTTCTTTCTTGCACTTTTCATAAGCTCTACTCCAGTTAAAAACCAAACTAAGTGCAAATATAAATGTTAATTTAGTGTGTAATTCCTACCCCAAAATCTTAGAAAGACAAATTCTTTTGCTTGGTGAAGACTTCAGATATGCTAATGACTTAAAAAATCATGCTTGTCAATAATTTTATTTTCAGAATAATTATCCACTCAGTTAATATTTCTGTTTTCTACAGCAATATTGTTGAAATTGGACGTTGCTGGAAGTTCCTGCACGGGAAACACATGTGGCAGCCATGTGGACACAGCAGTGGGACCATAAATGCCAGTGCTTTGCTGGGAGCCAGTGGTGATGGAACACTTGGCAGTGTTGTTCCTAAACAATGATGCAACTAGGAACGTGCCAGCCCTCTGGGGTGTTAACTTGATAAACATTTGCAAAACAGTAACTTTATTTTTCTTGCTGTGATTAGTGCAAACAAGACAATAAGGGAAACGAAAGGTAAAGATTTGCTGCTATTTCTCTTTTAGTACAGAAAATCCCTAGTGCTCCTATTTTGCTTAAAAATATGCTTTATTGAAATTTCTGCAGATATATTAAATTAACTTTAACACCTGAGCATGACAAATAGGGGTCATTACACAGCACTAGAGCACTCCAACATTCCATTTCAACGTAAAATGAACATAATTATAGCAATTTTTGACTTTGCTATTTTCCAGTAATGGAGGTCTGCATCTTTTGCAGAAGCAACTTGTATATTTATTTTCCTAAGGCTTTTTTTCATGCTAAGTGTTGTTTTCAGAAATAAGTTTACCAAGAACTGTGATAGGTTATGAAACAATATAAAGTATCTGCTTCATTGTATTTAATTTTTAATGAAGGCTATTCACACTAGGAAAAAAAGAACAACAAATGCAACACATACAGCTAAATAAAATAGATCAATAAATAGCATTCTTACCAAAGGCCTAAGTTCTGGGTGAGTCAAAATATATCCATTGTTTGTAATTGCAAAGGCATATCCATGAATACCTAACTGTAAAAGTAAATGAGAAAGAAGTACTAATTAGCATGGTCTCCAGTAAGCCCTTAAACAAAAAATCAGTCAATAATTTGGCTATCCAGGGCACCTGACTCTCACAGCCCTTATTCACACAACGTTTTGCTATAACACAGGCAAAAATCCTTGACCTTTTGTGCAAATGAGAACCTGTCATTGTGATGAATTCAGCACAGAGAAGGATTTTACACTGCCCCACAACTCTGCTCTCCAGGGCACTTTTTCCCATGTGTGATACAGTCAATTATTACATATATCCATATATAATTGAGCTATAGATGAGATGCCTGAGCATGTGGCATAGAGAACATGGGCCAGGGCAAAGAGACACTGGAATATCTAAAATTCCCCTATTCCCAGGAGTGCACAGCTCTCTTCATTTTTTGTTAAAGAACCACCTAAGTCAAAGATAAGGAAAATGCAGCTATAGTGAGCAACAGTCACCTGTCATATGTGATATTGTCATATGTGATATTTACATCTTCCCATCTCAAAGGCTCCCTGTTAATTTCAGGGCAGCTTGAGCCACAGAAGGCAGCTATTTCTGCTAAAGAGTTTCCTCTAAGTTTCCATCTTTGCACCAAGTGGAACTGTGGGAGATTCCTTGAGAGCAATGAGACGCTTGATGAGGCCTGACAGTGCCCAAATTTAGCATTGTACTTATTTAAATAAAAATAATTTAACTGTTTAACAATGTGCCTATTACACAGCTGATTGCACCCGCTGAATGCAATGAATGTGACTTTAAATCCTTCATGTGGTCATTCAAACATCCCTTCTTAGCATGAACTTGCTGCTAATATAGACTTTTTCTACAGGTTCAAGATGTATCTTTTTATCTTTTGCCATGCAGAGAGCACAGTTTTTTTTTCAATTCTTCAGATAATATAATATCCTGTGTATTCTTATTTAAGCATCTCAATACACAGAGATATTAAAAACCAAAAAAACCCCACCAAAAACAAAGAAACAAAGAAACAAAACAAAAGAAAAAAAACCAACAAAAAAACCTACCAAACAAACAAAAAGAAAGGAACTTGAAAGTCCAGCACTATCTTGTTTTGATATTTACTTTACAGTTCTCACTACTCAATCTTGTTATTTTACTTGAGTGCATTCTTAAATGCTCTGCTGAAGTGGGTCTTTAGGAATTTGTCTGACATGAAGCAATTTGGTCAAGGCTGAAAAGTCAGAATCCTTTCTAGGAGGCAAAAGGGAGAGCACACCTATCAGATTCTGTGATTTTTCTGGAAATACAAAGCAGAATATGATATTATGGCAAGGTCACAGGTAAAAAATTCCAGGTTAATTTATAGTGTCTGTGTGTGAATGGTTGTATATGGTCAACTGGAACTGCCACACAGCAGATTGTTTCATAAATTAGTGGTTTTCCTAGAGCAATAAACTTCAGTGAGAGCAGTAGAAGGTGATAGGTTCTTGGCATCTCTCCATAAAGGAGGGATAACCAAAATAATAACAGTGGACATATTTTAACTATTATAGTGTGACAAGGGAACGAGCTGTTGGCTAAATATCAGATCTCAAGTGTAATTGTCTGTGTTGATAACTGCAGAATGACATCCAGGCAATGGAAGTCAGGTAAGGAAACAACTGTGGGTGGTATATTTCACAGGAAAAAAGTGTTTGCCTGTTTGGGGCCTACACAGGATGCAAGGGTAGAATTTTATCATGTTCTGTGCAATGTGTGAAACTGCACAGTCTCTGCAGTGTCTCAGAGATGCTACCACTTACAGAGCATTGCCATTTGAAACCTTGGATTCTGCCTCTAAATCACAGATTCAGAAACAAAAAAAGCCTTTTCCTAACTGTTGGAAAATGTCACATGGAAGTCAAGTATTACCAAATCTAACCCCATCTCATTCAGGAGAAACTGCCACTGACATCTGGGGATGTTTAGTCAAGGTAACAACTGCTGAAAACAGCTTATTGCTATTATTCATCATCCTCAGCATAAAATCCACCTCATCCAAGCTGAGAGAATCCCAGGCCAGCAGACTTCTATATTCAACCATCATTTTATATCCCTGTGTGAATTTTTTGTCACGTGTTGCCTCTGCAGAAATGGCTCCCAGGGGTGATTATGCTCCTGCAATTGCAGAGTCTTTGTTTAGGGCATGTGGGACTGGAAGTTATAACTCAAGTGATCTCACTAACCCAACTGCATTGCATGATATTGGTGCCTCCTGTAATAATCCTCTCTTGCAGGACATCCTGCAATATAAAACATGCCTTCAAATAAAAAATCTAATATTCAGCAAGAGGATCATATATTACTTCCACAGAAAACTAATTCTTAAAAAACTTGTTTTCTGAATCAGTCTCACTCTGTTCCAATACCCATTACTGGGGCCTCCCACTCTTTCTAGATTCTCATATTCAGACTGTGTCCAAATCTTACAGGTTATTTATCAGTAACATCACTGTTCCTTGCCTTTTCCCATCCAGCCATGCACAGCCAAGCTTTTATTTCTGCAGGTACCACAGCATTGTTCTTCCTTCTCACTACAAGTGAAGCTTGCTCTCCCCACAGCCCCTTACAGGCAGCTCCAAAGATTGTGTCCATTGCTTCACATTTAGCAAAGGAGCAGATTTTGCTCCTTTCTCCTCTATAGCATCTATTGAGTATTTCTGCATGCACAGAAGTATAACATAAGTTGTCGTTGGCAAACTTTGGTGGTCTGTGCACTGAGAGAGTTTCCTGTCATTGCTCTGAGTGTCAATGTCTCTGTCACTCTGCTCAGTGTGGGGTCACCTGCTGCCTCTTCCCATAGCCTGCAGCTTTTTAGAACCTGGGACAGCCTTTCTGTGCTGGGTTTGCACCCAGCAAACCCCTGTCCTAGTGGGATCCAGGTCACAGGAATTTACTCCAATTCACCTCATCAATATAGCTGCCACTCTTTTTTATGCATCGTTTTTATCAAATTCTTGTTTGATTTAAACTTTCCAGTTACTGTATATTGATCCAGAAAATAATTGGATGAATCCTAATGTATTCAAATTAGAATTAAAATTGATAGGAGGAATTTTTATGTGAGAATATTGGAAGGCACTCACAAGTCAGTTTCTTCCTCCACCCTCTTAGAAATCACTAAATGAGAACATGGCAGACAATTAAGAGATAATTTCTGTGATATTTATGCTCAGTACAGATGCTGTCAAATTGCAGCCATTGCAGTGGTTGTCTCTTTAGCAAAGGCTGCCTACAATATTGTGTTACATGCTTGTTAGTCAAGCAAAAAAATCCACCAGGAATTAACTGGAAAATAGTAACTTGATTTTCATTTGTGAGTAGAAGAGTACTATAGTAAAATATTTCAGACACGGAGAAGTAGTGAAATACTAATGTACTGCATTAAATTGAAATGAAAAGTAATTACATTTTGTGTTTGCCTGAAGCTTACTTTTACTGAATGAAACACATTTCACAAGAGATATAGTGGTTCAAATTCTGAAAATTTTAATGATAATACACTTTTACAAATTTTATTGTGGAGTTGTCACTGACTTTGGAAAACTAAGTGGAGGAAAACATCTAACAAAAACTGGGTAGGAGAGAAGGAAGCACTAGTCTGGTGAAGCAGGAACTTGTTAAGGTTCCTGCAGTGTGCCACTTGCTTTAATTCCAGGAGACACAGAATTGGGACAGGAAGAATTACATATGAACAGAAAGCCTAAAGCCACATTAAGGACGGGTTTTTATTAAAAGTTATGGAATTTTTCAGCACTATTTTTTTGCCCATTTTGACTCATATTCTGGCTATATTTCAAAGTTTGATAACTTCATTAATTTTATAATTACATTGATTTTAATATGGACAGTATTTAATATTACCTTCTAGACCACACAGATCCACAAAAATGTGAAGATCTGGCCATATTTTAAATTAGATTTTAAAAATGGCACTTAATCTCACACACTACAGAGGAATTCAGAGGAAAATGGGTGAAATAATGGAGCTATGTAAGTATAAACAATAAGAAATCATTAAATTAATTATGTTATATTTTAGGCATTATACTGAATATAAATGATCTATAAACCATTTGTGGATTACCTTGTATTTTGGAATAGTTTTTAAAAGCTCTTTAACTGGAACATCTGTGCCAACTACTCCCAGGAGAATCCCTTTAGACCTCTGAAAAGAATAAAAGATGCACTCAGAGCCACAATAATAATAAACATTCTTACAGCTTATTTCACCTTGCAGCTACATTGAACAGATAACAGACAAATTATTTAAAAAGTGGGGAAGGCAAGCACTGGTACAACTCAGCTGATCAAGCAGCAATTAAATCAATAATATTGCTCCTTTCTGCTTTATTTACAATTCACATAGAAAAGCCATGCAAGGTTTTGATAGCTGGTGGGTCCCTCTGCTGAAATCTCTCACATGCAAATAGGTTTGGCAATAAAAACCGCTGTTAAAAATATGTCCTCCTGTCTTTCCCAATTTCTCCTACCATTTGATAAACAAAAGAGAAAGATGAAGCATTAAGGGGAAAGAAAAGTTTCTTTAACAATCTGTTGAATTACTAAAGATAAATAGATACATATATAACAGACATAAAACTAATAAAATTCTGAGTTATATCAGAGCAAAGAGGAAAATTTTATAGAATATCTGTTACAACAAAGTAATACAGAAGTAAGAAGGCTGTATGGCCCAGTTTCATCTGAGATTTTCCTTTAGACATAGGGTTTCATCATTTTTACCAAGGTTTCTACAGTAGAGGTATTTGGGATTATTTGTCCACATTTTTATGCCAATAAAGAGATACTAACTGCAGACAAAATAAGAAGAAGAAAAGAAAAAAAAAATTAGAGTTGGCTAAAATCTTATTAGGTCCCTGAAAGCAACTTCACATCAGTCACACCACTATCACATGACAGAAATAATCTGAATACTTACAGTCTCATTTTGCTTACTAAACACTGGCATGGCAACAGTTGTCATCAACACCAATCCCTGATCATCAGCAAGCTATGTATGAAAAAGAAATACTATCTCTGAGAACTAAGGGACAATTACAAGCACGTGATTGCAGTTTTCAGTTACATTATTTCCATATTAAATGAGCTAAGGCAGTTTATCCAAATGACACTGATGTGGCTGGACCTGCAGTCAGTGCAGCCCAGCCTGAACTGCACCAGCCCTGCCCATCCCAGCCCCTCCAGTGCAGGAAAGGTGCCTCATCCTCTCTCCTACTGCAGGCTGCCGTGGGGAGAGCAGGGGCTGAGATGGTTGTGGAAGCAGCAAGAGCAGTGGCAAAGCAGCTGGAGCTCTGCTCCACATCCCTCCCACCTCAGCTCTGCCAAAGTTCCCCCAGCTGGTTTGTCCCAACAAAGAGCAAGAGGTCACGAGCTGTGTGTGCTTTGTTCTGGCCCAGACCAAGATCCCAGCTGACACAGCAGCACAAAGGGTGGCAGCCAGTAAAGGCTGCCAGGAGCACCTCTGCTCCAGCTGCTTTCAGTTTGCTGGACAAAGAGGTGCCATGAAGCATTAGTTGATTCTGCACATCATGTTCCAATCAATTTTTTCAGTTTAGGCAGAAAACAAATCTCCTGACCTTGGTTCCAGTCAAGAGAGACATGTAGGATGTTTCTCACTGGCCACAGGACAGGGAGAGTGCTCAGGTTGTCTCCTCCCTGTTCAGACTGAACCTCTGTCCTGAGGCAGAGACTCCCTGGGGTGCTCCAGACCAGCACTGCTCTGTGCCTGGCCATCACACCACTGAGGTGTGAAACACAAGCACAAGGTGGAGAGTTATTGTTCAACCCTTTGTCTCCCAGGGACAGATATTACAGCTGAAGAGGTTTATCCAACACTTGAAAGTGTGACACAGAAAGTTGTGATCTCAGGTGGAGATTTTGTAGAACAAATCCTGCTTATTCAGCCTGGATGCAGCAATAGGGATGACCTTGCTGAGCAATACTGAGGTGACACTCATGCCCAGTGGCAACTGTGACATTCTCCTTCCACTCTGACATCTCTGTCATGTTTTCTGCACTCAGGTAGAACTTCTAATCCTTTTTCTTTTTTCATTTGAGAACTTTTGCAATTTATTTTTTTGCTTTGTGTTCACAAAGGTTAATGAAGCAATAGCAATTGGCTCCCCACATTCTCAGAAAACAATTCCTCCGTTATGATAAAGATACCTTATGAAGCATATTCCACATTAACAGATCAGAAAAACAAAATCTAGAAAACTGTATGTCCTGCATCTCCCAATCTTCTTCAGGAGGATTTTAAGTTTCTTAAACAAGTATATTACCTGAGGCATGGAACTATCTCAGGGTGAGAAGGAATGTTTGCAGACATTAGGAAGGAACACAAATGGGGTTTGGAGTTAAGAGGGTTTACATCTGATAAGGAATCACTGAGGATATGAGGTGGAACGAACTTATGATCATATTTCCTTTTTTTATGTTTGTTTTCCTTGTTAGCAAGAAGAGATAATTCTAACCCTAATATAATCCTTGATCTATCAAGGAAGAGTAAGTTATTAAACAAACAAAAAAAACCCCAAAACTTGGCAAAACATTGTGGGTTCAAAGGTTGCACTTGACACTCAGATGCAGCCAAAGCAATGCAGGAATTTCCGCTCCTTGGCCAGGGTAGTGGAGTCAAGCACACTGACATGATTTGTGTGGAGAGGAGCCCAGGAAGTGGAAGAGCATTCTGCTGATTGCAAGGCAACATTTTGGGGCACTTAGAGATTTTACATGATTGCCCTGGGTAATTTTCTCTGACATCATGTTTTTGTCAAGTACCAGGACAGTATTCATTTACAAGTCCACTCATGCTCAAGATATTACTAAAAACAATTCAATGGGTAGCATAAAACCAAGGAACTGTCAGTAGAGTTTTAGGGTGCTTGAAATTCTTTACAAGGAGAAAAAAGACCCCACAGTCTGGAGTTCCTGGGAATTTATCAAACAACTGCTCATTAACTCTCAAAACTGACTACAGAAGCAGGCAAGAGTGATTGCCCTGTAATTTTGTTATCTACAAGTACCAACTAGAGCTGGCTGCTGCAATCACTTCTATAGAATTGCTACTGTATAATCCAGGCTGTTTGATTTTTTATTTGTTTGCCAGATGAACAGGTTGTTGACCACTTCCATAAGTGGAGTCAGCAAATAACTGGATGAGCAGGGACTCATATTTACAATGTTTTACTGAGTCACTGCTCATCATAATGCAGTTACTATCTAGTCTAAAATGATGAATGTAGGAGACAGCATCAGTGATTTGCCCCAGAATGTTTTTCTATTGGAAAGACATGGTGGTCACAGTTTTAGATGGGCAACTACCCAAGGGCTATGGACACTCAGTTTGATAAAATGCTTAGCAAAAAATAACAAACCTTTGAAAGAAAATAAATCCCAAGACTGAGGAAAAAATGCATTCCCAAGCCAAATGTCTCTTGACTGTTTAGAATAAAAAAACAGAACTTGCTCTCTGAAAAAGGCAAGGATCTCTAATGCCTAGAGATAATAGTTTTATAATTGGAGTAAAAATTCCCTTTAGAAATAGATTTAACTACAATAGTTTTCTCTTTAATTCTTTACTGCACACAGCTACCCCCCTCAGAACAACCCCAAGCAGATCTTCCCTAAAAACAAATAAAAATCATCCCCTTAGAGTTAAGCCACTTATTCCCACACCCAGAACTAGCATCCCTCTCTCAGGGCAGAGAGTAAGGCAGGCTCCAGAATTAAACCAGACCCACATATACAGGAAAGAATAGAAACCTTTTCTGAGGTGTTCCCATTATGGAAATTGGAATTTGAGAAGAGTTACAGTGGGTTGTCCAGAATTTCTGACACACCTGCCCAACCCAACCCCCTTTCCTCCTTTGCCCACTCTGTAGAGATTTGTTTCACAATGGCTTCTGTGACCACTGTACATTTATGTGCTGATCAGAGTCATGAGGCAGGCTGGAAGCCTCTGAGAATTGCAATTTGAGTTTTATATGGACTAAAAGAATAAGGAATATCTATTATTTTGGCATAGTTATGGTCTGGAACAATAAAGAAACCTGTGTGTCTTACGTTAAAGAGATGTTTCTGTCTTCTCCCTTATACTGTAAAATAGTTACTTGGAGTTTGCAAATTGCTGATTCAAAAAGGTTACTACAAATCAGTTTGCTTTTTGAGGAATGTGAGAGAGAAATTTGGAAGCTAAAGATTGCAATTAACATCTAAGTGAAAATTTTAACATGGTTTTCTGAATAGAAAACAAATATCCATTACAAAACAAAGACAATAGCATCTCATGAGGAGGAAATAAATCCAAAGGAATGCTAAATCAAACTGTTTACTTTATGATTATTTTGTACTCCCATTAGGTTCCACTTAAATGTTATAATTTTACAAAAGTGCTAAAATCACTAGTCATGCACTTCAATGAAACCACAGCTTTCCAAATTTTCTATTTTCTATTCCCAGTGAGAGTTAATTCAAGTCTTCAAAGTATAAGGTAAACAATGCAGGGAATGATAAATGATCCTCCAAAAAGGCTGAAAGATGAGAGCATCAAGATATGAGGAGGGCACAGCACCACTTAGAGAAGTTAAGGATAACACAGAAAGAGAGAAGAAAGCTGTCAGAAACTTTTGGGCAATAAATATCATTAAAACATTTCTGTATGGAGGAAATATGGTTCCATTCATGAGAGAATTATTTTAAAAAAATCTTAAGTGTTCCTAAAAACAACTCTCTACTTCTGATTTGTGTGCCTAATTTATTCACTTCTACCTTTTCACTCAAGCTAAGTAGAACAAAACATCACAGCAGGAGGAGGGCAAAAGCTTTTGAATCCTGCTGTGTTTGCTCAAGAAAACAAGTAAAGCTTTCCTGCTAGGAAACAAAACACCTTTTTGAACTATTAAGGAAAAATGGCTTTTGCTCTTCACTGCATACAAAAAGCTGTTTAACACAACTGTTCCAATGATAAAGGTCATTTTGGAAATCAAAATGAACAAATTTGAAAAGTGGTAAATTTGAGTTATTATTTCATCTTGCTGCTATTTTCCCAGCCCTGTGGGATGGCTACCTAAAAACATGCATAAAAGAAACAAGTAGAGGACAAGTAAAAATCGTATGAATTTGTTTCATTTGTCTGGTAGCAGTTCTTCCTTTTAGACACATTAACTCTTCCATATGTATTTGGTTCTGAAAATGACATAACCATATCAAATCAAAGCCTGAAACTTGGGTGAGTTTTTGGTTGCTGTTTTTTTGGCTTGTTGGGTGGGTGGTTGGTTTGATTTGGTTTTTGTGGTGTTTTCTATTTTAAGTGTAGGATATATCACAAAGATCTTTTCAAGACAAATATCATGGTGCAACAAGACATCATAAATTCATCATTATTCGTTTCACCTGCTCTCCAAATCTGAATTTGCACCAGTTTGACTAAGAGCAGACAGCATAAGAGTAATAGGTTTAATTGTTATTTAAGTGCTGTAGACAGTTGAAAACCTACAGGTCTTCATACTCAATAGCTATTCACCATAGAACACTGACCAAACACTGAAAAGTCTGAAGCCAAAATGTCCCACATATAAGAGAAAACACATTTCATCAAGATGGTGAACTATTTATAATAGATATGAAATGGTAAAGGTAAACTTGAAATGCCACATTTTTCTTTCAGATCACTCAAAGATTAAAGTGCACATGTTTAGAGAGACATGACTGTTTGAAATGTTTATAGAGAAAACATTTGCAAGATGATACATAGATTCCAGCAAAAATACAGTGCAAGTTCAGACACCATATGGCAAAACAGTGGCTAAGTCATTCATAAAGGCATGCACCAGCCCTGTGCTGCTTCCCTTCACCTTGCAGAGAGCAAGAGAGATTCTCTTGGTTTGCTCATAAGCTGCCAGGCCACACTTATTAAAAGGCATATTTCTTGCCTGAAGTTATCAAAAGCCCTGGAGCATTACTTGTACCTGTCCCCCCTCCCATTCCCATTCCTTCTTTCCCACCCATCTCCTCTTTCTCTGTACAAAAGTAATACACAGTCAACTAGACTGTAGTCAGCTATGAGTGCATAGAAAAATATGTGGCTTTTGTTCTGCATTTGTTTGATCTAGGGGTAAAAACACTGAAAATTGGCATTTTTTGACCATTTATGAAAATTGTGTTTGCTAACCGCAAACTTGAGTAATTTGTACCAGATTATTATTTAATAGCTGGGAATTGTGGCCATCACAACAGGTAATAGAGCACCACATGGCACAAGCTGACAAACAGCCTGACTGGTTGTACTTTCTGCACCAGCACATCACAGTCTGACTCTCTCTTCTTTCTGCAAACTGTCAAGAGAAGCATTTGGCACAAACGTTTGGACAAGCAGGTGAAAATGAAAAAGCCAAAGTTAGCTAGTCTAGCCACTCTTTTGGTCCTTCTACTTTTCCAGAAAGCTGTACACAAAATATTTCTTGAAATGTTTTATTTCAAGAAGAAAAAAAACAAAAAACAACAACAAAAACAAAAACAACCTACAAAACAAACATCCTCATATTTCTCGCTTTTTAAACTAAAAAGTGGCTGAGATACATTAGTGAAGTTCTAAGATCTGTGGATGCCTTCACCATTCTTGGAAAGCTGTAAAGTGGAAGATCACTTCACTTATAGTTTCATTAAAAATTGAACTTTCATCATCATCCTTGAATGCGGTGTCAAACTGACTAATTGCTGTGACATTTCTTATTGAAGGTGCTTTACCAAGAACAATAAGAATGGCTTGGATTAGTGAGTGTTGCAACTGCCCAGCATATTCTATTCCTTTTTATCATTTTAATACTTTTTTTACCAAAAGCACAAAACACCAGCTAGATTTCCTAGTTTCTGGAAGCCTTGATTATATTTGTGAGATACATAAGGACAGTGCAACAGGTACCAAGCAATCCTGAACTCTGCCACAGTGCCTGTGCTGTCCTGTAGAGCTGACTCTGGTAACACCATATCGATGCACAAGTGGTTTAAAGGCACATTGTATGGAAAGTATGCAACCTGTTAGAGAAGTCAAATGCCAAATGTGTTCAGGGGTGTGTTGGTAGATACAGTGGGGAGCAGTGAAAGGGTACCAGCTATGCCATGGCTTCTGCAGTCTCTACAACAGACCCAGAAATGTTTCACATGGAGTAATGGAGTGGGTTGTTGTTTTTTTTTTTAAATTCCTACTATTATTTCAAATTGTTGATAAAATAGCCTCCCTGTTGTTTGGAAGTTGTAGGCTACTGGCTGCCTGGCATGTTAAATTAGCTGATATGTTTGAAGAGCTGCTCTCAGCAGGTGCTGAGCTGGGCTCAGAGCCAGGCACCTTCCCAGGCCCCATGGCAGTGAAGGGTTTCACTGATCGCCACCTGTACTGCACTCACACCGCCATGGAAACGTGAAGCACTGGTGACTGCTTGGGATGACTAGGATTTGATTTAAACATTTTACCTTCTGTGCCTGAGGGAGCTGGAAAACAACAAAACAGAACAAGCAATTATACATTACGTTAATTTCAACAGCTGCTTTAGTTGCTGTATTAATAAAAGCATAAGCATAATATAAAACGAAGTTTAAAGGAAAGAAACTAGAGGAAGCAGGTTTACGTTGCCAATTGATTCAACTTGTTGAGGGCTTATTAACTGACTTTATGATTTGACAGCTTCTCTACAAGGTATCACAAAAGCAGCATGAAATTTGTTAAATAATACCACACCAAGAAAGGGATTGTTTCCTCATCAGATATGGTATCACACCTGAACTGTGAAGTGGTTCCATCTTCCTGTTCACAAATATAATTCAACATAAAGACAGCTTTAGTTTTGGTTTTAGTTTTAAAGGAAACTGACATCAAGAGGAGATTATCACATTAAAGTAGAAGATTGTATCCTCCATGACAGAGGAAAGAAAAACAAAATGGGAATAGAAAGTTAGTAACTGCATAAGCAAACAGATTACAATACATGCATAATATACAATAATATATGCATAGAACAATACATTTTTGTGCTGTAAACACAAGTATGATTATATGTGCATATATGCAAATCAGATGCAGGTGTTTATGCATATATGCATATTTGTACCACACAGATGTTATCAGACAAGGGTAGCCATACCTGGTTGTGTGCACAGTATTTACTGTAAGCCACAACTCACATACAAAGGCATTGAGAGCAGGCAGCAGACTCCATCACGTATAAAAGACCTTATTTATCAAGAGTTGAAAGATGGGTTCTGTTTTCACTTCAGAAAAAAGAAAACCCATTGTAGCAGAGGAGGTCAGAAAACCAAACTGTCACAGGCACAATACAGTTTTCCCTTTTTCTGAATTCTCCTCTTACTCCATACTTGTGGAGAAAATCACTCATTTAGCACTTCAGCCTCATGCTAAATCTACCTCCTCAGAAAATTTGTTTGTCCTACTCAATTTTTTTCTCTAAAGGTATCATCTGAACATGGAAACAGGCAGGTGAATTGATGCCAAATGCCAAAAGATCTTCAAGATCTCTAATGAGCTTCTGACTGACCTTTTGCCCTTCCTCTGAACGAAAACAGAGAAAAAAACCACCAAACTTGAACACAGTCCTCTGTTAAAAGCTAATATCCACATGGTATATGTCGTGAAAGAGAACTGTCACATGTTCTCTAATTCACAAATACTGGGAGCAAACAGCCACAATTTCTCCATTTTCACAACATAAAATGTAACAAAATTCATGGCAGGAAGAATTGCTACAAGTAAAATTCTTTCATCCTAAAACTGCAGTGATACACCATCAAAATACAAACCAGCATCACATTGAAGTATCACCTATATATGTTTCAAAAAAGCCTTTTTATGAAAATAAATTACTATATTGAACACCATAAAAGGGTTGCTGCAGAATTTGCAGGTATCTGTGAATTGTAAATACATGATCTACTGTGTTAGAGCAGTTTAAAGCCTTTCTGAAAGTTTAACTCCTTGTTAGCCTTTGACTTGCTTAATTACTTTGACTCTGAGAAGTGGAAACTTTTTTACATTCAAACAAGAGGAGTAAGTTGCAATAAATATATATTTTTTATTTTATTTTATTTTATTGCCAAATACAGTCAGGTACATGTAGTTTGGTCAAGTTTTGCCAAGTGAGGAAGTTACAGTCAGATGGATTGAAGTGATGATTTCCTATTAATAACTACCACACAAACTAGATCCCTCACACTTATGAACACAAAGTGACCCCTACTGCTTTTACTCAGATTATTTTCATGAGCACATTAATAAGCATTTACAAACTAGAGCTCTTTATTATCTGCTGCTGAATTCAGTTAGTCAATCCAATTTATAACCTTTTATAAAATCAAGAGTATTTTTGTTCTCTGAAATATAAGTAATCACAACCTTGATCAAGAATAATAGTCAGCAGACAAGAGCATCATGCTTTTTCCAGGGCTGGAAATCTCAACTCATTTCACATTTAACCTAAAAATCCAGGTTCAAGGACTTTGGGTCTTTCCTCAATGAAAAACCAAACAACAGCTGAAAAAAAAAGTCTTTGCTGTCATCAAATAAATTTTCATCCTATTGCTGCTTTGAGGCTTGGCTATTACAAGGTCCTTTATGTCAGCAATCCAGTTTAATATTTGTTAAAAATTCCTTTGAAATAAACTGCAGAGTTTCATCTGACATTTCCCCTTCTGGGAAGCCATAGGAAACAAATAATTTTCCTAACAATAACAGCAATAGTCCTCTGGTGTGACCCTTTATTGAGCAGTGTAAGAGCTGCCTGTCTGTGTGCAAAGCCAGCAGGTACCTCTGATCCGTGGGGCTTGCTTCACACCCTGCCAAGAGGCAGCTTTGCAGCAAACTGTGTGATCTTTCCCTGGCCCTCCAGCACAGCAGGTGTTTTATTCTACCTACACTGTGGTAAACTGTGCCCTTTTGGGGGTTTTGTTCAGCTCCAGCCACACCAAAGTACCTCCTGTCCCTGCTTGCTTCCCATTTGTGTCTCTTTTTCGGCTTTGGTTTCTCACCCAAGATTCAGGTTGTCAAAAGTCCTTGGCCCTCTAAAAGCCCTGAGCTGTGTCACAAGAAAAAAGCAGAGTCTCCAAGGCCTTGTTTTCAGGT
>JBBMKD010000027.1:13532496-13543503 GCA_037834095.1 Argya squamiceps
TGGAAGCCTCTCCCATGGACTAAAATCAAACCTGGTGCCTTCCTGGGCTCTGTGCCAAGGTCTCCAACCCCCCTGGAGCGGCTCCACACCCCCTGTCCAGGGTTCAAACTCCCTTCCTCGGGTCGCAGCTCATCCAAAGGGATGCCCTGGACTCCGACATCTCTTTCCTCCCTCAGGTGCTTGTCCCTAAACAGTACACACAAGACAGGTCTGATTTACTTGCTCCTAGTTTGCCATCTGGGTGAAGCAGGTTTTGTTAAAATTATTGTGTCCAGGAGGACCCCTGGCCATTTGCTGGCTCCTGGTTCATCCAGTCCTGGGTCAGGAGGAGCCACCTGAAGGAAACTGGACCTTGCTCCACAAAGCTGCTTAGGAAGAGACCTTTGCTGTTCTGCCAGGTACAGAAGAGACAGGAGCCTGCAAACCTGGGAGCACCAGGGGAAACCTGAGAGAATTTTCTGATTTAGAAAAAGCAGACTTAGGGATCTTTGATGGAACTATGCAGATTTTGCTGCAACTTAAAAAAATTCATAGAATAAAGAGCAAGACTAAAGCATGGAGCATTGCAAGAACACAGGTTTAAAAAGTAGTGGGATTTGTTTTTAAACTCCTTTGAACCAGAAAAAAAAACTTTTTAGTAAACACATTTTCTTATTCTATTTTGCATTGCAAAAAAATTACTCTCAGAAACTGGAGGCCCCCTGAGGTTCACAATATGTTTGATGGCAGTAAGACATGTGGAGAATTCCACGTCTAAATTCAGGTCAACTTGGGGTCCCATCACACAATGTAACACAGAATAAGTAACTGCAGGAGGTTTTTCAGTACTGGTGTTGCACACATTGTCATGTTTTCCACATTTGCAAATAATCTATTGTTTTGAGCCCTTCATGGAAATGTGTTTGGTATTACCAGAAAAAGAAAAATTAGACACTACTAACATGGTAAAAAAGCCCAAGACAGGCAAAGGGATCCAACATCAAGGATTTTGCACTATTTTTTGGATCAGATACCTGTGAGACCAACATGATTGAACTAAACAAAACCCCAGAGATCTGAAACACTGTCTTTGGAGCAGGAGGAATAAGTTATAGGACCGGTAGTTCTGATAATCACCTCATAAAAGCATATCTCCTTTCACCCTTATCAAAAGAAATTTGCAAAGACTGATTTTATAAATTATTTCATGATAATTGAAAAGAAAAAGGTTAAAATATTTTAGAGCTGTTTCAACAATTTATTCAAAACATTATGTAGCTGCATGTCCTAGATTTCCAAGAAACCAAGTCTAGAAGTTTTAAAAGAGAACAAAGTAGAATTATGGACTTATTGTTCTGTTGGATCAGAATCCAACCTTATGTTTGTTTGAAGAATAGCAAACAAAACTCTTCTGCAAGTGTAAATTATACTCAGAAGTTTCTTACTGTAACAAAACCCATGGCTTCTATTAATGATGGAACAAAAATAACATATATCATTATGATATTAACTTTCCATTTCTATTTTTCTAATGATTTCATGGAGTTACTGTTATAAAAAGTATACTGTTGCAAATTACTTATGTTAAAACATTGAAAAAATAAAGAGAAACTCTTATTTTATATTCACTGACCTCATTTCCACAGTCCTCTTCTTCCACCAAGCTTTTAAAAGTCACCAGTCACAGAAAAACAGCCCTACAGACTTGATTGTTCCACAATCAGATACAACACAAATCAACAGAAAGTAACTGCAAACATGTAAGTAAATAGTCAGCAAGTCTGGGGATGGTTTTGATACTACAGACATTTCTATAAATACTTCCTGAGGTGCACTAAATTTAACCTTAATGCATTGCTAAATGTATGGTGTTTTTAATGTTCATGTTCATCCCATGCATGTCACCACCATGTATGACTTAGAACTTTTACTTTTCAAAAATACATTTTCAGGAAAGACATGAAGTGCTGTGGCAAACATGGAGAAAATGCAAAGCATTTCATATGTTGCCAGCAGGTTTCCTCAGCTCTTCCCATAAATAGCAAAAACTTGGGGAAGAATAGAAAGAATATTCCATTTCTCAGTTTTGAGCAGAAAATGTAAAGTTTCTGCTTTAAAATCTACTTACTCAGTTGCTATAAGACACAGCATTTAAATATTACGATTTTGACAATATTTCTTTTTCAATCTATGCACTTATTCCCCCCCATCTAAGCGCTACAGGCATCATAGAAAATTGTATCTACATGCTGAGGAAGAAATAAAATTCAGCCTCCTACTGGGATGTTCCTGACATTAAGATCTCAGTATAAATATTAAAAGAGTGACATTAACCTGCAGCTTACTAGGCCAACATCTCTAAGGAAATGCACTTGATTTTTCAAGGGATTTAACACCAAATCCTTCATTGTTCACATAATTGTTTCACTGTGCTACTACATGTTTTTCAGTAACTACAACATTTTAGTCAAGGATAGATTGTGCTCTGCATGCAAATTACACCCATCAGAGGAAATTTAAATGTTGCTATGGAGAAGAGGGTCATAAAACATAGATAAAAACTACAATTCTAGTTGTCTCTTTAAAAAGAATTCCTATAGATGACAGAAAGGAAAGAATTAACCTCCTGTGAAACATGAAAAAGAGAACACACAGGAGCTGAAAAGGGATTGGACTGGAATTAAGAAACAGCAAAATAAAAAATTACACATACTTAAGAGCTTTTTAGCAAAATTGCTCCACTCTTTGAAGATGTGGTACATTTTCTATTTGCTCATTTATGCAAATAACTGAAGAATTCCTAAAGAAGTCTAGTAATCTTATTTTTAAAATGAGAATCAGCCAAAAAAGGATCTAAATATTCTCAACTTTTAAAACAGTTAAGTCATGTCCCTCTGCTCTCTGAGCTATGTGTGGAAATTAACAGAAAAGAAATCCATACTCATATGTTCTGTGAGTCTGTGCCCATGATTCTTTTATTTGTACAAACTTACTGTTCTCTCTTTTTTATGAATGCAAAATATTTACAGGAAAGATTATACCTAAATTAAACCAAGTGATTACTTTAAATGCAAAGTTTGGTTAGGAAACTTATTAATATTTTTTTAAAAATAATTCTGCTAGTTGTATGGATAAGCCACATGATTAGAAATCAAAGTAGCATAACCAGACACTCCATGAGCCTTCCACATACCATGACCAAAATTTTGGCCTCATGCTTTTGTGTGTGAAGGCAACAAGTCTTGTTTTCATCATTACACCAATAACTAAACACTCCTAAACATGAAATATTTTTCCATAGTTAATGCTGCTTATATATGCAAACATATATTCTGTATAATCATTATTGTATTTATATTTCCCTATAGAAATTATTGATACAACCATTTTCTTGTCTGCTATATAGTAGATATAACCTTCCTAATTAAAACCTAATCATATATCCATTCATGGAATTGAAATAATTTTCTAAATATAGACAACTCCAAACAAAACTAACAGTTGTAAGATACACATCACTGGTTCTAAGGAATACAATTCACATTAAAATTTGTATATCTAGTCTTTTTATCTCTTGCAAAAAAGGAAAGGGAGGAAGAGAAGGAAGGAAAAAAAAGTCAACATCAGTAGATAGGTGCATATACACACACTCATTCATTTGTTCATCTCACATAAATGCTCTTCCACATTTGGAAAAAAGGACAGGTTTTTTTGACAGTCCTAGAAACAAAAATCACTTCTTGATCATAAATCCTCTTAGGAGCCAATCACACATCCTCTTTCTCTCATAGTAAAATCAACTCTCAAAGCCAACCCAAGTAAGAGCCTCACACAATAACATAAAAGTCAATGAGTTTAGTGGGGTTTTGATCTTGCACTGTTTCAAATCTCACTTGCTCTATATCAATGTCAGACCAACATCTAAAGATAACTCCTTTCTGAAGATAGATGAAAGTGTGTTTCATCTAATGAATGTGTAAAGCAAGCCGGAATGTCTTCTAAAAAATCAGATAGACTAATTGTGTTTGTGATTTTTAGCATGTTACTCTGATTCTATTAAATGGGATTGTACTTCTAGAAGAGATGTGTTGCTCTGTAATTTTGCAATCATGCAACACAGCCCAAGAAGAGAATGGCTGTAAGAATATGTATAATTGAATTATCCCAAGCCATTGTTTTTTCTCCATCTTTTTTTCCACAAAGTAACACCATTTCTTCTGTGTGTCCAGGGCACTGCTCAGGCAGAAGCAGTGGAAGGTGTATCCAGGCTCATTCTCCATCCCATTGCCTTCTGTCCTCTCCCCTCCTGTCACGAACAATCTGTGCCTTTTGGGGCTCTCAGGAACCCGAGACATTTCCCCTTTGCTGCAGTGGAGTTCACAACCTCACAGGAGTGAAGGTTTCTACCAGAAAGTTTTACCTTGTGGATCTTGCATTTAGTAAAGAAGAATATTTGCTGACATTTACGTGCAAACAGCACCATTTCAAGTTCCCAGCTTTTTGGACTATGACCACAAAATGTGCAATGAAGAAACAGACAGGGAGTTACTTATGTCAAACAGTTCCCTGTAGAAGCAAAAATTATCTTACTTGCAGGGGACATTATTTACAGGTATGAAGACAAAACTAAACCATTATAAAGTTCACACATAATTTTGTGTCAAGGATTCAGGGTTAAGAATAAAAAGGTTTGTATTCTGTAAAAAAAAAACTGCTCTGACATCAGAGGACTGACAGGACTTATTTACAATATTTAATTCAGGATGATTTTGCTTTCCATTGTCTTCATTTAAGCTTCTCATTGTGGCAGTTGTTTGGGGTTTTTGGGGGGTTTTTTTTGGGTTTGGTGGGTTTTTTGTTTGGTTGGGTTTTTGTTTGTTTTTTTTATTGCTTGTTTGTTTTTGGAGAGGGTTGTTTTTGTTTTGGAGGTTGGGGAGGGTCTTTTGGTAGGTTTAGTTTTTGGGGTTTTTTTCCTTTATGATGAAATCAGTGAACTTGTAATTGGAAAAACGAGCTTTAGCTAATACCAGGACAAAACAAGGCACCAGCAAAACTTCTGTGAAATGTTTAGCACAAAACACATGGGGAAAAATTGAAAAATAAATGTCTGAATTTCAAATGTCTGAAATTCAGCATACAAGAACATGACCAGAAAAATCAAGCATAGGGAAAAAAATCATCACTAAGAATCTCATCAATAAGACTGTGTATCCAATTAATCTATCTGCTTTTGCTAACTAGAGGACTAAATTAATCTCGTAAGAAATTAATCTGTACTGCAAAAGATTCTAGGAATATCAAAGTGAAGAAAAATGGAGTGAGGTTTGGAGGAGGGGAGGTTGTAAGCAACGGGACTTTCTCTTACTTGATTGAAGATAAGTCCTTCCAAAAATATTTTGAAATTAACTTCTTGATTCTAGAAGTTTGATGCAAAGACTAAAACCAATACAAGGCTCTAAGTGCTGGAACCAATTATCTTTTATAATTAAAGTATTGGACATTTTTAGAGGGACCAATCTGCTGAGCTGCCTAACAAATACATTCCGAATAATTATTGTATTTTATTGGGTATTTTTTCTCCCCCATTAATTGCTTCTGAATGAGCAGAAATTCTGCACAGATTTTGTATTCAGCTGGCACAAAACACCTTGAAGGCAATGTCAGTAAGCAATGGCCCAGAACTGCTCTGTGTGGAGCAGGAGGCTGCAGGGCAGAACAAGACAGACACCATACGCTCACAAGATCATCTGGGCTGATAAACAACAAGAGATGATTTCAAAGGGAGAAAGGCTGCACAGAAATACTAGGATCATTTCATTTGCTAAGAAGAAGAAATCCACAGATATGATAATAGATCAAGGGCACCAGAAACCAGCAGGATAGGCAGCTTATGCACAACAATTAAATGAGAAGCTTCAAACCTTTCAAAAAGCTTCATTCCCTTTCAAAGACAATCATCTTTTCTCTTGTTTGTCAATTTGCCTCTGAAAGGGATGAGTCCATCCCAAGACACATCTGTGGTATAAGTGTCAATCAGTGCAAAACCAGCACAACATCTGAAAAATTTCAGATGGAGCATAAAGAAAAAGAAGGATCAAATTATGTGCAAAAACAGTGCATAAAAATACTACATGGAGCCCAGGCACGGAGCTCAGGTAGATGTTTAAAAGTGCTGTTCTGCTTTGACAGGGAGAGGGATACTCTCAGAAACTGGGAGCAAATCTCCATAAAAAATTTGTCCAAGTTTTGTATACAAATTTGAGAATCAAAACCCAATGTGTGTTTTGGAAATAAATGAACATTATGCTAAAATACTATACTCTAATAGCAAGGTGACCCCCATGTGGTTTCAGGTTCACATGCCTAAGTAAAGCAGCTGATTTTGTTAGCTAACAGAGATGGACAAGCTCAAAAGACAGTTTTAAGTCTCTAACTGTTGAAAGCATTATTTTTAAACTAAATGATCAAAGAAAGAATTTTAAAAAAAATCTTAGAAAACACTCTATCATTTAATGTTGTGAAATCTCTTAGCTGGATAAGATCCTAATCTAAAAATAGGCTCTTTTTTCTATAAAATTTTTCTATCATCTTGTGGGGAGGTTGTTATTACAGACATGGTTAATGCTGCCTTCACAAATGACAAAATGGCATCATCAGTGCTACATCCTGTTCAATAGCTCTGCTTTGAGGACCAGATTCTGTCTCCACACCCTTCTAATAAGCACATAGCTAATGCATCTCCCCATTCTAATTTCACATTGAGATTTTATAGCTACACTTTATTGAAAGAGCCATGGAGCATTTTATGGACTCTTCATACTACAGGATGAATTCATCAGGCTCTATAAAGGTTCACTCACTCTGCAGAAAGAGCAACAATTCTCTTGCTGTTTTATTTTGGAAGAAGCTTTTTGTTGTTACTCTGCACATCTTGAAAGTCCAAAGCTTCCCAAAGGCCCCTGTGACCTGATGGCCAATAATTAAGGCTCTGATTTGTTGGAAGATCACAAATATGAGAGCATTTCTAGATGATCTAAGTTCCATTCAAATATGCAGTTTTTCATTTTTTAATACACTGCATGGGAAATGTAGATCAAGGAAATGTTTTGTCCTAAGGCAAAGTTTCCTATCACCTTCTCCTCTCTCCTCCTTTATTGCATTATCCAGCAGGTCAAGAAAACCTTACCCCTCCTTTACTACAAGAACTCACAAGAAAATGTCTCAAAATTCTTTCACCTGTCTCAGAGCTAGAGCTGTTTGCAGACACTGAGGCAATTTTTAGGCAAACTAGAACCTAAAATGGGATAAACACCATCATCTTGTAGTACACGGCAAAAATTTCACAAACATAAACCCCCCGATTATGGCAAAATCAGATTTCACTATCTCCATTTTTTAAACCAACTTATAACACAAAAAGGAGAAGGTGAAGGAGGCAAGGAAGGTTAAACTTATTTTACCTACAAATACAATTTCTTGTTCACTGTAACTCAATTTTAATACAAAATGTTGGAATGTTCCCTCAGTCAACAGAAGTATGATCCAAGCACCTTAAACTAAGATTGTTTTTTTTTTCTCCTTGTAACTGACACAATGGGTATGTGTTCTGGTTTACATCAGTGTAACTCCAGGTGCATAAGAGAAATACTACTGATTTACTAGAGAGTAAAATAAGGAAGACTAATAATCAATAAATGTAACACATATAGAGTACAAGCATATAGCTGACTTACGTAATTTACTTTTACTTTTTTGAACAGTTTCATGGAATAAACCTGTCAGCATAGGAATCTGAGGCCTTTATTATTATTCAGAGTTCATTGGCTGCAACAACAAAGACATTAGCAAGCTCTGTAATTTGTGCTAGCTGTTGGTATTAGTATACATTTCCTAATGTGTATGCTGTTGTAGTATTTATGTGCCACTAAATAAAAGGTAGTGTAAAAAAAAAGCAAAATCCTGTTCTGTAAAAGAAGTGCTTAAATGCAATGGCCCTGTAGAGTCCTTGTGGCAAATCTTGCTAGAGAGCCCTTGCACATTTTAATAATTTTCCTAGAACTAGCAAATATAAACTAATATTTAGGGTGAATACATCTTCCTACCCCCAAAAACTGACATCAGGGCAGGTGAAATGGCTGTTATGAATTCCAGAGAAAATACGAGTTCTAAACTTTCTCCTGATGGCACTGATGTTGCTGAGGATCATTTACCTAAAGGATAATTCATCTAAAGGATAGATCACCTTTAAACTAATCTTTCATGGAAATGTCTGCTGGGATAGATCTGATCTGACAAAATACAGTGGACCTTGTGGACCAAGGCCAAACCCCTTGTTGTCAAGCAGCAAGAACATCAGTAAAAAATGTTGCTATTCCTTGTAGAATAGAGTATATTTCTGAATAATTTCTCTGCAAATTACTAACTTCAAAGAAAATACTAGTCGTAATCACTGTGATAAACATGAACTTCAACATTTATGCTTATCGTGCATATGACTGAGTTGTATGAAAACTCCTGATCATACAAAGAGTTATAAATAACTAAAGATTTCCATATCTGCAGAACAATAGACAAAAGAGAAAATTATTTCCTTTTATTCTCTGTTCTTCTTCTCCTTTTTCGCACTGAATTCTGCCACTGCAGCAAAGCTCAAATAGTACCAATAATTTAATAAGCCTTTCTTATGATTGCAGGTTTTTACTCCAGCAGTGCAGATAAATTACATTTCATCTTCACTGCCCTCTTCCTTCCAGAAAGTCAAGGAATGATAAATACGAGATCAAAGGATGGGATTTAGTACATTATACTGAATTCATTGCTTTCCTACATTATCATTTACCCTAAAAAATCTGGTATGTGAAAACTAAAGACAAAATCATGCCAGGAAAAGATAATATACCTGACAAAACACCTACAATTTCCTTATAATTAACTCAATTTCACTCAGAGTAGAGGCAGTAAAATAGATGATGGGCAGTTTTCAGTTGTGAATGTCTTCAGGTAATTTCCACTCAGGATAGACCTGTCCCCTAAATGCTGGATTCGCCATAGCATGTAGGGATGTAGAAACAAATTATTTCTCTAGTTTGGGACTTGTCGTCTTTTGATCTTATTTCTGTGTCACAACAAAACCAGGAAATTCCCTGTGAAACAAGGTGGAAATGTAAAACATTTTCACTCCTCTCAGTCAAAAGCACTGTAAGTCATTGGCAGATCCCAGCTGGAAATGGTCCCAAGCTGCTCTATCTCTAGTGTGCAGGTGTCTGGAAGTGAGACCAACACCCTTTTGGCATGAACATGCCTGTCAATCAAATTCAACAGCAGAGCAATTCTTTGTCATTTGAACATAGGAACTGGTGGGAGAACATCCTGCAGGTGAAACCTACTGACATCTGTAATTCTATAGATTCTTATTCAAATACATCCCATCAGTTTTCATCTCAGAACCCAGTTTCAATTATTTATCAGCAGTTCTGGCTAAGCAGGGAGGACCAAATTGACTGCAAGTTAGAAAATATTACACCTCTCTAGACCAAGGGTCAGTGAGGGAAAGCTTTTGACACTGTTCCCCACACCATTCTCCTGGATTCTGGCTGCTCATGGCTTAGACAGGTGTTACTCTGATCCTTTTCAGCTTTCTGATGTTTGCATTTGTGTACTAGAGTTTCTCACAAACTTTTAAGGAAACAAAAAGTTTTATAAACTGTACATTCCTCTCTGGAGGAAAGATATTTAATAGACTTCTAGTTTGACTAGTGAGTTTGTAGAGATAGCAACCTCATCCTTCAATCTCTGATCAAACTCCGAAAACTATATCAATCAAAATCCCAAATAAACGTCTTTCTTTTTTACTCTGACAGCCTAACTGTGTAAGTATCCTTCTTTTCCTGTCTTCTAGCAACAGACAAGTGCACTGTTTTCTGGGTGAAAAACTGGCTGGATGGCTGGGCCCAGAGAGTGGTGGGGAATGGAGTTACATCCAGCTGGCAGCTGGTCACCAGTGCTGTTCCCCTGGGGTCAGTACTAGGGCCAGTTTTGTTTAATGTCTTTATCAATGCTCTGGGTGAGGGGATCAAGGGCACTCTCAGTAAATTTACAGATTACTCCAAGTTAGGTGGGAGTGTTGATCTGCTGGAGGGTAGGAAGGCTCTGCAGAGGGATCTGGACAGGCTGGATCAATGGGCCAAGGCCAGTGGTGTGAGGTTCAACAGGGTAAAGGTGGATCCTGCCTTTGGGTCACAAGCCCTGCCTCTCCAGGCTGGGGGCAGAGTGGCTGGAAAGCTGCCTGCCAGGAAAAGATCTGAGGGTGCTGAATGTAGGGACATCTGAGGACAGCAGGGAGAGGGAACTCTGCAAACCTGAGACATTTTTGAGAGAACATGGGGTTTTATTGCAAGGGTCATGGGTAAAAAGGGCCTTTTGCCTTCAGCCACCAGCCTGGGCTGAGGGGAAGTCCCAAAGAGAGAGAGAGAGAGAGTGAGAGAGAGTAGGGGTAAGCAAGGTAAGGTAAGAGCAGAGAGGTCAGAGGTAAGAGGTGGGCCAGGTAAGAGAAGTAAAGTAAGAAGGGCAAGAACCTTGTTACAATACATTGTATCTCCTTTTGTGTTGCATATTCTAATTTACAGTGACCAACCCACATGAGATACAAAACCTACAGACTTTGCATACAGCCTGTAAGAACTGCCATATTACCATATCACTCTGCATTCTAAACTCTAAAGACTATCTTCTTATCTATCTTTTCCCTGATACCTTGGCAGGATGGGGTGGGGCTGCATGCACCCTTGGGTCCCTTGGTGTCCCATTGTTTGTTACAATCACCGTCTTCCTGCCTGCCATGATGACATCTCAAAGCTGGCTCTCATTTCTATTTCATTCATAGGTTTTATATTCTCAGTATCTCTTGCCAGGAAATCATATTTGTGAGCTTTTCCAGTCCCATCTTTCCCAACAGCTGAACACAAGCCCAGGTGTGCCCAGGTGGCCAAGGCCAGTGGCAGGCTGGCTGTATCAGCAGTGGTGTGGCCA
>JBBMKD010000027.1:13552418-13631064 GCA_037834095.1 Argya squamiceps
CAAACAAAACCCACCAAATATCAGAGTGAAGCTGGTGAGATTCTCCCATTTGACCAATCAAGTAAAAATTTCAAACTCAAAGAAAGAAACGTCTGTGTCATGAGTAATTTGTGATATTCTACCCACTATATTGAATACTTGGCATCTCCTGTACTAAATAGCAAATATTTGTACAAACTCTTGTTCTATGGATAATATACTAACCAAAATATTTAATCAGAACAAAGGAAATATAATTAAAAAAAAGAAAATAGATGAAACTCTATTTCAAACCAATCCATGAAAATGAACAACCTTTACCTGCAAATATGATGATTTACCACACATGCTACAGAAGAATCAGAAGAGTTCAGTCACTGCATAATAGCAAGTTGTACTTCAACTCTAATATTTCACAAGGATGTCAAGTTAAAATTGGATATTTATGACAATTATTTTAATGTATCACGCATTCAATACACTTTAGAAGGCAGAATCTTCTCAATGTTGTTCCCCAAGATATCACAGTTGACCCCTGGATGTTGACTTGTCTTTCTACACTAAAAATATTGATTCTTGTAAATCTGTGTGCTTATACCCACATATTCATTGACATGTTTTAAAACACATAGAGAAATGTTTACTCAATATAATCAACATCTGTTCAATGCCCATTTTTGATTAATAAAAGAAATGTAGGTTCAGATGTCATAAACCTCAAAATTATTCTATAACTTCTGTTTGTTTCAGTATTTTCTATGTAATTACAATGTATAAATATCAGTTAAGTTCAGTAATGTTGACTTATTTGCTTGTAGCATAAAGCTATCAAGTCCCAATTCTTACACTGAGTTAGCACACTCCAGCAACAGAAAGCAGATTTGTAATGAGTGTTTGTACCAGAGTATTTTGGCTTTATCATGCAGACTTACAGTGCTGTCAATGTATGCCTCAGTCCACACCACATCATGCTCCTGGTCAATCACCTTTGGTCGGCTCAGAACATGGAGATATTCCATCACGTTCTCTTGCACATCAGCCAAGGTGGAGATCTGAGTGAAAAACCCTGTGAAAACACACAAATCAGGGTTATAAACCAGAGAGAACAAATAAAGGAAGTTTTCGAGAAGAGGTATGATGTGGTTTATGCCAGTCATGTTTTTTGCTTATTTCCAAAGGAAAAGTACAGAAGAGGAATGTTTCATCAGAAGCAGCCTCAAACAGTAATAATTGGTGAAAACAGATGTCTGTGAAACCTTTGGCCAGCCCTCAAGGACAGGATTTCCAACACTGCTGTGAACCACTGCACTGTCTGTGCTAAACTTTGATTTCAAGACTTTGAATTTTTTGGCTATTTTTGGGTTTTTTTGTTTTGTTTTGTTTTGTTTAATGGTTTGGGCTTTCTTCTTTTAATGCTGTCTGCTTTAAAATTTAGAACTGGTATTATCTTTGGCCAACTAAATCTCACACACTTCTTCCAGTTTCAGGAAACATGATGAAGCTACAGTAACAGAATGGTCGTTGCATATGCTCTGAAATACTCATCCCTACACAATGTGACTGAAATTAAAAAAGCAATATGTAACTTACAAGAATGGCAGGTCACAGAAAATGTAGATTGCAACTAGAATTGTTTGGTTAGGTGATCACAGCCTTGTTAATCCTTTAAAGCATTTCTTCCAACCTGACAGGATTGAGGACAGCAGAAGCCTCAGCTATTTGAGCTGTCACCACTCCCTTTTCAGTGCTTAGATGTCAAGGATCCTTATACATCACAAACTTGGCATCTGGAGTCCACATCATGCAAGGGTGATGAAGGACTGACAAATTTCAAGGCTAAAATTTCATCAGGCCTTATTTAAATGCATCACTTGCCCTTATTTACTTTCTGTTAATGAGAAAAGGCCAACATGAAAGAGGCTTCACTACAATTTTAATCATTTGACAAGATCACAACTTCTGTGGAGCTGCAATATTAAGCTTTATTAAGCTTCAGCAGAAAACATGGCAGCTGCAAAGAACTTTTGAGCTGTGTTTTTGTAGATGGGGCCAGTTTTGGCAGGACAGTAAAGGTGGTCTGTCTCAATCTAGGAATTTCCCAATTAATACACCGGCCCATAATTCAAACACCACAAACAGGGATGTTTCTGCATGAATTTAATCCATCTATGAATTAAGGCACAGTGAAAGAACAGACTTTATAGCAGAGATCTATAAAATGAAACAAGTCATAGTAGTAGCCTAATGCATATCTTCAACTTGATAATAAAAAGGAGAAGTGCTGCATTGTTTGTGGTTTTTTAAACTAATTTGATTATAGTATGATCTCAAATATTCCTAGTATGGCATTCTTACTCATAGTATAGTATTCATACTGTTAAAATATTCAATATTCTGATTAATGAATTTTATTTATTTGGTATTTTATTTTTCTATTAAATCCTGTATTGTGTGAGGGTGTTAAATGACTACCACACATGACATTAAGGTTTATCTCTTGCTTCTGAACAGGGCTATTATTTGTCTGAAGGTTCTAAGAGCTTTTTCAGCCACAGAATAAAATGACTGACATAAGTTTAATTAGGAAACCTGTACTTGAAAAAGCAGAATCCTATGTTTATGGTAAAAACAAAACCCCAAAATATAGTGTACTTTCTTGAATCAGTGGAAGACTCATGAGAAAAAGCAATATATATGTTACTCTTTCTGAAATGCTGCCTGCTCCAATATTGGGACCTCAAAGAATGGGTTTCTCTGTCGTGTGAGTAATGAGAAACATTTCAGTATTTGGTCCTTTTAATTTGGTGAAAATGTCAATACATAGTCAAAGTATGTTTATTGGCCCACTATTCACATAGAGAACCTCATAAATTGTATATAAACACATGTACCTGTACTCACTGTGGTTTATAAGGCTTTTGATCAGGGATCCAAAATACTTCACAACTGTGTGGATCACTCATTTTACAGGTAAGCCCTACATTTTCCCACAGCAGTTCAAAGGGACTGAATTTTGATATGCCTCTTCTCAGAACTGCATTTGAAGCAGAGATCTGTTGGCACTGAGTAGGATCCAGTGAACAATATGATCACACTTGCACTCAGATACTTAATATACATGAGCATATTATGTGATATATATAATTTATATATATAAAGTGATAATATAATGTCTGAAAAGTCAGAGGAGACTAAGTACTTGAAACATTTTGTATTGTATGTAAGGTAAGAGAAAAGGCTTTTAGGGAAGTATAATAATAAAAAGAGTTAATTGATTGTGATTCTGAAGTGTATGGGTAACAAAGTACTATTTGATTAAAAAAGCCTTTTCTATTACCTTAAAGACTCATTTAAGAAGCTCCTGGATGCCTTTGCCTGGAAAACTCTTTAATCACAGCCTATAAATTACCTCTGAGATAAAGAATGCATTGCTGTAAAATGAGCATCCTTTTTGATTGCCTCCTGAAATGTTTTTATGTCACAATTTCAAGGAAAGAAATTTAGCTAGATTACTCAAACAAAAAGAAACAAATAAACAAAAGAGAAGCCAATCTACTTCAGTACTGTGCCATACAGGTTTATACAAGTTACAAGACACTGGTACTGCTGTATTGTCTTCTTTTAGAGGAGACCCTTGTGGACCAGGTCCAACCAATGTGAGCAGAGACACCTATTTGAGCACTTATTTGAAGGCATTCTTCATAAGGTGCATTACTTTTGGTATTTCTCTTTGCAGTATTTATGAGAATGTTGCCAAAATATGACTTAAAAAGAATTTTTGAGGCAGCATGTTAAAGGATTCATTCCTTGTAGTATTGCAAATCATATGTCTAAACTGCACAATATAGAAAATCAGGTTTTTACCTAATTTCCTAAGATTAAAACAGTTTAAACAGCCTAAGACTAAAATAGTCTAAAAAATTTCCTCAGACAGTAAGTCTGAATTAATTTTCTATAAACTTAGTAAAGAAATAATAAAGGTTTCAAAGACAAGTGAAAATATTTGTTGATCACCTCCTAATGGGAAAACCTTACCAAAAGTTACTATATTATAGCTAGGAACAACAATAGGTAACATGCTTTTGGTTATTTTTTAATTTAATTTTAGGTTTTTTGACAATTCATGTGTTTCTAGCTGTATGTAACTCACAAGAATTAACCTTCCTACACTGTTAAGTTTACATCTCTTATCTAGAGATCAGAGATATGCCATGGAATTAAAACCCTCACTGTTCCTACAGCCAGGTTTAATCAGCAGATAAAGATTTGCTCTGAAGTCCTTGGGCACAGCTGCTGAGGCCATGTCAGCAAGAGCAGCAAACCCAGGCTTCAGTTTTTGCATTCCAGCACCACTTCTCAGTTCCCTGGTGTGTGAATTATGCCACCTCAGAGCCCCCTCACAGTCAGCACTACCATTTTTTTCCCTCCCCAGCAGGAAAAAACTCATGAAGGAAATGGGTAAGATTTGGTAATGACAAGCATGAGAGATGTATAATAATGTGGTAAAAGACAGACACTTAGGCTCTGCATGTGGGCTGCCTTTCCCCATTACACAGTCCCTGCATGTTTGGCTTGTTTTTCTCTAAAATGTCCTCCATTAGACTGATAACTTTTCAAAATGCCTCCAATGGATTTTTACATGGAGTGCAGCACTTTTCGTTTCCTGGGCAGTGTGCAAAAGAGATGCAATACTCTTGCAACTAATAAAACAGCAGAATTTAAAAATCCTCTGGGTGAGGACTGAGGAGAGAATTCATTGTTTCAGTGCAGCTGTAAAACTCCCGTGGAGGTTCCCCCCTTTCCCCCCCAGGAGGCCCCCGGAGCAGGTGAACAGGCTCAGAACTGGCTGCCTGCCACCCCGGAGCCCCCAGAGCAGGAGGGGCTGGGGTCATGCTAATAATGGGAATGGATGTGATGGGGGCTTCCTGCACAGAGCTCTCCTCTGCTGATACAATGGTCTATAAACTGCTCCAGCTGGGGCACAACCTGCCTCGGGGCTGATCTGTCCTCTGCCTGAGCTGCAGCCACCATCAGCTCCCCCATACATGAAACATTTTTCTCTATGTTGCTTTCTCAGTCTCAGCTCCTTTGCACTGATGAATCCAACCCTTTGTCCATTTTATAATATCCCAACCACCGTGATGACCAGGGACAAAATGTTTAAAAAACCAAGTTAGTAAAACAGAGACTGTCAAATTGCTACTGCAATAGTGATTTTTACTGGGGAAAGAAAAAATCCCAGCTGTTTTGTTAGCGAGTAATGCATTAACTCCCTGCTTTATCTCTGCAGATTTCTGCTGGAAGTGATGCTGAGGGAAAAGCAGTGCCTGTCATTTCTAAGTTCTAGATGTTACTGCTAACATCTGGCATATGCACAATAAGCACTGGGAAATTTTCACCTTTGTTCACTTCAGCATCTTTGTAAATCTTGTTTTCCTTAATATGCACTTGCTTATGATACAGAAGAGTAAACCACTGCAAATTTCACAAACCCCTCTAGAGGGATTTGGGGGATCTAGGATGTTTTAATGTATTTAAAATGGTTTGGTGTTTTGCTTCATTAAGCAAGCTCCCTCTAGATACGCCCTACTTACAGGGAAAAATGCACCAGAAACAGGGTTTTTCGAGGTTTCACAATCAGAAGCTAAGGAAGTTTTGCAAGGTGGTGTGAATTTCCCCTGTGACCTGTTTTGAGGGAAAGGGCTGCTGGGCACAGTCCAGTCAGCTGGAAACCCTGCAAACAGCCTTCATCTATGCTGTGCTTCCAAGGGGAAAATCACTGCAAGGAAAATTGATTTTAGGGTCATTCACCCTCAGTGACAACAACATATTTTGGCCCACCCACACAAGGAGTAAACTGCAGTCCTGCTATTCAGCCACTCTTTAGCCCAGGTTTACTACACTCCTCATCTGTTGTGCAGTAATCCCTCATTTCACTGAAATAAAATGGACAAGGTCTAAGTGAAAACTGCAAGGAAAACTCTAAATCTGAACTGTCTGACCATGACACGCTGTTTCCAATTGTGATTTTCAAAGCCAAAAAAAAAAAATTAATTAATGATTAGAGGTAGAAGATTTTTTACATTATAAGCTATCAGAGAGCAGGTATTGTAACTATTAAACTGAGAGGGAAATAAATTTATAGAAGTAACAGTCATTAAGCTGTTTAGTTGATTCATATGAGTATGACTCTGACTCAAAGCAACATGGCTCTGAAAAGAACAAAGTAGTCCTGAAGAATGACAAAGGTGACCACTATTCCCCTCTGGGAATGAGGAAGACGTGGACCAGATGATTTGCTGAGGCAGCCTCCATTGCCTGGTCCTAATTTCTGACTTGCTGTACTTAGATCTTTATGAATTTGTGGAGCTGGACTAAAAAGTTAAAAGATTTTGTTGATTAAATTGTCTTCAAAAAAGATGCTTCAAAGGATTCTTATACTATTATTTAAACTAAATTATGGTGTAATATTAGCTGATTAAGACAAGACTTCAAACTGAGTAATTTCCATCAGCTGGACATAACAGTAGTTAAGGAAATAATGACTAAATGGATAGCACCTGATGCAATTCATCATAATGTGATGTGGCACAATGGAAAAAAAGGACTTTTTTTTTTTTTCCAAGAGGAAAGAAAAAGGAAAACCTGAAGATTAATTGGGGTTTGGGGCTATTTTTTTCCTGAATCATTCCTGCCCATACTAGTCAATCCTTTTAATGCAGCATCTCAGCATCTTAAATGTTTTAATGCTGTTTTCCTTAAAGGATATAAACCAGTTTTTTTAAATTACACTGTCAGTTCCTCAAGGGACAGGATGGCTGGTGTTTTACATACCATTCCTAACTCAACAGGACTTGTACCCAATGTTCTTAGAAACCAAACTCACTCTGAGTAATAACAGATAGAAGAGAACAAATGCTTTGAAATTAGTTTGTTTTCTGAACAAAAACTTAAGACCACATAGTTTAAATCTTCATATATCTTCTAAGGAAGAAAAATTCAAATTGGGTTTTTTTGCTCTTTAAATTGTATGTTACAAGATAATTAAGTATTTTCATTTTCTGGGAATAAAAAAACAAGCCATCCTCTGTGATTATATCTGTAGAAGGCTCAGATGTGCAGGAAGGCTCAGCTCAGGGGTTTTGAAAGCAGGGATTTCACAGGAGAAGGTGAACAAACCTTTGTTAGCACAGGCCATCCACTTCAGGTTATCAGCAAATGCAGCTTCTCTTCCAATCAGATAGGTAAAAATACGGACCTGAAAGTAAAATGCAGAAGATAAATCAATTAATGCTGCATTTAAAACATATCCAGTGGAACTTCTGATACAGATGTGTAGTTCATAGGAATTCTAAAAAAGTATTACTGGTTAAGCAGTACAGTAGGTTTAAAAAATATATATTTCTGCCAGTAATGTCTTCCTAACAAAACATGGCTTTTGTTCTGTGTAATAGAATGGTTGATCTTTTTGAATGTGTTTAATATCTGACCTTTAACTACAGTTATGCTTAATGGTAATTAAGAATAAATAAAAACCATTGGAGTACAAAATGGTATATTTCAGACAAATCTGCTCTGCACTTATGAATTCAGAAAATTGTTATCATAGAGGGGAAGAGGCACTTAACTAGCAAATACTTCTGTAGATAAAGAATTTGCAACACCAGGCAAGCAAATTCCCCCATTGTCAACACAGGGACAGGTACTCAGAGGTAGCACTTCAATATCTTTTAATTCATTTTCAAATTAAACTTATAATTTTTTGCATTAGCATTTTTCCTCATTCGCAAATGGTAATATTTGTGAAACATACCAACTTTATACTAAGTTCCCATAGGTTGTTTTTTTTTCCCACAGAAGTAGTTTTAAAATACTCTGAAAGTCTCCCTCTTTACTGTCAGTTGTGACATCCTATTTTCTCACTGCCTTTTTATCCATTTTCTTAATGGCCACATCCTGTCTCCAGGCACACACAGTGCTTTGTGTTATCATCATGCCTAGAGACCAGATTCCAATCACAAAACTTTTCCCAGTCTCTCAAACATAAAATATGCACAGAACTGAATTGTGATTTATATGGTTTAAAAAGTCTACACACTGATGGTGTAGTGTTGCAAGCCTGAGTCCAACAGTCTGCATAATCCAACCCTAAGACTCTAAAGAACACAACATTAGACAAAAGAATGGTGCTTTTATACTTTGTTGATTACTATGAAAGCATTAATAAAGAAATTCTTTGTTCTGCAAAGATACATGAAAATGCACAGTGAGATTTATACTCTCAAAATACAGCATAAATCACTGTCATGTTTTATCTTCCTGCAAATGATGCTTGAAAATAGCCTATGATGAGACTGAATACTCTGAGAGATTTATATTTAATGATGGGCTTTAATCTATAATGAATCAAACTAGACTGTGTTCCTAATAAAAGGAGACCAGCCTTATCTAAATAGATGAGCAGTAAGCATGATAACAGGCACAGGCAGCAAAATAACCACAAAAAATAAAATTTCAGCAACCTGGTAGCATAGATCATCATGAGGAATGGGCTGTCTCTGGGATATTGCTGCAAGGATTTCAATGATTTCTTGCTGAGTATATTTTCTATATCTAGTTTACTTAGTAACTAGCAGTTTTGCTAGAAAATACTTTAAGCATGATAAAAATACTGCTAATTGTAATTACTTGAAAAAAATAAAGGAATCTATAAAACAAAGAGCTAGAAAGTGAGTGATCCAAATTTACGAAGTGCTGTCTTCTTCCCTGTCCCAAGGTATTGTGCACCTTTCTCTACACGTTTTCCATGGTACATGTTATACAAATGATGTTTACCATGGTCAGCATGAAGTAAAGTGTCCTTTATACAGTGAAATAAAAGTTACACTATAATTTTAAAATACCCTTTCTATATTGCTCCTGAATTAATAGAATGACTATTATTCATGGTAGTATTGTAAGGAAACAGCCATGACAGGATCACAGGAAGGTATTTTAGCTAAAATTAAAGCCACTGGTACTTTTAAGTTTTCCTTCTACGTTGACCTTAAAGACACATTAATAGGTATTGCAAATATTGTTTAATACTTCATTCAGAATATCCTCAAGAAAAATCCTCAAGATCAGTTCTGATGGAAAAAAATTCTGATTATTTCTCTACTTCTAAAAGTTTCATTTGATCAGGTCATTGAACCCATCAGTATAAACTTGATTCACTGTGAGCTTGCAATTAACCACACACTGCAGAAGTATCACAGAATCACAGCATTAACTGTGCTGGAAATGACCTTTGAGATCATTGAGTCCAAGCTGTGACCCAGCCCCACCTTGTGGGTCAGACCATGGCACCGAGTGCCACACCCAGGCTCTGCTTAAACACCTCCAGGGATGGAGATTTCACCACCTGCCTGGGCAGCCCACTCTGATAAAACAAAGATTTGGCATTTTATTTTCTGCTTTCAGAGACCACGGCAGTGGCTTATGTAATAAATGATTAGAACTGAAACTTACATGAATAATTCTACATTCTAAATCCTATTTTTTAAAACAAGCTTGGTTCTGCACACATTTTATACTAGTTTTACTCTTCTGGATGGGTATTCTGTGTGATAATTCTGGATTCATGATAACAATAAACAGGAAAAAAAGTTACTGTGGCCACAGATTTCTTTACTGCAGATACATAAAAATATAGCTCAGTCAATATTACAGAAATACTACAGTAATTTGGCAGGATAAGTTCAAACCACTTCAACTGCTGTCCATGGATGAGATCTTGCAGTGATGTGCCATGTATGGTGCAAAACAGGACACACAGCACTGTAATAACCACTGAAATTGTAATTGTACATTTATTTGACATGAGGGACCAGGTTTAATATCCATCCATACTCTCAGATCCCAGGCAAGGTACATGTTGATAGGTAAAACTGTTAACAGTGACCACCAAATTTTTTTTTGTATATGTGAGGCATATGGGAAGTGTGTCAAATCAGTCCTGCTCTGCAAAATGATTGCATGAAGTGTTTATTTTACTCAAACAATCCACATATAGCACTAATATTAGTAGTCTGCTGATAAATTTGTATAGTACTGAGGCATATGATTGCAATCTCTGTAATAATAGACGAGGAAATATAAGGCATCTGTCTCATTCTGATGCTTGTATTGGACCTTGAAGAAAATAACAAAACAGAAGCTATTAGTTTCAAGAGGTATGTGCACTGTGCAGACACACACTGATGCACCTATGTTGGTATCTTATGGTACAGCATAATGTTAGGACACTGAATTTACTCAGTCTCCCTTGACTGAAACATTCTCTCCATATGGATTCAAAGGAATTTTCAAAGTTGTTATGGGCACATCCCAGAAGATCCAGTAACAACATTTACATAGTCTACATATGCTCTGGCTAACCGAGTATAAGCCAAATGAGAAAAACACCTCAGAATATCCAAGTGCTGTGACTGAATCAAGAGACCACTTCCATCAGAGAAGGAATTGGGCAGAGGGTGTAAGTACCTCTCTGGCAAAAAACATTATAGAAAGAGAGCCCTTCAGTTCTGGGGAGTTTTGAAAGCTTTACAAGATACTTGAAAGAGACACCTGAATCAAAATAGTTTCTGTTTCTGACCTGCAAAGTATTCTATTCACTGTATAAAGGATTATCATGACCTGTTAGGTTTGGAGAAAGAAAATATTCTCAGGCAGATGCACTAGTCTTGAATTTCTATATCCTGGCTGCAAAACTGAAAATTGTAGATGTCAGATTCACTGAACAAAAAGCAAAGCTTACTCCAAGAGCAAAAAACTTTAACCTTTAACCTTTTCAATTATACTTGCTGCTTCTGCACAGTAGGTGCCACAGACTGCTATTTTTAAGCCAATGTTCACAGAATATGGAGTGAGAGCTGAAAGAAACTGCAAGGACAATGGAACTAGAAACTTTAGCAGAGCTTGTGACTTTCTCACTTCATATTTTTCTGAAGCAAGTGTTGAATGGCAAAGAATACCATTTGAGATTGATGTATTTTAATTATATTTAAAACAGCAGCTGTGGAAACTTCCCATATGTTACCTTCTTATTATGTCTCATTCCTGACCTGGAAGGGTCACTTGCTGGAAAGAGACTCCATTCAGTTCCTCTTCTCACTAAAAGATTGCTGCAAAAGCTCAAATGGTTCCAAACTGTAGAATCAAGTTCATTTTATGCAACCAACTAATTTCAACAGTGCATTTTATGGTGGTTAGCTTCTGTGTGCAGGACTGTGGACTCTGCTCCAAACCAGTAGTCCATAGTAATTAGTGAGAAGCACAAAATATCAGCAGTTGTCACAAGCTGTGTTGGCATCTATTCCAGTCTACACAGCAGAATTAACCAGTATTAAGGCATCAAACCTCCAAGCTCAGTAGTTCAGACAAACCTGAACACAAATCTTACACAGAGTAAAACACCTAAATCAAAAGCAGCTATATAACTGCATATATTATTGGTCATTTTATCTTGCTTTCTCTCTGGTTTTCCAGTCTCTGGTTTTTCACATTTTTGCTGCCTTACCTTAGCACAGATCATGGTTTGGATAAGGGGTGGCTCTCTGCTCATTGTTGCAGCCCCTCAAATTTTGAAGAATAAGAGAGTATTGTTAGTAAGTTCCTTGCTTTTACAACCAGGGAATATTCTGAAGTTTTAACCTTTAAACTCCAGACAGAAGGTTTATATAAAATCTCAGAGATGCATACACTCAAACACTAGTGAGGAAAGCTAAGAATGATGACTGAAATGACAGCTATTTCAGTGCTAACCACTTCATCTGAAATATCCACTTAAGGGTTTCATCCATTATGTGTGGGCCAACCTGCAGTCCCTGAACTGTCCTCACCTCTGGAACGTCACTGAGCTGCCAGCACAGGGAAGGGAATAGGGATCTTCTCCCATCTCTGTGAAACAGGACAAGTCAATCTGCAGGATTCTACACAATGGAACTGTGAATTCACATCTTGGTGCCAAACAGCTGGTAAAACAGTATTTCCAGAAACTTGAAATACTGTGTGGGAGGGGAAATGGGACTTCTGCTTGAAGCTGACAGTGCAGACCTCTGTTTGCAGCTGCAAACTATTTCATGGACACCTTCAGCAAAACAGTCTTTCCTTTCTGGCTCAGCAAGAAATAAAAATAATCCTGTGGCAAAAGCTACGGAATTTAAGTGAGATATACGGACAAAATTCAAGTTCCCATAGTTATGATCTATGGTGGTCCAGGAACACCTCAGCTATTCTCTGCATGGAGGAGCAAATGGACTGGCTGGGAACAATGGGTCAATGTGAGACCAAGTTATTGTCTGAACTCCTAAGCAGCCTCACAAAAAATAATTGATTTAACTGTTACAAGGGCTCTCAAGGTGAGAGCTCTCAAGACAGCTTTTCACAGGCACCTCATGCTTCCCACCCAACATTACACTGTGCCTGTCATCACTTCCAGATTAGTCTTCAATGTCACTCTTCACATAACCTCATCCTCCTAGTCTCCTCTCTCCAGAACCCTTTTGTACACCTCACCTCAGAAGACACCAGTGGGAAAAGGGGGAATTGATGCTTCTGTTGGTCCCTGTGTTAAGCAGATGGCACATCTTCCCCACATTTTCCTGGGAAGAACAGTCTGGATGCAGCCATAAAGGATTGTATGAGAGTCATACTGGATGCACTCATCATAATCAGTAAGATCCACAGCAAAAAAAAATCTGAACAGGCCCCAGGTCTTTGCCCAAGAAACCTTTCCAAATCTAAAAAGGGAAAAATGTTGAACTTGTGAAATATATCAATGTGATATATACAATAGGTACTAACTTTGACTGACACACACACAAATCAATCCAAAAATAAACACAAATTCCAAGTGTATGCAGTGCATCTGATTGTTGCAAAGAGCATAATACACAGGGCAGTGAATAGGGACAGGAAAAGAGAAATAGAAATATAAAGTCAATTTTGAACCTTCAATTTATCTCTAAATGTTTTCATAATTTTTTTTTATCTTCAGTTAATTTTTTATTATGAAGTAGTAAAAAAAAAACAAACCACAAGCAAACAACTTGAGGATCTATTTGTATTGGTAACTTAACAGGAAATTCCATTAAGACAATGATCTAAATGAGCACAGAAAACTCTACTGAGGAGGGGTGCAAAGCCTGTGATGCAGCATGAGACAGCCCTACCTCAGTATCTTCTGTCCTATTAGAGACCTTTGCCCTGTGAGGTGCTGAAAGCCTCAACTTACAGTGCACTCAGAGCAAGGAAACCATGAAATTGAAGACATTACCTCATGAAATTGAATCCTGAAATGTTAAGTTACTCAAGTAAAAGGTTCTTCATTGTTAATTTTCCTCCTGCAATATTCAAAATACCTCTTTTGGGAAAGTTTACATTTATACATTCCCTCATGTTTTTTCCTTTCTGCAATTGCACACTGTACCCAGACAATTTTATAATAATGTTTTGCATTATAGTGATATTGAAAGTCCATACATTGTACCCTAAAAACTGATGGGACAGTAAGCAAAAACAAACCCCAAATAATTGAAATGTCTACGTCACTGAAAAACAAGATGTTGTAAGTAAAGACTGCAGGAAAAACACTCATCAATAAGCTGAGCCCTGCTTCTCTAAACATTCACCTCCAACAGCTCTTGGCATAGACCTCCCTCAGAAAATTCATGCAGGGGAAAAGGAGATGAGTGGTGCAGTTAATCCTTGAGGTCAGGGGACAGCAGAACTGTCACACTCACCTGTGAGGAGCATTTCTGGATCTGCTCTCTGGGTCTAGGGCAGCTGGGAGTTACTTTTGGAAAACTCAAACAAGCTACATGTTTTACATGACACATCAAGTGAGGATATTTCTTCTAGCCTTGAAAATGTGCTGACATGCCTTGCTAATTTACAGAAAATTATAATGCAACTGAGGATTTACAAGGAATAATTTCCCACTGTGAAAATTCACCTAATACATAAGAAATATTTCTAGCAGGGAGAGATGGGATTATGCTGTTTTACACTGTGCAAGGACAGAGGAAGTGATGAGAAAGTGTCCATCTCAAGGCATACTAGCACAGGGCTGATTGTTTCCCTAAAAGGCTTTAATGATTGATAGAGCTGTGAAAAAAACCAAGATGGGATTTTTACATGGGACACAAGTTTTAGCCATTTTACACATCCTCAATTATTGGTCACACAGCACTGAATAAGATCAGTTCCTTCACAGGTGGCACAAACAGCCCAGAAGAAGCTTAACAATAAATAGTATGTAAAGATGTGGCAGACCAAATAGGTTTAATGGTATTAAACAACAATTTAAGAGTTGGTATTTAAAAGCAAAATACAAAATTTTCACAAAATAGGTCTAATAAGCATGCAGTCCTTTCTAGCTCTTTCCTGCTTAGTGTGCAGCACATGTTAATGATGCCAAACAGGCAACCAATAATGCACTAACTGTGGTACAACAATGTGTGGCTTGAATGCACTAAATTCTTCTTAGCAGTTGAACAAGTCAATTCAGCAAAGCCAATTTTCACAGATTTTGAGATATTAAACCTTTTGGCTAAGACCATGCCTAGGAAATGACATCCCAAAGACTACTCTTCAAAGAAACCCAAAAAACCTGAGATTACCCCAAACCAGCTTGTTGCCTTCAATGTAACTTCTATTTTCATAATATATGAAAATAGATATAATATAATGTAACTTCTATTGTCATGAGCTATAACTGTAACAAATTACTTTGAGCCCAATGGGTTGTGTTATAAATACTTCAGATATATACAGTATGAATAAAATATTTTTAGAGCACCTTCAAATATTGTGTACATACTACAAATTATTACTGAAGAACTATTTTAGAAATATTTTCCTGAACTTTTTAAAAAAAATTATTTATCCTGCTTTTTGTATCATTCAACTGGTACATCCAACCATGGTAGAATGACTTCAATCACATGGAGTATAGGAGGGAGAGGAAAATTTTAACTTGCTTTTTAAACTTTCAGATGTTACCTGATGTCAGTTTTCTGTCATAACAATGTTACTATTTCAAAGTAAAATGAAGCAGATTTATCAGAGCTAGGAACAAATTCTATGCTATCATCTGAAAAGCAAAGGAAATTTTTGATTCCATTCTTGATTTGCAAGATTCCAGGTCAGTCATTACAAACCATTAACAAGTCAAGCCTAAATTAACTACTCAAGCATAATTCGACTATTCCTAATATTGACATTCTTCAAAATCCTGGAGGATTTGCTGAAACGTAGAACATACATTTTCTTCCTGAAATACATTTTCTTCCTGCAAAATAGCAGCCTAAACAAATTAATTTGTCTGAATGGAGAGAAGGGGCAGGGATTAGAGCAGAAACCATGACATAACCAACTTTCTTGGATCTAACTGAAGCTCCTGTGGAAAAAGCAGGCTAATCTGCAATTTCTGCTACTACTCTACTCAACTTTCTTGCATATCAACTAATTATTTTGCAGGAATCCATGAGAAAAGATCAAAATCAGACTAAATTCTGAGTAAGCAAATACTGCCAATGTCTCCACTTCTGCTATGACACAGTTCCAGGATGTAACACAGAACAATGGTAACTCATTTACAGTGTACTTCACCATGCATGGTGCAGACACAGATTAGAGGATGACATAATGGATAAAGCACTGGCCTCTCACCCTTGGGATTTTTTTCAGCCTGCAGTCCTATCAGATAATGGCTTTGGCAATCCCCAGTAGTCTCTTTTGGACACTAATCTCCACTACAGAGTCTCTATAATTCATCATATAATTTAATACACCTGGCAACTTTACCACCAGTTCATTCTTTTGTTACATAATGGCCCAAAGTGAAGTCAAGGGTGGTTAATGCTCTGACAACTGGCTATTATCTCCCATAACAGCTGATTTTGAGGGGATTATTGCAGTCATAAACCATTTTATAAAAATTGGCAACTGGGAAAAGCAGTGTAAGAAAATAAGGTGATATTTAGAAGTTTTATCACTGATTTTCTACCAATCTGTAATGGAGTTTCTAGCATCCAAAAAATGCTGGAGAGGAAACTTGAGATTAAAGCTACAGATCATGAGCCAAGAATCTGAGGCCTGAACAAGCTGACAGTCAGAAAGGTTTGATTATTTTGAGGTTACAGATGCCTTTTGTCTCTTTTTTTTCTGTTAAATATACAGTATACTGCTTCTTTATTTTATCTCAATTATTTGTCCACCTCTTCAGTTTATCAGGATTCTTCCCTCTTCAGTTTGAAATACTTCACCACTTTTGGTACTCCAGTTTTAGACCCAGAGCTTTGTTCACAAATGAACAAGGGATTTCACTGCTATCCAGACCAATCACTGAGGGTATAAGTGACCCAGGAGAGAAGACAAAAGAGAGCTGCACTCAGTTTAAGGAACAAGAAATCAGCTCACTCAAACTGTGGGAAAGCATGGGAAGATGAGCAGTTGAGGATCCAGTCTCAACTAAAATGGCATTAACACCCAGTCAAACAGGCAATAGTACCAAGGTACTCATAGTCAAGGGAATTAGCACACACAGCTCCCACTGGAAATAAGTATGGGTCCTGCAAAGTGGTAAAAAAGCATCAAAAATTTCACCAGACAAAAGTTAACAGAATGTAATTTTTGTTTGGTAAACATCAGACTGTAGAAGGATAATTTTAAAAGGTGTAAGGTGCTTCTGGGCTCTCTGGTACATCACAGCTACATCTGGGCAATGTCATTTTGTGTCATGCAGGTGTATAGCAACAGTTGGATGCCTTATATTTAATCAACAAAATTGCTCTATAGACTAAATTTCACACAAAAAAAATCATTAAAATGAAGTCAGAGAAATTCAATCCATAGCCACTCCTGCTCTGACCAAGAGGCATTACTAAAATGTCCAGTTTAATAAAATACAATCCATTTGCAGAAACTTTACAGGATTGTTTTGTAGTAAGATTCTGTATTTCATGGCTCAGAATAGCTGTCTTTTTTCATGCAGGCTTGAACTGAGCAAGTTTTCCTCCAGTACAAGGAGATGTAAATCCCCCTGGCCTGTGCTTGGAACCAATAATTTTAGGAAAAAGTCACTGTGGTGCTGATCTCCACTCTGGAAGCCTATGTTTGGTTCTGTACAGCTGATTTTATGATAGATTTTATACTGAGTTCAGCAGCAGAAGTTTCATGTTCCAAGAATCCAACTTGCAACAGGAAGATTTTCATAATGTAGCACAGGACACTGTATGAGGTCTTCTCAGAGAATGCAAAGAATTTTGTGAATTGTAGATGAAACAGAATCATAGAATTCGAGTTGGAATGGATCCACAAGGATTATCAGAGTCCAAGTACTGAGCTGCACAGGACAGCCCCAAGAATCACACCATGTGCCTGAGAATAAAACTGAAGACTTACAAGAACAGGAAAAAGTTTGTGCATAGAATTTTAGGATTACTTTACTTATTTATTGAAATATAAAATCAGCCAAAGCAGAAGAATCTGTAACTGCAGATGCTGCTGTGATGGAAGAGCAGAGCCACTGTTTGGCAAACTCTGGTAGGAATGAGTGTTTATTGTTGGACTTCCTGTGAGTAGAAACACTACAACCTCTTCAAGAAAATCCTTCTGAAAATGCTGAGTTAGTGGATAGAAAAATGAATGAGATTTTACACGAAACCTGTCTGCTATGCTGAAAAATATTTAATCCTTCAGACACTATGTATATACACCCATGAATTGTTTCAACCTTCAAAGTGCTACAGCAAGAACATAAAATAGACATGAAATTCCTTTGTCTTGACATTTTAACCAACTGAAGGCAATTGCTGCTCAGACCGTCACAATATACCAGTCAGTATTAAAATTGCTATGCCTTTAAGTTTATCTTTGATTAAAAATTAAACGTACTTCTTCTCTATAATTTTTGTAGCCCTACAGCATCCATGTGTTCTCACAGTTAAGTGAAGTCAAACTAAATATTTAATACACCATTCTAATTAGCTACAAACTATTACCTGATTTAAGTCTGTAAATGAATGTGAAAAGACTCTGGAGACCTAATGTTAACCTTCATCCACTCCAGTTATATGAGAGAAATTACAGGCTCTAATTAGACTCTTTAAACTGCAAAGAAATAGAATTTTCATAACCAGCTTATTAAAAGACGAAGACCCCCTTGGGACAGGGCAAATTGCTTCTACCCTGATCCCCTTATCCTTGTACAACACCATACAGAAGACTCATGTTGTCTGACTTGCAGCTCATATTTCTCCCAAATTAATGAGCACTCAAATTATTCCAGCTGCCCCCTTGGCACGGGGAAAAATTGAAACTCCGTGGCTGCCAAGTGACGTGAACAACCCAGCTGCTGAATAAAATGTGCTTAAGGCCACACAGCTGTCGAGGTGACTATTTACATTAAAATGAGTCCATGGATACAGAACAAATGTCTAAAGACAGAGACAGTGTGCAGCACTTTGTTTAACCCTTGAATTTAAGCAGGTCACCAAAATTTGCAGTGTCATTTATAGTCTAAAGGTAAGTGCGTGGTCTTTTGACCTTATGATTTGTTTCTTCCTATTTGTCTAATCTTGGAAAAATTCTGATTTTCTTCTGCAAAACAGGTAAATTTAGAGGAATCACATTAAAGAGTAGAATTCACATGACAGAAAGGACAGCTGATTTTTTAAAACAACCCTACTTGAGAAAAATACAGAAAGTTTAACTCTATCTCCTGCTCTCCAAACATGTGCAGTGTGACAATAAGCAGGAACTTTGAAGCAGCAGAATGGAAAATGATACTTGCAGAGAATTCTCAAATATCTGTAAGAACACAGACTTGTGGAATCAAAAAGAGACCATTACATTTTTTTGCCTTAACCTACACAGGCTGCCAACTCACTTCCACACAAAACTGAGGATACCAGGTACCATCTTTAAAACACTAAATAGTGTAAGAACTCTATTCTGTAGGAGTTAACTGTACTCTAAAATACTCCAGGATGCTGTGATTCATAGACCACATTTTAGATGTTTTATAAACCATGACCATATGCCAGCTGACCTGAACAGCACTGTGCCAGCTGAACATATACCTTGGAATAATAGGGGCCAGTGCAAAGTTCCTCTTTACTAATCAGGATTACTTGGCCAGAGGATGCCTTGGATCTAGGACCATATTCTAAATTCAAATTTTTACAGTCAAAAACATTTGCTTTGTTCAGCAAGTACATGTGAGGCCCAAGCCATAACAAAATGTGTATGCAAGCAAATCCTTACAAGAATTGTACAGAACCCAACTGTAGGGAAAGTTCAATTAGTCAAAGATTTATTTATTTCAGCCTTCACCAGACAGTTTAATTTGAGTAGTTACTATGACACAAGCATTTTTAACTATGGGATTAGGAGCTGAGGTCATATTTGGAAAAAATGGTAGATAAGTAATATGTGTTTCAATCAGTGAAGCCTGATGATATCTCCCATGTATTGTTGGAGAAGCTAATGAAATAATCTTTAAAATATTAGTGAATATTTTTTAAAATCTGTGGGTAGCAAAGGAAATGCCAAGGACAAGAAAAGGGAAACTTGTTTTTAAATATTTTCAAAACCAAGGAAAAAAAATTGTAGGATCACTTCCTAAATTTTACTACCCAAAAAGACACTAGCAGAAGTGATTAAACTATTAATTCACAATCATATACAACACAATAAGGTGGAAAGAAATGGTCAACATCAATCTAAGAATGATTCTGTTTGACCAATCTTATTTCCTTTCATAACAAGTGTCTTTTGTACTACACAGGTGAAAAGAGGAGGAGAAAGATATCCTGATAAAATTCTCTAAGTATTTTTAGAAGTATGGCCATCCTCACCAATCCTGGACTCACGGGCAGCATATTATGTGCTCAGTGATGCTGTTTCCCTCTAAGGACTCCAAGCCTAATGAAATGAACATAAGGTAAAGGCACTTCTGAGACAGATGTGCACTCAAGGTGGATTTATTATTGTCATGTTAGGAAGAGAATTTGGAAGAAGGGGAAAGATCTAGCCAGTACCAAGTGCAATTTAATAATTTGATTCAGGATTTAGATTAACAGAACCCTTAAAACTTTGTCAAATGACATGAAGCTGAAAGTCATTCCATGCCCCTTGGAATATAGAATTAAAATGCCAATGGCACCCTGGCCTGGATCAGGAATGGTTTGGCCAGCAGGAGCAGGGAGGTCACTCTTCCCCTGTCCTCAGCAGTGCTGAGGTCACACCTCAAGTGCTGTGTCCAGCTCTGTCCCCTTAGTTTAGGAAGGACATTGAGTGCTGTGTCCAGTTCTGGGCCCTCAGTTTAGGAAGGACATTGAATGCTGTGTCCAACTCTGTCCCCTCAGTTTAGGAAGGACATTGAGTGCTGTGTCCAGCTCTGGGTGTCTCAGTTTAGGAAGGACATTGAGTGCTGTGTCCAGTTCTGTCCCCTCAGTTTGGGAAGGACATTGAGTGCTGTGTCCAGTTTAGGAAGGACAGTCAGTGCTGTTCCCAGCTCTGCGGCCCTCAGTTTAGGAAGGACATTGAGATGCTTGAGGACGTCCAGAGGATGTAAGAAGACTGGTGAACGACTGAGGGAGCTGAGGTGGTTTAGCCTGGAGAAAAGGAGACTCAGAGGTGACCCGATCACTCTCTACAACTCCCTGAAATGTGGTTGTAGTCAGGTGGGGGTTGGTCTCTCAACTGACAGGACAAGAGGACACAGTCTGAAGTTATGCCAAGGGAAATACAGGTTGGATATTAGGAAAAGGCTTTTTACGGAAAGAGTGGAATGGTCTGCCCAGGGAGGTGATGGAGTCACCATCCCTGGATGTGTTTAAAAAAAGACTGGATGTGGCACTGGTGCCACATCAGGTTTAGTTGAGGTGTTAGGGCATGGGTTGGACTTGATGATCTTGAAGATCTCTTCCAACCTAGCGATTCTGTGATTCTATGAGAATTCAAAACAGTATTTGGGAGCAACAAAAACAGTCTGAAAATAACAGGATTAAATTTGTGTCAAATAAGTATTGTCATTAACTTAGTGGAGCACCAGAAACAGATCTAGATTTCTGAAAGAAATTCATTGTGGGTCAAAAATGACAAATTGATGCAGCAAAAGCAAATATCAAATACTTCCTGGATGTTGCCCTAAAAGAAATGGCAATACATACTTGACATGAATGCAAGATAAAGGAAGTGGTTATTCAGCTCCACCTGTGTAAAGGAGAAATGGAAAAAAGCTTTAGCTGGACTTGGTGTGTACTGCAGGGCCTGAGACAGTTAGAAAAGTCTGTGATAAAGGAGGAAACCTGCATGCACACAAGAACTGGGGGTTTTTTACTTACCATTAGCTATCTTAGTTAATTTTAAAAGCACTATAATGGAGAATGTCATCCAACAGTAAAACACATTTTATTACATCAGGCTACAGACATTAGTTAAATAAAAAAAACCAGGTTTGCTTCATCATTCTTCTTTGACTGCATCCTGAACAACTCATTTAAGGATTTTACCTGAGGGTGACTCCAGGTACTGTGGTTAACCCTTTTACAATGTAAACAAAACATTGAGGGGTTTCACCTGTCAATTTTAATTCATCCACGTTCCAGTATTTGCTTGCTAAACATCAACAACAGCAGCTGAGGTGTTTTTAAAGAAATACTTTGGCTTTTTTAAACCTGATACTAGAGAGAATGAAGACTTGAACTACTGTGGACATTAAATATGAAAGGCAGCCTAGAGAGGTTCATCCTCTGAGTTTGGAACTAAGTTTTTTTCTCTAACGTGACTCACAATGCTCTAAGTCCTGTAACTAATTATAAAATTATGTTCTGTTTGCTCTCTCCATTCTCACTGCTGGTTTTCCATTGTCCAAATCGTCTAAAAGTATGCAGTGATGTCACCATATGTATCGTGGAGAAGAAAAAACAGATGAATACTCTATAAACACTCTTCAGTCTTAAAACATGTAGCCTAAACAAAGGGCTTCCTCCTCCTTCATTTAGGGAAACATGGGAAGAAGGAGAACTGAGAACCAAAATGAGGACATTGAGCACCAGCACACTTACACTGAACCTGCATTTGACATTAAGAGACACAGGAAAGTTAAGTTAGTGGTGAAAAATGGGGAACTCCAAATTTAAAGGATAAAATTAATTCATTTTGCAGGAAGATTTTTGACACCGAGCAACTGATTTCTTTAAAATCTTCCTGACATTCTACATCACTGTATTTATTTTTCCTTCAAGCAATCTTTTCTGAAGAATAAAACAATCTATTCAAAAAGCCCCTTTTTCTGACATTTTACTGCCTCCATCACAATGCCCATTACAAGATCTAAAATCAAATCAGCAGTTCCAAACTCTAATACATTTGTAACACAAGGAGTCATTTTAAATATCTAAAATCCCTCTAATAATTCTGTAACTTTTTAATGCAATATCTTAATGTTGCAGAAAAACTAAGAGACTCTTGGAGTAGGGATGTAAAGACAAAAGAACAGAGTAATGTCCTCAGTGCCAAGAAGACAAGAGAAAGAATGAAAGTTGGAAAACAAGACAAAGACAGGATCAAAGAAGCAAATAGATTACTGCAGAAGGAAGACAGTACTTCTGAGTTATAAAAATTGCAAACTGCACTGAAAATTAGACATTGAGAGCTCTTAGTGTGACGAAAAGAATAAACATAATTAATGCAATGTCAGGCAACACAGGCACACAGTGCTCAACTGAGACACAAACAAAATGCAATAGAAAAGATTTGGAAGTCAAGATATGAGCCTAAAATTATATCTTATTCTCTACGTTACATATATATGACATCATATATCTACACACGACTTCATGGGAGTCATGTGTAGATATATGATGTCATATATCTATGGGAGCAACAAGCAAACACTAAAACACAGAAGAGAGAACAGAACATGTGTGCATGCAAGCTTTCTCTAACAACTGTGCCTCAGGAAAGGGAAAACTAGTGTGCAACAAATTAAGACAAATTTTATTCAACCTTTTAATGAGACAATCAAAAGAGGAAAAGGGGTTATTCAATCAAAGGTAGAATTAGGCTAATTAAGCCAGACAACATTGAACACATGGAATGAAATCCCTGCCCAGCTGAACGTGAGGATCCAGGGGCCCTGCAGTGGGGACAGCTGGCACAGAGGGAGGGTGGATCCCGCAGGATGGATCCTTCACCCTGGCCCGAGGAGACAAGAAATGCAGGTAAGAACCAGAGGGAAAGGAATGGCCAGCTGGGGGCAATGGAGCTCCAGGAACCCTGGCTGATGCCAGAGCAGGAAAACAAATGTAGCTCCACTAAAATTGCTTGCCAATCTGTCCATCATCCCCTTCCTGTTCTTGTGTCCAACTCCACAATTCCTTTGGGTTGGCCACTGCCTTTCCCTCCACAGGAAAAACATTTGGTGTCTGTACTGTTCCCTGTCACCGTCACGCACAGCATTTAAGGACTGCTATATTTAAACACTGATCTGAAATAAAGATATCTGAACTGAGAACAACAGTTATTCTTGAATAAACCCATACATGGAAACTTAATTCAGAGTACAAATTCAGATCTTATCAGTTTAATCTCCTTGGAAGGCATGAGGATGAGGATAAGGATACCTGCATGTGAAAATTCAAAAAAAAACTCATTCCAACTCTTTTTAATAGACATTTCTCAATATGGACACGCTTATCCTGTGGTGCTCTCTTGCTACAAAGATACAACATACACTTGTAAATCCTCCATATGTTCCCTGGAAGGGGGAATGAAGGCAAGGTCGTAGATAGAAAAGCACCTTTATTATTTAGTCCTTGTAACATTTACTCTGACATCAGCCATACTGCTGAAGTGAAGCACATAATTATGTTACCATTACAGTCACTGAAATCAGAATTTGTGTTCTCAGATTTTTCAGGACAACTAATTTTTATTTATTTATTCAAAGTTTAAAAAAAAATTTACTTGAAGATTATCCACTTCAATAAAACTTTATATCTTTTTAAGCTCCACCATGCTGAAATCCAATAAATAAGATAGAGGCCCAATGTTTTACTGAACCAGAACACGTACAAAGCTCACTCAAGTACAGGAATCTCACAGAAGAATAAACACAACTTTCAAATAACAGTGCATTCACTTGAGACAGCACACAGACACTTTCATCCCTCAGTTTATAACTGCCAGCTCTGACACTTCAGATTTCATTTTCAGATCAATCCAGTGGCCCTAATGATGCAGTTTAGAGTGGACATGAAGCACCCACCATAGTCAGGTGACACTTACTGTAAATACATGCCACACACCAATCTGCATGCTCTTTCCAAAACGTTTTTTTGTTTCTTGGAAAGCCATTGAAGAGCTTTTATTGCCAAATGCCTTCTCCAACAGTGCTCCTTTTCCTAACTCTTAACATCATCTTTCAGTGTAGTTGTTCACTGTCAGACATTTTCTAAGGTGAGGTATGTTCCTAGAATTCTGTAATTTCCCATAACAGCAAATTTCCTTAACTAACATTTTTCTGAAAGCATCACTAGAAATAGATGAAGTATATAAATGTAAAGCAAAATTCAGCGCATTCCTTAGACAAGAGATGTACAAGAGGTCTCTAAACGTCCCAAAAATGTTAGTACTGCAGAGGAGTTGCACATGAACTACTAAAGTACTTTCCTTTATTTATTGTGATTCTGCACATGGAGCCACAGTCAGTCATCTCAACTCTCTCCTCAGTCAGCCTGTGCTATTGACTATCTGGGCCACTGTCAGAGGCAGAGCAGGACAAGGCTGACAGTTTGCTGGCTGATGTTGAATCAGGAGAAAGCTCACATGATGCCACAACCCTTGAAGGAAGTTGTCCCTATATGCACTGAACAGGATCTCTCCCCTTTGTGTGCAGTTATTCCTGCATTTGTCACACACATCACTGGCACAGGGACTGCACCAGCTCCCCCAGCTGCAGCTGAGCCCATGCACAGAAAGCTTCCTGCATGGGCAGCCAGCCAGGGAATTGCTACCATTTGTTTCACATGCTACCCTTTCTACCACCACTCATTTTCTCCAAGTCAGGTTATATTCCACACAGAAAAGAATCTTGATTCAGTTCAACAGTACAGCACAAAACAGAATATAATTTCTACATTAACTTCAAAATGAAGGTTGAATCTTTCAATCCCAATAATTTGAACAACGTCTATTTGAGAGTCTCATCAGGATTACTCCACTAGTAAAAGTGTTGGAGCTACCCTGACCTTAATTCAAAGGAGGTTTGCAATAGAGCATTTTACATTAGAAACTCTTGTTCCACCATCAGCCTGAAATTGTCCAGAACCAATGACCTTCATAAAAACATAATAGAAGAGCCTTATTATGGAGACTTTGAGCAAAGTGAGGCCCTCAAACACACACAGACAGAAAAAAGAGTTTGCTGTTCTGCTGGCAACTTAATATTGCTTTAGTTATTTTATGCAAGGATGCCCAAGGCATTTTACTATTACCTATATAATAAAAATGTAATAACAAATTTATAGAAGGCTCAATAATTGGATAGGTGAATTCATTGACATTTTGCCTCAGGAGGTACTGGTTGAATTTTACACCACTCAGAAAACTGACAGCCAGACAATAAAGAATAGTGCAGGGATCTGGGATTCAAAGGCCTAAAATCTGTTCTTTTTCCTGCTGGTAATGTACAGAAAGTGTCTGCATGGGTCTGTCTAAAATCCTATTCACAGTGACTCAGTAAATGAAATGAAATTTTCCCATTTGGGGCTGTATTTTTGTATGAACACTCATTATTACTAAACATCACAGAAACAAAGAATGGTATGAAAAAAACAGAATTTTTGTCTACCAGGAATGTTTGTGACTATCAGAGCAGCATGTGGGTATCAACATTAACCAGTATGACACTACAAGAGAGAAATATATTTTAAGTAGCTGATGCTATTTCTGGCTTACTTCATGCTAACATTGACCCACTTCCATGACTGCTAAATACAACCAAAATAATAACTAATGGGTTTTTAAAATAACCATTATTTTAAAATTGAGATGCAACTTTCTTCACAGAAAAATTAAAAAATACAGTTTCACTTGAAAGTATTTAAGCAAATGAAAATAGTGAATGAAAAAAGTACTTCAGTTGTTTGAACTTTAGTCCAAACTATGCCTAGATACTGGTACTCTGTACTGACCAGTGAACCCCTATGTGAATTTGCTATAAAAATTCAAATTATTGTGCAGTCTGTTGTTTTGAAAGCTTTTTTAAGCAAGCAGTCATGGATTCATGTTACCTTCTTACTGAAATTTGTTTTCAGCAATAATAATTTATCTGTAAATTTTATTTCCATTGAATTTTATAGGGCTACTTTAGCCTTTAAGGTATCTAACAAAGCAGAATTGATCTTGTCATCTGATTACACAAATGTGTGGCATTTTCTTCCTAACTCTTAAAAAGAAATCCTTAATTCAATTGACCTTTCACCCCTTCTTCAGTCTTATGGTTTTTTCCAGGATCTCAAAGCAGACGGTTCAATTTCATCCTGCTCATTGCTTTAAAACTTTGTTTCTTTCCAGTCCATTCTACCAAAATTATTAGCTCTGATTTTACCCACAAAAATTGCAATTGCTGTACTCAGATTTACATTTATCAGGATTGACATTTTCTTCATCTGTTTTTGCACAAGTTCTATTGTTTCACCTTGTTAAAGCCCTTTTTTCTCCACTGAGGTAACTTTCTGTTGACATTCATGATATTTCTGCCCTTGAATACTCAGTAGAATTATTTATTTGCTTAACTGCTTGCTGTGCTGTCCTGGATGGCACAACACAGAACTTCACAAAAAACCAAACCTCTAAATATGAAAATCACAAAAAAAAAGTCTCACATTAGAAAACTACACAAATGCCCTAAGGTCTTTTAGGAATAAAATTCACAGTCAAATTCATAATTCTCAAAAAAGAAGTTTCGTTTCCAAAAGAAAACCCAAGGCCAGATAATCAGGATTTAAATTATGCTGATAGTATAAAGCAAAGCAAGCAATTTTCCATATGTACATTTCATGTCAAATATTTCATGTCAAATTTTACATTATTTCTTCAGGATTAAAACCACCACTGCTATTCCATGCCATTTCTCCCACCTAGCAAACCACAGATTATTTCCATATAAAAATAGTCATTATAGCCATTGATCAAAACATTAATTTATCAATGTGCTTTAATTTACTAACTCCAGAGCCACTTTACAAACAAAATGGATAAGAGCTGATTGTCAGTCCAGGTTTCACTGTTTGATAAAACTACTGAAACAGGTGAATTGTTTATCTCTAAGGGCTAGAGAAATGATGTATGTACTCTTCATTTTTCCTTTGCCAGTGTCTATCTCTTTCTTTAAATAATAAGCCCTTTTTTAACCTTTGATTTTGTTTAGGAGTTTGAGAATCCATATGCTAAAAATGTATTTCTGGCTAAGATTACAATTCAACCATGACATTTTGTCAGGATTTATTTATTTCAATAAAAGGATTCAAAATGTGTTTGATTTATTCAAAGTTAAACTGTGTCTGATCTGAAACTGAAAGAAAAGCTGCATCACCGCATCTCCTTATGGTCTCTAATTAGCAGGGGGGAAAGAATTTTAAATGCTCAACCAATTCAAAAGCTACAAGGTTGAAAAGAAAAGAATTGCTGAAGACTTGGGAGAGTCTGTTTCAATGTTGATTCCCCACCAAGAACTCACCAGCTGGATAAAACTCCTGTGAATAAAATGTTTAGGTTCTGTCTTAACTTACAAACATGCATTTTAAAGCATCCTGTCCTAAAAGATTTAATTGATCTGTCCCCTGTCCAAACAGCAGTCCCCACTTCTTGCATACTTTGGCATAGGTTGTGGGTGCTAAAACTGCACCTTTCATGCTCCTCTCCTCAATCAACACATAACCCATTATAAACATCTCAAAGTCCAGCCTGGCAGCTATCCCAAATGCTCCAATCAAAGACATTTTGTTCAGGTTTATCCATTCAGTGTCAGGTTTATTTTTGTTATTTTTTATGGTGATTTTTGTCTCTGGTAGCTGTAGAGATCTCAGAATGAAATTGGCCACTAATCTAAACTCTACAGCCAGCTATTTATTCATTTCCATAGTATATTAAAACTCGTATGCAAAACTTTGGCTCCACTGACACAGCCTGCATGTGCCACTTCATTTGCAGCTGGTCAGACACCCCAGATGTTGCCCATTCAACTGGGGTACCAGGAAGATAAATAAAATGAACTTATACAGCCAGAACTGCAAAAAAATGTGCAAATTTGGTGGGTTTATTCATCCCTTCCTTTAAAAGAAAGCCAAGATATGCGAAAGCCCAAAGGTTCTAAGCAATGTGTTACCCTGAAAACAAGGCAGGAATAGAAGTCACATCTCATTTCTAAGCCAGGCTCTTCAGTGCCTTCCATTTGTTCAAATACTCTGTGCTTTAAGCATGGAACAGATTTCATATGTAGTGTTTGCAATCCACAAAATTCACAAAACACAACATCTGGGTGAAACCAAGGAGCAGAACACATGTAGACAACGGTGTGAAGTTTTTCAGGAACAAAGTTCCTCACACAAACTCTCCTGAAAAAAATTTTATTTGACTTTACAAGGTAGATTACAGCCACAATGTATCACAGGGGAACTTGAATGAGAAATTTCTCTTAAAATCTATAGGTTGTGGTATCGGGCTCCCAAATAAACTTAGGTAAATATATAGATAGATATGCACAGAATTTTTTGCAGGAAACATATCATTAAAAGACAAAGAAAGTTGGGAAGCTTTCTGCAAAGTAGAAACTTCCTTTCTAGTTGGCAACTACATGTATTGTATCAAATAATTACTCCAAATATTGATCAACAGTGCTGCTTACTTCAGAGACAGCAGGACAAGGTCTTTATATCAGAATTCATAAACCTTGGTCATGAGACTTTGCACAGATAGAGACAAATATTTCATTTAATCCATTGGAATTATTTTCACAAATACACTGCACAAACTCAAATTCTCCACCCAGTCCTTCCTTGTCTGTTCATCCAGAAAGTTTTTCAGGCACATTTTAAGGCCACTCAGCTATATATGCCTGCTATGTACCCAGTTTTTCACCTGCTCTCAAAAAGTTAGAAATGTCAACTGTTCTTTCTGGTTTTATTTTTCCCTGCAAAGAACAAGCAGAGAAAGGCCTTAAGCTGGCCTCAGATACTCTGTATGCTGGGCAGCTGGTGAAGCAGAAAAGGATCCCAGATCCTGCATCACTTTCTGATGCAATCTCTGCATCCTGAGGGGATACACCTTCCAGTGCCTCCACCCCATCATGAGCTCAAACTGCCAGTGATACATGAGCTAATGAGAAATTCACAGGCTCCTGACACACAATTTTGTCCTAAAGGTTTGTTAATGCCACAATATTATTTCTAAAAATTATGTAAATGTGGAAGATTCAAATGGTTTCTCCAATGACTATCCTTCCATCATGAGTATGTGGTGCCAGATTTGATTTCTAGGCACCCTGAGCTCAAAGAAAATTTAGGCAGTTCATGAGGACAGTAATGTTAAAAGGTGTCAGGACTCAGTGAAATTACTTATGGAAATGGCAAACTCACATACAAGTAAACTGACAAGGTCACAAATTAAAATGCTTTTCACAGAAGACTCTCAGAATATTCCCAGTGCACAAGGCTAAGCACATACTTAAGGCTTTTCAGGATCACAGCTGCATCCTAACATAAAACAGGAACAACATCAAAAGATAAATACAACGAAAGTTAAAACTGAATCAGTTGCACTTGGTTTTGTATTTAATGTATGCTTCATAATAATGAGTAATTAATGAACAGTAATTGCATTTCTCTCCAAATTACTTGCTAATTAATTGAATTTACAGTGGACATTAATTTGTGAACATTGGGTAATCTTCTATTGACTGCAGCAATGTTGCAGTATCTTTTGAGATATATCTTCACCTCATTTTGGATTAGTGAGCCACAAGTTTTTAATATCTACTATTAAGGGTTAATAATTTCTGAATAATGCCTTTTAAGAAAAAAGAAGTTGAATATTTAATAATTATATAAGTAAAACCTGTAGGTAATATGAATAAAAAATTTAAAAGCAAAATATGTAAAAGTCACATGAAAGATAAAGAGGCACTATTTTTCCTCCTCTTCTTGTAACTTTACAGATGAAACAGTTCGAAGTATGCAAAAAAACCAGAAATGTAGTTTGAAGGCTGAGTAAAGGCTTAGTACATACCAGCAAGAATCAAACCCACAAATGTTGAAAATTACCTGCCTTTACAGCCTACACCACTTCCCACTACTCTGCAACCCCCCTTCACTCCTTCATCCCACCTTCCCAACGTGACAAAACACTGCTGGCTCAAGTGACTACCTGGTGACCAATTTATAGCTGAAAGAATTAGCCAAAACTACTTTACATCAAATCACAAGAATGTTAGGTTTGAAAAATTTCCTACTATTATTTTATTATCATACAAACAGGGTTTTTTGTTTAAAAACTTTTTAAACAGGTTCCTGTCCGTGTATTTTAGGGAGCCACTAGAAAAGCACAGTTCTCCCTCCACCCTTTATGTGCAAAGTTCCTGCAGGATAAGGCTCCATCAACTACTGACAAGTACCAACCCAGGCACTTCCTTCTGCCCTCTTACTGCTTCAAAATGTCAAGCATGCAATGTAAAACTTGAGCTCTACATTAATAAAGCAGTGAAAACTTCTGATCTGTTCCATGCAGTTTGGGCTGTTTGCTTTTCCTCTCCCTGTGCAAGTTTGCATTATTTTCATCCCTTATCAAGGGAGCAATGACCCCTATCAATTTTTCACTTACTGTGATAGCATCATTACCGTGCACCAACTAGATACTTTCTAGACTACAGGCATTTTCAAAGGTTTTCTCCATCAAAATAGAAAATAAACTGTCCAAGGGGGCAGCAGACCATAAAATCCCAATCTGGACTGTGCACAGTTTTCTAAATGACAGCAGAAAAACAGAGGCTGGAAATTACAGTATCACAGCAGTGGCCAGTGGAAATTACCCAATCAATATCCTGGCAGCTGAGGGAACACAGGGTGCTGAACAGAGAGCATTACAAGGTATTCTGAGTTGATCAGCAAATGCCTGACAGTCTCCTCACAAGTTGAGGAGACTTGAGGCTTGCTCAAGTTCACCCTGTTCATAGATACAGGCTCAGACTGGGCTGAGGCAACACAGAGAAAGGGCTGATAAATCAGCTGGAGAGAGAAACAGCACGTGGCTGCGGCAGGGAAAACTCCAGTGCCACATTCCATGCCAAAGAAGTGAGATGTGGGGCTCCCCCAGTATTGCTATAAATTAATAGAATACATAAACCCTCAAAATCGAAACAATTAATTAAAAATAAATCAAGCTTTGCAGAAAATGCAAAATACTGAAAACTAACAGGAATACCTTCTTAAAGCCTTTGGTCTCAATCAGAACCTATTGCTGGGTTTTGAGGAGAAGTCAACAGAAAGTCAACTATCCCCCTGTAATCTACCCACCAGAGCTGCCTTGTTCTCCAAACAGAAATGAATCTAGCAGTCAAAAAAGGGCCAGAGCAGATTTATGCTTCAGGCAGAGTAGAAGGAGGTGCATGTAAATAGAAATACTCCAGAACTTTTTAATCTAGCAAGGTCAAAGCACAGGAGTAGCAAAAACACTGTAGAAACACAAAGGCAGAGCAGCTGTGAGAGTCAACCCCGGCTCCCCATGGGATCTGCACCAACTCCTGGACACCTGATGATGAAACACTCCCAGCTCTGCCAGGCTTTCAACCTGCCCTGCATGGCCTGTCTGCAGGGCTGCCATTGCTTGTACCCTCAGAAAGCACCCCAAGTCCTCTCCTAAATTTTAAAAAGGATTTGGAGTGGAGACATTGTCACAACAGGACAGCAGCAGATCAAGGTAAATGTGTGATCTTGGCTGCAGCAGGCAGTGCCACCTTCTCCCAGGGCTCAGAGCAGCACCTGGGTTGCTCAGGTAGGGCAGCAGGGCTCCTCCAAAACCACAGCTGGCCCAAGGGAATGCCATCTCTCCTGAGCATTCTCTCTGCTCTCTGCTGTGCTTGTGGCCACCAGAGAACCACCTTTGGCACATGCTTCATCCTTTGGGACTGCAAGGAGAGTGCCAGTGTTAAAGGGGGTCCATTAGGCTGCAAGGTTCAGCAAACTTTAAGATCAAAACCATTTAAGTACAAGGGGTTCCAAGAAGAACATGAGCAATGCACTTAAACAGCTCCACTATCTCCTGGAGAGTTTTCTCAGCTCTGTAATCAAAGCTGCAGTCGTGTTGCACCTCTATCTCCATTATTATTATTATTGTGTAGTCGTTACAAATGGAATGTGATCCTGGCTATATTGCCACTTCATGAATTTCAAACATCATGAATTTATAACTCTCTGCAATGCATTTTCTCTGTAAGCCAGAAATTAAAAAAAAAAAAAAAAAAAGTATTTTGAGGACTTCAGATACAAACATTCCATAAAACTGAACAGCCATTCATTATTGTCGCTATGATCTGGTCAACTGTGAAAATTTCAACGGCGACCAAACCATTCAGAAGATATTTTAGAACACTTAGAAGATGTATTTTATTCAGTTTATCATTAAAACCTAAAGAGGAAAATGCTTCTAATAAAAATGTCTAATATGCACAAAACTTCAGTTGTACAGAGAATATAATTTTTAATTGATGAATTCCAGTGCTCTTTTAAAGAAGACAATTTTCTGTGCGACATTGAGAACCAGAGCATTTCATTCTAGTTTTAATTTTGACATCCCTATTAAAATTTGAAGCATTTGAATTTTGCCATCAGTATAAATATGTTTCTCTTTTTGACTGCATATATATCAAACTGAAAAAATCAGAAACATGAGAAAGAATGATGATAAGCCAAATAAACCATGTGTTTGTCCTGAATATAATTGTAACATTATAAACTAAGGAAGAACAAATACAAATTGAAAAATTCTTTGACAGTGAGCAGTGCTCCAAGTGTTGTACAGAACAGTGGAATTTTGCATCCACAGGCAACGGGCAGCCTGTCCTTTCAGCTCTGAGCACCTCACTCATGAAACTAATTCAATTTGGGCTAATTCAGGAACAGATCCATTGGGACACTTCAAATCAGGCTACTGACAAGAATATGTTGCTTTTGGATAGTTGTAAAGTGTGGATCTTCTTGCTGTATATGAAACTAAAACAAAATCTACCACGAGAACTAAAAGCATTATTTTAACTTAGGAAAACCACAAAAGTATTAGAGAAACAAGTCAATGATTTTGCCGACTGTGGAGAACTAGAAAAGGTTTAAATTATTAAAATAATTATTAATATTTTTTTTCAAATTTTATGTATATTAAAAACTAAAACTAGAATACTCAAAAAATTACTAGAAAGATTGGGGATTCTTAGCAAACTTTTTACCAGCAAATGTAGCAACAAAGTGAGTAGAAAGATTATGAAAACAGATAAATACTGCTGCATTCTATTCTTTTTAGATAAGACAGCCATTCCCTGCAATATCCCCAAAGGCAAGAGGAGTCGTGACTCATCCTTAAGTCTATCCCAAGTCCCCAGAACCTGTGTGTATCAAAATTTAATTTCCACCTTCTTGTAATATAAGAAACCATTGAAAATAATTTCTATATTCCTCTGGTGCTCCATTTGTTGAGTTCCTGATACCTTATTTTTATTTTGCTTATACCCACCCCAGGCTCCAGCAAGACTAGAAAGAGCAGAGTAATAAATTTTCATTTTCAGTAGATGGCAAAGTTACAGGTAATACCTTATGGATGTAACAGTTTCTATAGAAATTACTCCATGAAACATGACAATGACAAAGTCAATGCAACACAATAAGTTTCCAAATTCTGTTTCTTTGCCACAGTACAGCATCACATGGAAAATTAAGCTATTAAATCTATTGCATCACGTAAATATTTTCTTACTTCATAAATGAAGAAATATTGTTTGCCAAAATAGGAAAACATTTTTTCCCTATTCACTTAAGCTCAATCTTTTTCCTACTAAGAATAATTGCAGTTAAGATTGTGAAAATATGTGGATCTACAAATACAAAATACGTGAATCCAACCTCCTGTATTGCCAAAGGGAGGAACTGAGCTGTAAAAAACACCTCTTTCCATTCTGTGCCACACAGTCCAGCTAACTGTGAGACAAAGGTAAATATTCAAGTAGGTTTTCCTTGAAGAATTACAAATTTGTGCTACCCCAGAGAATAAGTCCTTTACATGTTATTGATCCTTTAACTGCTCAAATTTCTTTAAAAATATCAGCTAATTAATAACAACACAATTACTAACTAACAATTTCTAATAAATTCCTACAAATAGTGGCTTACTAATGGCCACCTTGTGCCATTTTCTTTAAATAATTCTCTAGTTCATAGATGTAAAAAAATAGACAGTGATGGTTTGCCCTCCATCAGGATGAAATGAAGTCTGGCCACAGTAAAATGGAGAATACGCAGAAGGGAGCTCTTTGAAGAGGTTGACACTGATAATAATATTGTTGCAAACCTCCTGCTTACTAAAAAAAATATGAAAAGGAGCTGTACCCTATCACATCCCTCTCACCAAACTATCAAAACTTTATGATATTTCTCATTTCTTTTTGCTCATACTTTTTTTCATATGGAAAGTGACCAAAAATGTCATTTTCAAGAATCACTTTTGCCCTCTGCAGTCAATGCAATGACCATGCACAGAGGGCATGTAGTGCACTGATTTTCCAAGAAACACACACATGGAAGTAAAAATACAAATCCCTTTTTTAATGCATTTTCCTTTATTTTTCTTGCCTTTTTCTATTGTTAATGCTGCACAGATGCAACAGCTTCCTTGGAATTCCTTCCTGGATCTCTCATTGTCAACAAAGCTATGACTATATGTTCAATCCTTTCTTAATAGTCATGATGAGTTTCTTATTCCCTTTTTTGGATTTTTCTCTCCCTCTTTCTACATTTCAACACTTCCCTTTCAACTTCTGTACAGCCACTCCAGTCAATTTCCAGCACATCTAATGGCACACATATATTTACTATTATTTTTTTATATATACCTTCCTACACAGTAGATTAAGATAAACATCAAATCAGACCACAAGACAAAAGACCTTTGAATTTTCAAATACATGTCTCTTATTAAAACAGCATGTGATAAGGTACAGGATTTTTCTCTCTAGTTTGATGCTTTTGCACAAAGAATAGAAAATACACTGCTGTCAATTAATACATTATGTTCAAAAAAATTCTAAAGTGCACAGAAATTGTGAAGCTGCAGACACTCAAAACATGCAGTTAAAAATGCATCAGTATTATAATCATATGTTATGAAAAGAAAGGGGGTTTTTTTCCATTTGACTTACAAGAAAAAGATGGAAGAGGAATATTTCCCACTCTGAATTAAGAACTGCTTTTCAAAGGTACCTGAAGGTACATATGAGTGACATTGTGGCCCTCAAAACCAGCATCCTCTGTGTAGAATTTCTGAGAGCTTTTAAAAATGCCATTAAATACACACAAAAGGACTCTTTAGCCACTGTGCAGAACTGTGAACATGTGAAGCATTCATGACTCCTAAACACCATCATGACTGTCCCACACAGCACAGCTGGAAATGGCCAGTGCAGGCCCAGGGCTCCAGCAGGTCCCTGAGAACACTCCACTCCTCACACTCCTTCCTGCTGCAGCAGAGGGGAGGGAGTTTTCCAGGAAAAAGGAAGTCAACACTGTGTCACAGCATTAACTGGTGTTCTTTTGGCTTTTGCTTCCTAAACAGATGCGGAGATACCTAAACCATTTTAAAAAGCTGAGCAAACCTTTAGGCAGCTGCTGATATATTATCCTACAGTGATATGACACAGCATGAAGCTTTGAACACTCAACAAAAAATAGCAAAAAATTCTATTACTCACTTTCCTTCAATATTACTCACTTTCCTTCAAGACCTTCCTTGCACATTGGGAACACACTTTATGGTTAAGTCTGTGCACTGTATTCCAAAGCCAGCCAAGCACAGCAGAAATCAGTTCAAAATGTAAGATTAGACTACACAGAAAGAACCAGCAGCCTGTTATCTCCTTTCCAGACTTGACTTGTATGGCATAGCAGTGCTCAAAGCCATGTTTAAGATTCTCACAACGCACAGTGGCTCTCCAGCCTGCTGATATTTATGAGTGTTACTACTCCTGTATGCACCCTTGGGTCCAAAACTTGAGGAAAATGGAAAGGGTTCAAGGACTTCCTTATGTAGGCATTTCTTCATAAGCCTCATAAGATAAAATATAATGCTTGAATATGAAAAGATCTAATGTAGGTTGCTGTATTCATGTGCTGTTTCACAGCTGGCACTGGTTCCTCCTTTATTTTTTTAGTCCCAGTGTTAAAAGTCTGTCTCTTGCAAAGGACATAATCCAAAAGAAATTGGAGCTACATCAATTTATAACAAAAGCACACTAAGGTGAAGAACTTTTTGTGCAAAAAAATTTCTCTAAACTTGTATAAGATGAGAAGGCACCACTTAAAAAACAAAGTATCAAGAGAATGCCTTAAGAGCCTTACTCTCTGCAAAGTGCAGTGACTTCACAAGTGCTCACCTGAGCTGACAGGTAAGGGGGATGGCAAATCTCCACCTTCAGTTCATAGGGAGTAATCCAATCATGTTTCCAGCTTATTCTGATGTGGGAGGACAAATGACAGAATTTGCACATCTGTTCTGGCAGATCCTTTTACATTCTTGAGAGGACCTGCCTGGGCTGCATCCCTGAGTGTTTTCACCTGGGTGCCAGGGGAAGCATTACCCATTTACAGGTGACCCCAAAGAAAGGCTGACTAAGTTTATATGCTAACATGATCTTCTAATGTACACACTGCCTCGTTTATTGCTCAGCTTAATTTTCCATTTAGCATGCATCCCTCCTGATGATCATGAAGGTGTATAAATGAAAAGCAAACAGAACTCATCTGAAAAAAAAAAGTCTGGAACAAAAGCATTGGGCTTGAAAAAACATGCAAGAAAACAGATGTAGAAAGTATTCCTGTATAGGTAACAAGCAATTTTACTTCTATTAATTAAACTAATGCTTTAATTAAATAATGGTGAGAGGCAGACATAGTCATCTTCAATCAATTAAAACAAAGAAAAAAGCTTTATGAGTGTTAACAATGGAAAATCAAATCAAATATGAACATCTTAATGTGCATGCAAATTTATTAATAGATTAAAGTTTTAAAAAGCTGTTCTAATTAGATGCAGCAGGAAGCTCTCTGATATGCAAGCAGTGCATTTGCCTTACTGTATTAACTTCTATTAATGCTATTTTAATGCATGCTTTGAACCAGAGATTATGAGCATCAGCTCTGCAGAAAGTTTGCTTTCAGGAATATGCTAATGGTAATCACCAAGGAAGCTTTTCCAGCTGAATATCTCAGTACAAGGCACACACCATCTTTTTTATTCCAGGCATCTTTGTAGAATTGTTCTACTGCTCAGGCAGTTTATCCAAAAAACCTTCACCTCTCTGAGGCCATATTCAAATAACACCTCAGAGATTACAGGGCCAGTCAGAAATGGGAAATAAAGAACTTGGAAGCTTTTAGCTAAAGTAGGATGAAAAACTAAACCAGCAGAGTATCCCATCTGCTCCAACTAGCAAGCAGCACACCCAAAACACCCAAAACAGCCACAGGTAGATGGGACCTGGCATAACGGAGGCAAAAGCCTCTTACCTGTAACATCTTACTCAGTTGTTGATAACTTCTAATACTAAGGGATTTATTTAATGTTCTGTGAATTTGCAGAGGTTTTCAGCATTTTTCAAAAATTTCTCTTGGGATTAAAGGATTTTTAAAAGTCATGAGGCATCTCTTCGACTCGGCAAAATATAGAAAAATAAATTTTAAAAAATGCAGTAAAAAGAGAAAAATATCCCAAATAATATAAATCCTACTTCAAAGAAACTGTAATTATATACTAATACTTGATGACTCAGGAGTATTTCACAGCCCAAACTCAATTTACAAATTTAATGGAACATTGCTGCATTTCAAGGCTGCCAAAGCTACACATATCCCAAGGATTCTGAATGTCTCCATCAGGGAGCATGCAATAGGAGATAGTGTGCTTCTATCCTGGAAGTAGAAGCAAATTTAGCTCTTTTGCAAGGAAATACAAATTATTGAAGTGTAAGCAGAGCAAATAATTTAGTTATCATGCATTTTAAACAGGGAAAGGGAGAGGTGTTCAATATTTCAAACTAGTCACAATTTGAGCTTATCTTAATTGCAATTACTGCTTTTTCCTAATACTAATTTTCCTGCCAGCTGAAAGTCAAATTGATTGAAGCTACTGTGGTTTTTCAGATGTCTTAAGTACACCATAACATAAAGAACATCACAAATATATATTCAAAAGAGCTCTGAACACAGAAATTTCTCCAGGATCTGGTGTGATTAACCCTCAAACCATGTTCAGAATGTGTGTTCTAAGGGAAAGAATACTGACTTCCTGATCTCCTGAAGATGAATGGAATGGTTTCCCTGCCAGCAGGCACTTTAAATAGGATATACAAAAACACAGTGCTGTTGTGAAAACCTTTGCATACATTTCCAAACATTCTTACAGTGAAAGTTTTGTTAGACATCCACTTTCTAACTTGGAATAAATACTGCTACTAATAAAAACCCACTTAAACCAATGCAGATTTGAAACAACTAGAACATTAGGACAAACATTTGACAACAGAGATTAGTATGGTATAAACCTCTTTCCGAAGGTCACATTGTACAGACCCTACTAATTTAAATGGAAATATTATCTTTGAACTGAAAAACAATTTGGCTTGTGCAACCAAGTTATGCACTCCAGTTAACATGTAAATTTACTGCAGCATTTACTACTAATGTTCAGCATAGTATGAGGCATGGTACCAAGAGATACAGCCCAGAAAATGCAGGTTCGAGTGTCTCTGTGGCCCAACATCTGAGATCCCACACTTGCACACTCACAGTTGTTCTGGAATGTTTCTAGAAGCACCTGGGTGTTTCTAGGGATATATCTCCTGTATCCCTTGTGAGGAATAAAGGAGACTGTACCTGGTCCACACTATGCCTGCTTTAGAATCAGAAACTTTCAGTTGAAAACAGGATAGAAACTGGTCACAACAGCAAATAATCTAAATTCAGTAAGTCTCTCTCCCACAATCACTTTCATGTATTCCTGCAAACAGTGGCAGCTTTGGATAATTTTACTCTGCATTTCTTAGTTACTTCACTAGTCAATTCCCAAAAAGTCCTTTTAATACAGCTGAAAATATATCTCCTGGTAACAAAAAGATTAAACATTCTATTTTTACTTTCAAGTCTTATAGCCTAAACCATCTTAATACAACAACATAACATTTTCTTAAGTCAAACATGAACATTATTAACTTTACCAGCAGACAATTCTTCTTTTCAAAACCATAGACTGCCATGAGCAACAACATACTAAAGATAAGGGGCATCCATTATACCTTAGACTCCCAAAATATTCTGCATTATTTGTACATTTTCGTGTGGGATCACATATAATAACGTCACCATAGTCTTAGATTGGTTTAAGCTGCTAATGCAATGCTAGCTGGAGATCTTTATTATATCTGAGAGTCACAAGCATGTGACAAAACCCTCTAAGCATAAGAAGTACAGAGATAAAACTGCAAAATCTCCAGAGGTCAAATTTATTTTTGCTACTTCATCCCTGAGAAAGCAGAATATGTTAATTCCTGATGATTTCCAGTGATTCTAAGAGAGAGATCAGCTGAGCCAGATCTATACTGACTATAAGATACAATAGGTGATGAAGAAAATTATAAAAAGGAGAAGAATTTGATTAGAAATACTTTCTGGGACAGTAACATTTAAAAACTTTATTTAAAATATGGTCTTTTTCTAAGGCACCAGACCATAATTCTTTTAAGAAATGCATTTCTCACTCGGAATTGGAGTCAACAAATGGCAATATTCTAGTGAAAGCCAGAAAAGATACAATCCAAATGAATTGATGCAAAATTGATTTTATGAACTTCCTTTAAGCCTCCCTTTCAACTTTGAAACTGAAAGAACTAAAAAAAGAGAGCAACTGAATTTACAGAGGAACTCTGTGACCTTCACAGCAGATGAAACAAGCAGCACCAATTCCACACATTTCCCATTAGCCCTCAGTGGATAGAAATACCTGAATGTAAGAAAAAGCAGACTGGAGTGATGCTGTACTACAAAAGGTAGCTTGGATATCAGCAGTCAAAATTGTTGTTATGACACAAAAACTACAGAAGTATTTTTCCTTCCCTCCATTTCACAGATGCTGGCAAGGTATTGAAATTTTGTGGTGAGTCCCATCACAAGACAGACAAAATAAAAGCCACAGATAAATATCTGTCAAGACTGCAGCTGAAAGGTATAATCATCTAACTTGTCAGTCTTCATGTATGGAAAGAAAAGGAAAAACAGAAAGGCTAGAACAGGAAAAGCATACAAATAGCCTTGGATTTGTACATTTGATTCTTGTTCTTAAAGAGCAACGAAGTTGCCTGAAGCTTTTCAATGCTTGTATCAATTGGGAAAATTTGTATGCTGCTACTAAAAACGAATTTCAGCACTTAATCTTCCTGTCCTGCAGAAGAAATACTTTGCTTTGGAATAAATTTGAATAAATCTGAATATGGATATGATTGTTGGAGGTCTTTGGGAAAAAAGAAGAACAAACAACAAACCAACAGATTTTTAGCCAAAAAAAACACACAAAAAAAGAATAATGGCACAAATCAGAAAAGACTTCCCAAATAGACACCGTATGAGGAGAGACAGGGAGAAATATCAATGTGCAATTGTGCCAGGTGGAAAAAAGATTCCAACAGGAAGCAGCAGGAAGAGCAGAACCCCAGGCATTGGGGAGCTCAGGGATAGAACAGGATGAAAGGGCAATCACTGAGCTCAGGATTGAGGTGAGGAAGGCAAAGCAAAGTTTGCAACCAAAGGTGGAAAGGAGCGAGGTCTCCAATACTGGTGCAGCGCCTCACTCAGTCTGTGAGACCACGTGTGCCACCTCCAGCATTTCCATGGAACACCAGCTCCTCTTTTCCAAAAGAGATTCCTGATTTCACCATCAGGAGTCTAACCACATGTAAGAGGAGTATTACAGCACTTGCTGTTGGATGTTCATTCACATCTACTTTTACTCCCAACTGAAAAAAAAATATTATTTTAAATTTTTGGTTTCTTATGTAGGGGAATTTGGCATTTCCTGTCTGAACTGTAAATATAAACCTAACCTCCTCATTCTTAGATGTTAGTGTTGAGAGATGCTATCTGCCTGGCACCTCAATCTCATTGAAATATACTTCTTCCTTCAACTTAGTTATTAATATTCTTTAAAATAGAAGTGAGTCCTACTGACCTGTGTTCATTAAAAAACACTTGGTACTTCCCACAGGCCTGTGACTGTGTCTGTATTCCTGACAGGTTTGTACTCAGGCAATTGCATTCTCACAGTACAATATAACCCCTATAAAATATCCACTGGAAAAAATAACTTTTAGGCTTTGCAAATAAAAAATCCTTGTTGTGCCATGTTGCTAGTTCAGAATGGTTCTGCATTCCTGAGAAGGATGAGACATCCCTAAATATGCAGCCTGTAAGTGCACCTTTACTTTACAGTACAAACGTGTACTGTAGGTCAAGGGAGAATTGCCACATGTCAATTGAAATCCATTTGCTAACTTATGCCTACAGAAACAGCATTTCAGAACTCAAGGCAGAACAGTGACTCTGTGCACCTGCAGTTACTTGAATTATTCTGTGTGCAAACCCAAAACATGAGGAGCACTGAGCCATGCAGGGGCCTGGGTGACATCTCCTCAGTGACACGTGGTGGCTCTGTTTGGAATGTCAGCAAGCCACAGCCACACACCACGTGTGCAGGACTAACACTCTGCTGAGGAGGGAGGAAGAGGGCATGAAATAGATGGGGGGAAAAATAAAAAGTTAACAAATCAAAGCAGCCCCAAACTCCCATCTGACAGAAGACTTGATTTTCAATTCTGTTGTTTGATGCAGCATAAAAACCACAAACTAAGACAGGAGAGAGTACTTTATCTTACCAAATCAGACCCAACTGCCTTTTACAAGAAGGAAAATATCAAAATGGGAGAAATATGCTTTAAAATGGATCTCTATTTATAGAGCATATATATTTAAAGCATATTTATCCCATGGTGGATACTGTTTAGTGTTGAGCTGTGGAAAACCAAAACGGGGAAGATGTTCTCTGAAGAGCTCTGGAAAAAAACCTTCAAGGATTCTTGGTGTATATCCAAGTTCTGTGCTGCAAGGACTTTATTAACAAATGAATAGTACAACAATCATGTCAGACCCAAGAAGTGAGGATTTTAGAACAGGTGGAAAGATCACCTGCTCACATTCTGCCAAAGGCTGAACAGGAGGCTCAGTGGACCCACCAGCCAACCTGAGATGACGTACCCTGTATTTCTTCCATATGTTCCTAAAGCAGGGTGATCCTGGTATATCTGTTCATTTACAACTAGCATACAGCATATTTTACCAGTTTTTCCTCTTTCAAGGCAGTACATTTTCAGAAATTTTAAAAAAAAATATTACTGTGTGAGGCTTTAATAACACCACTTCACCTGCTGATGGAGCTGCTGAAATCAATTCCTCTGCAATAACCAACCAACAGCTCTCCAAAGAAGCTGCAGGAATCAGTTGAGGCAGCTTTTGATGCAAGAGCACACAGACTGGGTAGAAGGGCGGGTTGAGTCTTGGCAGCACGGCTAATAAATGTAATTATAATGATAAAAGCTCACAAATGGCTTCATTCTACACTGCCACTCACAGCACAACCTGCTATCACTCACTCCTGCTGCACACAGTGACCTTTGTCACGCCTGAGAAAACAGCTTCCCACTGTGATTTGACTCTTACTGAGTGGCCAGATGGGGCAGTTTTGCTTCATTATTTGTGTCTGTGAAGTGGAAATGCCAACAGAAAGATTCATTACTGTCAAGATCATCTCTGCAAAGCTCCCTTGATTTATTAGGGCATAAACTGCTGTACTGGCTGTAATGAGACATAAATGTTCTGTAAAGCCTATGAACTCAAGAAGGAAATACACTGCCATCAAGAGGCTGGGGCCTAATTTATTAACAGCTTCTGTCATACAAGCAGTACTGAATGTGGCAGTAACAGGGAAAAAATGTAAGAGATTTGCCAATGACATGTTTACATAAAAGAATCTCTTCTATTTTTTCTGGAAATTTGTTCAGTGCTGACAGGTGAAATGCTGTGGAATTCATAAACACAATAAAATATCAGCATCTCTCAGATTCTATTTAATTTCAAGATTATGATCCAGACTTATAAATCATAGGATAAGGAAGCTTAAGACTCAAGTTATCTTGAAGAGAGACAATTCCCTCTCAGCTTCAGAGTATTCTAGATTTTTAAGCCCTACATTTTGCAAGGCAGTCCAGATTCTCTTACACTTTCATTTTTACCATAGGATCTTGCCTACTTTTGTAATTAGCAGAGTACAACACTCCTAAAATATTACAAGTGTTTATGACAACAAACAAGTGTCAAAACCACTAGAACTGCTTGTTTGTGTCTGCCATGAAGTACAGGCATTATTTGAACAGAATACATCAGCTACTTAACCCACACCAAAAGCATGTAAAGAGCACTTCAGCAATACAGGAATAATTTATTCCATTGACAAAGGGCTTCTAATATGGGCATGAGGAGCTGGAGAGACTTTCACAGTCCAGCCCTTAGGATTTTGTGTTTCCATCAGTTACAGATTCATCAGCTAAATCAACAAAGCAAACAACAACCAAAACAAACAAACAAAAAGTAACAATATCAAAACCCCAAAATAACACAAACCAAAATAACAAAAACACAGCACAGCCTAAAAACTGGGTTCAAATCTGCACCCATGGCAAAGACTCTTCTGCACATTCAGAAAGAATATGACACAGTATGTTTATATTCAGTCAACACATTACAGAACAAATGAAAACATCCAGCTATAAAATTACACTGTTGTACAAAGTCCATTCTAAAATCTTATTAATTTTTTGTGTACCTCTTCCAAAACTTAGAGAAATACATGCACAGTGTAGACTAATTTTCAAGCCTCTTTTCAGAATGTTGTTTCAGAAAACTCTTTGCAAGAAGCCATGCCACAAAAGAAACTTCTCTAGTAGGAAATAGATCACAATCTAAACAGTCCTACACAGACAATTAAACCCACTTAGAACTTTTTACTATTAAATCAGCAAAAATAATGGAGAAAAATAGAAGTATGAAGATATCTGCTTATGATGGCATAATAATCTTGCCCATGCTTCTAGTTTCTTAATCCAGCCTCACTCAGAGGGCAACTACAATTTGTACAGGCACAACTCCTGTGACCAGCTCTGGATCATGTAGATACTGGAGTGCTGTTAATGCTTGATTAAATATTAACATGGGAGTGAACACCAGGGTCTTCTGCCACTCAACAACCCACTAATAAGTGACTTTGGAAAAATGAGGAAAATACACCTCTTTTGTTGAGCTACTATCTTTTGGAAAGGCTAGGTCTACACATTACTAGAAAAATATTAGTATTTGTTTGTATATAAATGAACATGAAGTTCATTACAGGTATTTGTATTATACCTGTGTGGCTTCCTTTACATTAATATTCCCTTATGGCTATTAAATGCTCCAACATGTAAAAAAGCAACCCACTAAACCGTAATTAAACCAGGTGTTTACTCATCTATTTCTCACTAAATGATGAACAGTTTTCTAATGAATTATGAAGTTTTGAAAATGCATGGAATATGGCAACATGACAACCATTAGAGCTGAGCTCAAGTTCATCTTCCCCCTCCTCAGCAAAAGCAGCTGTGGTAATTTACACAACATGAGCACTTTTGTGCTAAATTCCTCTCCTTTTCCTGTGAGTCCCTGTGGTTTACATTGTGCACAGATCTGTCCATCCCTGCTAACCAGTTATCCTTAAAGATAATTATTAGTAGTCATGAAAGTGAGTCTCTGGAAGAGCATGTCTGAAAGTTGCTCTGGTGCAGAGTGGCATAATTCCTACCAGAGTTCCCTCAATGGATTCAGGACCCTGCTGGAGGGATTCAGGAAAGGAATTTGCTAATGCCCTTAAAGGCTCAATATTTGTCAACTGAGAAGTGTGTTCTGACTGGTTGCCAATGATTAATGGCTGTCATCATTCTGAGCTACTTTGTCAAGGCTGTGAAGGGGCGGGGGGGTGAAAAGACATTCCATACACCCTTGTGTGACCAAAAATGGCCTGACCTCAGTCTAGCCAGGTCTACTAACTTGGGGAAGGTATGTGAGGACTTTATTATGAACCAAACTATGATTCTGAAACTTTTATTTCTTATTTATTATTTATGAAACTTATATTTATTATATATATTTAAGCAATATATAATTTTAATTATATATTGCTTAATGCAAGCAGAGCACAATCAAAGACCTCACTTTGATATTCACCTTTGCATACAACTGATTATTGTATATAACACTGTTAAAACCATAGGGAAGCACTCACCAATTACATTGATGGTCCAATGGCTTATTAATTATTGTTTGCTGCACACAAATTCAGAGCCAAGTGCATTTTTCTGTCTGAAGTGGCACAAACATTACATACCACAAAGGCATCCTCAGATGTCTGGCTCATCTCTAGTCTCCATACACGGCCTTTTAAGGAGAATTTAGGTCAGCCAAAATAAAACAGTTTGTTTCAAAATGGGGTGCCATATGTCATAATGTACTTAGCCAGTAAAATTTTTAGCCAAAAAAATCAGTATTATCATATATGGTGCTAAAAACTCTGTACTCACAGTTTTCTCATTCTGTTTGTGTACACATTTGAATACTTTCTAAAAATTTGGGTTTGGTTGCTTAAATATATCAAAATATTGTTTAAAAATTACCATCATAGTTATTAGAACAATGCTGATATAATTTTTTGTTAAAGTCATTTGTAAGCTAAGTTTCTATTATGGACTGAATTCTGTCATCCTTTTCAAAAAAATTCTTAACAGTTCCATTGGCTATATACTGTGGGTACTGCTCATCATGGAATCAGTGATAAGTCAGAGACATAGTCCCAGAATAGAACATAACTCCCATTTTGACAGGATTATACTGAATAACACCCAAGACAGTGCTAGAAACTACCTCCAGCAAAGAAAAGGAAAACTTATTTTGCAAGGCAGCTAACAGGATCTTTTGTCTTGGCAAATACTGCCCCCTGTGTGAGAGACAAAAAGAAAAGAAAACTACTATTGATCCCTACTTAGAGCTATTTTCTAAAGAAATTCTTCCAGGAGAGCTGAACACACAGTATTGATGTATTGATCCAATCTCAGGCAGGGTGTGCTGCCCACGTGCCGGACTTCCCAGGACAGCACAGCCCAGAGCACAGAGCTGCTGGGAAAGCAAGGCACAGCCAGCTCAGATACTGGGTATCCCAAATATTGGCCCAGCAGAGACAGAACCACTGCACTTTGAACACTCTGAGTGCCTGTGGTGAGCAGAGCCCACCAGAGCTGTGAGGAGACACGCTGATATCCTCTGCTGTGTCCCCAACACGGCACAGAACAAATGTACTGCTGACCCCACAGCACAGTAACAGAGGCAGTGGGACCATGAGAAAAGAACTTGGTCTCAGTAAAGTCCAGAATAATTTCTGAAAGGTGGGCTGTTTACACCTTCCCAGTACAACACAAACCATGAGATCAGTACTCAAATTCTACTCTAGAAAACAACGGGAATCTCAGACTGATGGTATTCCCTGGACAGATCCTGTGGTTTCCACTCAAATTTGCCAGCAGTACAACTGCAAAAAGGTGTCACCCGTGGTGCTCCCACAAACTGGGCACTGATGAGGGATTGTTTGTCAATTGCAAGTGACAGGAAATGGATGGACAGAAACACAGGCTAACCAAAGTCATTTTTGCACACAGGATGAAACTCATCTTCCATAAATTTTTGTGCCTATAAAACTTGGTAGCATTAATATTTTATGAAAACTCACCCCCTAACATGATGCAAACTTAGCCAAAGCAAATGTTTACAGCTTTCACCCATCCCTACCACAGATGTTTCTGTATTTGGACAAAGCTCTCATGTTAGGAAAAATTCAGCCATTTCTTTTTCACAAGATGAGCTAACTCAATAAATATATACTCACTTAATTTCACTCTTGGAGATTAAGTTAATAGAATACACAAGATGCTAGGGATTCTTTTTTTTTAAGCAATAGTTAAAGATTTATGTTGCCCTCACAGTCTTCTTGCTTGCAAGTGTTTGAAATCTTGCAGTGCTGTTCTCACGCAGCTCCAGGAAAACAATGTATATTTTTAGCATTTATCTGTTGTTTACATTTTTCTCCTCTGGGAGGAGAAATGTGATGGACGGTGATGTTCACCATCCAGGTCGAAGAGGTGGCAACCTGTGTAGCCAATCTCTTGACCTCTGTACGAATGTATATAAGTAATGGAGTCAGATAATAAGGAGGAAGAAAGGAAGAGAAGCTTTCCCTTGACCTGCTGCGTCTGCCTCATTCCTTGTATGCCCTGAAACTGCCACAGATTTAGACTGAAATATTGATAGGCCAATATTGTTCTATACTTGTTTTTTATTCTTAGGAAACTCTCTTCGTGGTTGTACTACTATCTTGTATTATTAAATCAGCCAAAATGCACAGAAACAGAAAATATCCAATACTATCTTAGACATTATTAAAACCCCAAAGAATTGTCCTTCATCAGAGGCTGAAATGCTGAACCATTTGAAAACTCTTGGAAAAATTACTTTATTTTACACCATCATATTTTATTCTTGCCACAGAGATTGTCCAGCTTGCCTAGAAGATTTATCTGTCGTCTCCATTCATACAAACTTCTAAATTTTCCTTTAGGTATCATGACAACAGAGAGTAGTCATATTTCCAAGGGTGTTTGTGCCATTTTTCCTCACACAGGGCTAACTTGTTTCTATTTATTTTTAAAATAGGTGATGTGAACATAAATATGTTACCAGAAGTTGCTGAACATTTCCAGATCCTATTGAAGCATGAGAGCTAAGGAATTTAACTGTACAATTTGAGAAAGAAACAATTTTCCAGGAGAACAAGCCCTTAAGTGGCTTCTGTCTTGAATTGTCCAGGCTCTGTAGGTGTTCTATTTTATGAAACTTCATATAACACATATTTCAAAATGTTTCATAAATATTTATAGCTGTTTCTATTGTCATAATAATATGCCAAACAGCAGTCATTGGCATATTCACTTTACTACTACAATGGATGTTAAAGCCTTCTTCAGTAACAAGTCCTGGCTGATTCAAAATCCTTCATGTTTTGTCAAGATATGCTTAGTGATGTAAAATGGCAGAATAAAGACTTCTGCCTTCTAACGATGCACTAAACTCAGCTTCAGTGTTAAGATCCAGCAAAAGGCTTCCAAGAACTTGTAAGGGGAAACCTCTGCAACTGAACTGAAATCTTAACCGAAGTCAGTGCACAAATGAAATCCCACAGAAAGAGAACATATTTATTCAGATGTGCAAATCCCATTCTGTCAGCTTGCACAGAGACAATTATGGTAAGGGTAGCAGAGAGGATTATGGGATGATGGAATTTAGAACCTCAATAGGTTTTTATCAGTTTTGCAGCAGATGTCTGCACATGGGAACAGAACACAAAAAGTTAAGCCTACAGAGGCTGCCATGTTTCACAGAAGTCTCAGAACACAGTTAATGCTGTTATGCCAGTTTAGAAAAAGTAGGTATAAATACAGAGAGATAAACAAACACTGCTCTTTAAATGGGTGTTCTATAAAATGCATAACCACTAACAAAGTTAAAGATTCAACCACTCAGAAAGAACCAGCAGACCCACAACAGAGTTCTAAAGATGGGATTGTTTGGATAACTTGTTTAGTCCTTAATTCAGTAAAGCGCTTTAATGTATGCCTGAATCCATTGCTTTGGTTAGCAGGGATGTAATAACTCACATATGTAAGCATTTCACTGAAATGAATACTAAACTAGACATATATGAGCCCCTGCATGGAATGAATCTTTCGTAGTGCCTTGATATATGTGCATGCATTGAGGGATTGTTCCACAGCCAGACACCACGAAGGATAACAGAGGTACTCTGGGAAAATGGTATATATGAATAATAATTTCATATAAACAACGTCTGTTGTACTTCCAAACCAGCAGAATTTGGCCTCTCAGAGTATAATGAGCAAGAAATACCGTTTGCTGTATGTAACGGGATGCCAGCAAGAGAATACTATACCAAACATTTAACTTCCTCTCTTTGTAACATTCCCTTTCCAAACATCTCCTGAGATTTGATATTTAAACATGCAATTTACCAACCTTCTCAACTTAATGTAAATATCCAACAGAAGTTAAAGTTTCCCTGCGTAATGAAACAACACACTATGGCTTATTTTAGTACAGTGAGAGTTACAGAAAATAGGAGTGCATGAAGATTTCATTAAGGGAAAAATGATAAAGAATGAACTAAGAATGGATCATACAAACTAGGTAGAAATATATTTCAGGACTCAGATGAAAATGTCTGAAAATAGGAGTTTTTTTGTGGTCCACAGTTTTCCAGGGTACTTGCCAATTGCTTACAGGCCGTTGGAATTGCCATACCTCACCAGAACTAGCAAGGGATCTGACCTATTGGTTAGGAAAAGATGCAATAACCTGCATTTTCCTGTTTAAGCCTCACAATTTCATTGTCTCCTCCACTCCTACTCCTGCATCAAAATGAGGCCATTCCTCTTAGTTATACAAAAATCTTTAATCCTATTAAAGGGCTTGTCCACTACACAACACTGTTTTTGATTCAAGCTTAATCTGATATTAAAAAAATATAAGGTTATACCAGAACATTATAAATACAGTTTTTTAAAACTTATTCCAAAATACATGAATTGTGAGTGAATTTTTCACTCTTCCTTCTTTGTAAAGTCAGTGAATAGTTTTCACTTAGTAACTTGTGCTCTACAGATCAGAAACTACCTATTAAGCAAGTTTGCAGATCTATTATATCCTAATTTCAGGCTATTGGTGGAGGAACCAGAGATGAGTGAACATAACACTTCTTTTATCTCTTGCACCAACTTATTTTTCACCATGACTCTTGGCTGTAATGCAATGTTAAATATAAAATCACATTATTTCAACACTTTCTAAAAGCAAAATTTAAACAGGAAATTTAAAAAAACATTCAATCCAACACAGCCTTAAATTTTTTTACTATCTATACTTGTTTTTTAAATTATATAAATGCAAACTAATTGTTTGGAGTACTGTATTATCCTATTATTGTCCAATGCAACCAAACGTGTTTTATATATGCAGCTACGGTCACCTTCTTGGTGGTGGATCACTCAAAATTAACAATATACGTTCTTGATATTTTTACAGAGATTGTTAATACTCATCTAAAATAGAACAGTTCTGACAAACTTCAAATCTCTTTTCTGTCTGTAATGTTTAAGAAGATGCATACATTAAAAAGAGAATTAAAAATAGTCCATAAACTGAATCCTGGCTTTTAGGATAACTGCAGTGATTCTCAGTTAAAACCACACAAACTAAAATACAGTTTTTATTATGCTGTTAAAGAACTTCAAGAAATAAATGATCTCACCATTTCCTTAAGCAGATGACACAATTCTTCACAAAAAACCATTACCTCAAGAATAGATATAGTCCACAGAACAAAATAGGCATATTTGTGCAATTACCATGCTCACTTTAATTGTCTTGATACTGGCATGATAGATTAGTTTTTAAAAACTAAGACCTTACAGCACATAAAATATCAGGAGAAGGTCTGGCTCTTTGAGTTTTTTTAGTGAACAGAATCCATAATATATCAGCTTCTTATTATGATATTTACTAACTATGTTTTGGTTTCTCTTGTTAATAAGGGCCATCAGCCGAATATTTCAGCCACAAGGAATTTTATGCCAGATGCAAATAGTAATTACTTGTAGTCATCCAGGCACGTTTTATAGACACCTACCTTATCTCAAATTTTGGATCTCTCTACATCTGCATACTACATAAAAGTTAACTCCTTTTTTACAAGGAAAAGGAATCATTTTTGAGTTACTGACTCATGAGTCCCCAAAGAGTACTTCGGACAATCTAGTTCAAATTGTGGATTATTCTCCATTTAGACTGACCCTTAGTTTTAAGGTGTTCTGTATGACTCATGGGTGATTCACTTTTGTATCTATTTCTGATTATATGGCAAATATTATCATGGTAAGGGCATTTTGAGCATGCATTTTCATTGGGTATAAATTATCATTCCATCTAAAATTCTTCAAACATTCAGAAAGCATTAGCCTCTCCATGGTTCTAGCCAACAACTGACTGCATACAAGAATCAGTAATCCTTCCTCTGGCAATCCATATATACCCTGAGAATAATATTTAATTACCCTTATCTTCACAAAAAACATCTCTCCATTTTTTCAGTTTAAACACTGCAGGATAAGTTTCTTCATGGCAAATTAAATTGACAAGTGACTGAAAAAGAGGTCTTAACTACTCTGAGTGTCACATAAAAGAATTCAAGTAAAAATACTAGTGACAAATTTGTAGAAATCATTATAGTAGTTTTGACCAAAAAAAATACTCACTGAAACAGGACCTGCCAGCCTATTTTTCACTCTTAGAGGAAAAGTAATAAGGCAAAATAAAACCTTTTTTAAAACTTCTTTTTCCAAGTGAAATCACACTTAGGGCAGGAATCTAGCTGTGAGGAGTGGTTTCTCTTTATCCTGAAATCAAAAACTTCTGTTTGATCTCATACCCCGTCTTTCATCATACTACAGGAGTGCCTAAAAAGATAAGTAATTAATATAAGTTACGTCATAGCTTGAAAGGCCTATAAAGCGTCTGGACCTTCTTTTGTTCTTGAGATAAGCAGTAATAAAGCAGCAGGTTTGTGTTGCAGTAATGGCATCCGCCTGCAAACTACGTCAGACTTCTCAGAAGAAAAAAAAACATTTAATGACATCCAGACAGGACTGCACACGAGAAATTCAATTTGCTCTATGAATGTTCCATGTTGCCAACATTGCCACGTTCCCAAGCTCCAGACTTGGGTGAAGATTTGCAGAAAGGTTTGTAACCCTGTGCATGGCAGACACGAAGAGAAAGATGATTTGCCACCGTGACGCAGCCGCCCATTGCCTTGTAGCCTGTTTGAACAGCAGCCTCTAATTTCTTTAGGATAGTTTTCAGACATAGAAAATGAAAACATGCCGTGTTTTCATCTTCCTTTGCTAAAAGAGGGTAAAGAAAGCCTCCTTTCTTGTCTTGTGGCAGAATCTAAATGTTTGGGGAATTTTACATACACTTAGAACTTGAACATTTATTTCATATACACAGTAGTTGAAGCCAATAGATTGTGGATCCCTAAATAAACTCACAAAATAGGTTTCCAGTTAAAAAAAAAAAAGTAGAACAACTAAATGTACATATTTATTTCATAGATCTCTAATATAAGTTAACAGATTGAAATTGAGAGCTTTAGTGACCAAGTGACCAGTTCTCACCAGGAATGGGCAAATATTTTCCTAAATATTTAAGAAAGCCATATATTATTAAATGAACTATAAATACTGATCCTGTAAAAGTATGCATGAAAGTCTCATATAATTAAGGAGCTATTTACTGATTATTATTGCCTGCAAATCTAATATTCTATTATGAAATCAAATCTAAATCCAGCAAATTTTAAGGTGTTGCTCTCTGGAATCAATTATAATTTTAAATACTGCATATAGATCCAGAGACCTGCCAGACTGTGAATTTTTTCCTGTAAAGCAGATCTAAGAGTAGGTATAAACACTTAAAAATCTTGGAACTATTTATATTGTAATTTCAACAGTACCATTCAGACATGAGCAGCGTTGGCTGTTAGGTCTTTCTGCACCATAATCATTTAGCAGTTGGAATAAAGATGTTATTCCAGTTATGCTTTACATTCACCCTACTTGAAGTCTTAGCTGGGATAGAAACCATCTTAAATCTCTGCCTTGTTCTAATGGTTCATACATAAAGAAAATATTTCTGTGCCATACAAAATTAATTCTACCCAGAGTCCTCAGAATAACAGGACACAGACAGATGAAGTTCTATCCCCTGTTACTTGCCCAGAAAAAGAAAGGCTGCAGAATAACTAACAAGATAACTGGATACAGAGGAATTTTTATCCCAGATTCTCTAGCTGGATTTGATTCTAGAAAATGAGGAAACTTTAGGTGGGATTTTGGTTTCCATTTGACTTGACTTAGTGAGGAATTAGTGCTTCTGGTTTTGCATATATCTACCATAGCACATAGTTATTTTACATAATTATGAAAGTAAATGGTTTTCAGACTCAATGGCACACCCAAAGGGGAGGATAAAATGCAAACAATTCAATGATTCTTTTGCTTTCTTTTCCAGATTCTACATATGGTACAATATCATGAAGCAAAGACCTCGCAGGCCAAGGAGCACAACATCTCTTTCTGGTTGTCATAAGTCATGAAAGATGACTCCATCCAGGGAGTGCAACATTTAATTTTCTGAAAGGACATCAGTTGACAAAGTTGACATCTTCCTTGACCACCTGAGTGCTGCATTGACCCGCATGAGAAAAGAATACTAAAAATCTGTACCCAAACTGAAATACTGATTTCCCCTTGATCTCAACGAGTTTTTAGACTCTGCTCTCAATTTTGGTTACGGAAGAAATGCTTTTGGGCTTCTCCAAAACAAGGAGTAGACGGGTTTTGTGGAAGTATAGAACTTGACAGCCACATAAAAACAATGGGGAAATGGAGGAGAGAAAAAGACCCCCAAATATGAGGCACTGGGTCATTTTAGCTGGTGGAGAAAAAACAGCACGAGACCCCTTGGAGTTGCCAGTGGGTTAATAGGGTTTAAAATTGTTCACTCACCCATTCATGCAAGAGAATTTACTGCATTCTTTTCCTTTGCAATATCGTAACATTCTGAGGACAGTCTTGCTATATTTGAAATGACAAAATATATTTAAGTAATATTTAAGTCGATACTTTCTGTTCCCAGTTTACTGATTTTCAATTAGCGATTAAAATGGCTTTCTGCTGAGAACCTGACAAAACTTGAAGCTCTGTTAATATCTCTAATCTCATAATAATTTCATTTTTTCATGTGCTAAAGCATTTCAGCAACATTTACAAGGTTAATCTTCCTGGAATTTTCCGTTAGTTACTGTAGGACTTTTTCACTAGAAAGCAAGTAGGACAGTTTTATTTAAGAAAAGATCATTAGTGGTGCTATCTTCTGGGAGCAGACCTGAAGCATTATCTTTCCATGTAGTCACATCTATCTGTCTGCCTGCCTTCCCTACCCATAGCCTTTCATCCTTTTAAATTAGAATAAAAGACCTAGAGAAATACCTAAGTGCAGTATTTTGCTTGGTTTCTGATAATGCACTTGGATCCCATTGTAAGAGCAATAATATAGAATAAAAGCATGATTCTGGTACAACTGACATCAAGAAGATATTTTGAGACTTAAAAGGCTTTCTCCTGAAATAGGATATGTTAAAAAAATAAAATTATTGCAACTATTTTATAGCTCTCATTGTAAACATACATTTCCTGGGTACTATTCCTTTTAAATACTTATTTCTGCTACACGATGAAAGCTGGGCTTTTAAATGAGATGTGTAGATTTATTTACTCTTGTGGATTAATTATTCCCTTTTTGGTACTTCACGTGGCAGGGTTGCCTTGAATGAATCACAGAAATCTGAAAGCACTGAATGTAAGTTTCATGAATGAGAAAAATTATGTATATAGCACAAACTCATTTCTAATGCGTGAGAATCAGCTCCTTAAGGTGGCTCCTATGGCCTCATAAAGAAAAGGAAATAGATGTTAACAACTAGTCATATAAATAAAATATAATGTGTTATAAAAATAGCATCTACTAGATTTACAGTTAAAGTAGCAGAAGATACTAAATAAACATGAGGAAATATTTTGGATTTTTTTTTCTTTTGCTGAAGGAGACAAAAACTCATAAAAAACCCAATGAAATGGAAGCATTCCTTCTTTCAAGGAAACAGTCCAGAAGATAAGTTTTAATAGTCTTTTGATGGTCATAATTTTCTAGTTCATACAACAAATCAGGCTGATTTCATTCAAAAAATTCAATTGTTTAATTTAAGCTACTCTGGGGATTTAACTGGAGCTATTTTATTCCCTTTCTTAATCATTGCAACATATTTTAATGCATTATCAGAAGGAAGATGATTTTAATCAGTTGTTAGGCAGAATGTATCTCCAATAATATGTAATAAAGTGTTCTTTTCCCTGTTTACATGGTATGTATATATATATGTGTGTGTGTGTGTGTGTGTATATATATTAATACTATCTTTTGCAAAGATACAAATGGTTTGGAAAAAGGAAGAAAATATGAATTCTTGTCTGTATCCTGAAAGTTTGTACTCACTCTCCATTTTTAGAGATTCTCACTGACAAACTTTTGAAGTCTTCACAGCTGTATAAAGATATTTTTCTTTTTTGTAAGTGAACAAGATGCTTATGTTACAACTAATTCTGACTAATTATTCCTATTATCTAACATTAGATCAACTATAACTGGCATTGCAGTTTTGCTGACAAGGTAATTGAGGTAAACAGAAACTTCAGAATTTACCTCAATTAAAGATATTGCCTTTTCCACCACTGTCCACCCCAGTATCAAAATACAGGAAAAGTATAAATTATAAGCAAGATGGCAGGGCAATACATAGATAACTGGGAAAAAATGTACATGAAAAAATTATCAAGCAGTTCAAATGTGTGATTTATAAATATAACAACCAGCTTTGGAGAGAATAAAGAGGGTGTGATGCAAAGGCAGTGAATTTCAAGTGCATGGCATGCTTAATTTCTAGGCACATTGACACTGCAAATATGTAGGATATTGCATTTTCAATAAGCCTTCCTTTCTAGAATAACAAATCCAACAAAGACATTCAAAGCTCTAATGCATTAAAGCATACATATGGAAATCTTTTACATTTTTCATACTGAAACATTTCGGGCTGAAAAGAGGAAAAACCAATTCGATTTTTTTTTTTCCATGCACGTTTCTTAAAATACAATTTACAAGGCTGTATTAATACATGAAATATTTTTAGAAGAGCGGAGTAGAATATTGCATATTAACTAAAAGCTGCTCCCCAGACAGCACAAGGCAGGACTCTCCTTGGCAGAAGAATTCCCAATGGAAACCTCTCCTGCTGCTCTTTGCAGCAGCTGTGCTGTGTGCTGTTATCTCAGCTAGAACTGTGGATCAGCACATGGAAGATCCACAACACATGTTTTCCTGAAAACACTGAGCTGACTCTTTCACAGAATTCTTTCCTCCCTGATTTCTTATGATAAGAGTTTCCCCACAGCCTCTTCTTCTTAAGAGAGGAACTAACTCCAAAAAATTGAAAAATGCAGCACATCTGAGGCACATCCTTCTGAGAGATTCTGTGAATCTCCTTCAACACCAGTTTTTGCTAGATAAAGTTAAATATTCTCACAGAATATTTGAGGATTTAACAACTTAAATTAGATGGTATCCCACTGAGTAAGAGAGGAAGGACTGGCCACAAAACTTTTACCTTTTAGGCCTTCTTAACAGTGGAATGATATTATGTTTGCATAAAACAGAGCTGGAGAAGTCACTCAGAAAATAGACAGAATTTTATAATAGAAAAACATGACTGAAACCTGAAATTAAAACAACTACTTTTTGTTTTGTTTTGTTTTGTTTTTCCACAAAATACAGAACCCCACGCAGCACAGTCATATTAATAATTACTTGCTCAAACTACACTTCTAAATGTGTGGCTGTTGCCTCCACAGGCATACAACATGGCAAAAAACTGCAAAAACTTCCTAAAATAGACCCAAAACTTGCTTTAGCAGAAGATAAAATGTAGACGAAAATTATTTCACATAGAGAACCAAGGCCCACTAGAGCTTCCTCATCAGGTAAATTCAAGGCATTTCTGCCCTACTGTGAAATTACCACCTTATATAACAAGGTAATTTAACTCTGGGCAAATTCCTCTATACAGATCAATAGGGCCAAATAATTTTTTAATAAAATCTAACCAACTGTCAGCTCTATCCCTCACTCTGCCAATGAAGGAATTAAAAACTTTTAGTACTACATCTGTTCTTTCTCCTGTCATAATAAGCCACTCACTGTCCACTGTCCATTCACTTTAGCCTGAAAAAGCATTGAATTATTAATGTGTATTTTGGGAGAAAAAAGAAAATTTTTTTCATGCTTAATGATGTGTCTTTGGGGAAGGATTATATAATGCTCAAAAATGTAACCTGGAGGGAAATAGTGCCTTTATATCTTATTGACCTAAGTTCATTACCACAGTAAAAGGCCATCTCTATCCTCAGGCAACACCATAGAAGCATCTCTCTGGTTTTTTATAAATTAGTGATCCAAAATCATTTATAGATCATTAGAAAGATTGTTAATGACTTTTCAATAGACATACACTTTAGATTGGATATGAAGCTTTGGGTTTTCCATTCAGTAAAGGTGATAACATACTTACTTTTCTGTCTGGCCAATTGTATTTTGCAAATATTGTATCATATGTGTCCACAGCTCCATCAGTGATCAACATTATGGCTTGGCTGCAAATGCTTCCTTGTCCTGTGTGATTGAACTGCAAAAGGAAACAATCATTATGAACAGCACATTCCTGTTATATGAAGATGGGTAAGATCACAATGGATAAATGTGGATTTTGTCAAACATCTAACATCCTTAGAAGTCAAAAATATTCAGGCTGAAAACATCTTATCATAGATTTTATGTTCTTGGTGAATTGAAAAATAAGAAACATACATAAATATGGCACTACCCAAAATTAAAATGGTATTCCCCTGGTTTTGATAGATAATGAGTATTGATGCATCTATAGGGTTTACTTTGATTTAAATATCACTCTAAAAGAACACATTGCACAAAAAGAAGTGATGAATGATGATTTTTCTGTGAAGCACAGGAGATGCACAACTCATTGAGAGACATATGACTATTCATATGGCATTCATTCATATTCACTCAGGATTACATTCCATATGCTATTTTCCTTAAAATATTTATCTGGGAGAACCCAGTTCATATTTATATATTCTGAGATGCTGCTATTACCCAAAATGAATACATATAAGTAATTCAGGCTGCTGAAGTGCAGTATTTGAGCACAGGTATTCAGACAACAATCAGCAATCTTCTGGCACATGCAAAGGAAGCTTCATCATACAAAAGGGATTTTCTCCAGCCAAAGAGCAAACACATTGGACTGAGTCATAATATGAGCTTTGATCTCTTCATTCCAGAGCTGGGGCTCTGACTTTGAATCCATGTGTCTCCACTTGCTTTGGTTGTGGAATAGATTCTTATTTGTCTCTGTATTACCTTATGTATTCAAGAAACTTTGGTGAACCATCCATCTTTTAGCAAAAAAAAAAAGCAAAGTTGTAAAATGGTTCGATTTTTAATTGCTTTGTATGAACACTTTTAAAAAACCCTATGAAAATGTCAATAAATGGGATATTACAATTACTTACTTCTAGTTTTCATGTACATTATCACATCTGAAGTCAGGCAAGGCCTCATTCTATCACCTCTTGATGCTGAGAAAGCCAAGCAAGAATTACCTTGCTCCACCTTGTTCACCAGCCTTGCTGTGCCCCAGAATAGGGTGGTTACATTTAAAAAGCAGTACCTATGTTTATAGGTAAATTACCTTGCAGGATTCTGACTGCTCTTGCAGTCATGAAAAATTAATTCAGAGTGTTCTGGTTTGATTTGTACTGCCAACAGCTCTGTCTTTTAAGCTTTCCTCAGTCTACTCACCCTTACATATTCACTGTTTCTCCAAACTCCAAAACCCACTTTTTCTAAAAATGTTCTCCTAAAAATTTCATCTTTGTAGAAATGCCTGCAGTAGAAAAGGGTGGGTGGTGGGTTCCAGAAGTCCTCTGTCTTGTCTGCCTTCAGATTTTTGTATCTGAGTAACCACACCCACATTCAACAACCCTTTCTATCATCTGCATCTCTCCTCAAAATCAGCTTCTTTTTCATCAAACAGAAACCTCAGCAAACAGAAACATTCTGCCTTAAAGGACAGCTAATGTGGATTTACAGTCAACTGTATTGTGATAATCATACAAATTACACATCTTCTCTGTGTAATTTGCAATGCAGTCACTCCTTAAAATTCTCCCATCATGACAGGTTTTCCAGTTTTAATCAGAACCAGAATTATTAAAGTGGGATTCCTTCATGATCTTACAGACATTTTTTTCTCATAAAGGTGAAGTTACTTTGTTTAGGGCTATCTTCCTCACATGGACAATATATTTTAAAAGTGGCAAGGTGTCTCAAAAGAGAAATTAGTGAAGGGGAAATGCCTTTGTACATTTATTTTAAAACACCACTCAGTATGCATCTGCATTATTCCACACAGTTATCTGAATATTTTGAAGAATGAGATTAAATTCAAATACTTTGATGAGTAATATCTTCTCATATTTGTCTAAAACTTTTAATTTTATTGAATAGCAAGAGTGATGAAAGTGTTTTCCATAATAATAACAATGACAAGGGGGTTATGATGAACTACAATTAACTCAGTGATTCATCAGTTAGCAGCAAAAATTTCAATGCATCCTGACATTTACAGCATTTGGTTGTGATTAACAGTCTTTGAAATGTCACAGAATTTTATTTAATTGGCCATGATTTTTTTTAAAGGTAATCACTGCAAAGAGGACATTTGTCACCAAAAGAGATAATTGCAGTTGTCACATGACATGGTAGGTGTCTAACTACTGTACCAAGCACTTCTGTATTCTTACCCTGTGTGATGTACACTGCACAAATTGACGACTGGAAAGAATTTGGAAGTGGATTTTTTAAACAAGCTTTTCAAAGATATCAGTAGCAAACATCTTCGAGTCTTGACAACCATAGCAAATATTGGAAGGTAATTGCAAAGCAAAATTGACTGAGTTTAATTAGTGTAACCCTTGAACCATTTTAAAATCCAACCAGAATTTTTATAGACTGTTTGTGTAACACAAAGCTTTCTCTATTTCTTTTCCTTCCCTACACCACCACCCACTCCTTCCCCCTCCTCATTCACCCACTATTTTCTTTTTTAATGAAGAAAAGACATCCTTAGTTAACCTATAATTCAAAGGATAGGCTTCTGGCACACAAAGGTCACATCCTGTAGACAGAGTGGAAAATGGTTTGCTGTACTCTTCTAAGGGGAGATTTAGTAGCTTTTTCTCTGGCCTAGGCTGCTTAATTGAATCTCCCAGAGACTTTGCAGATATGCCTGTATAAAATGGAAAAGATTTCTATGCTGGGATTTCTGGGAGTTTATATGCAAGAAGGATTGAACCTATTATATTTCCTTTTAAAGTATAAATAGAAGCAATCAATACAGCACCTTGAAGACGGCTGAACATACGTGCAGCACAGTCCATCATGATCTTACACATCTCTCATCATGGGTACAGTTCAGGACATGGGATATCAGATCCCTTTATTCTCAGAACTATCAGATTGTCTAATGAGATTTTTATACCACATTCACCATTATAACTTCAGTTACCTCACAGATTTTAAACCAAAGCAAAACAGATCTGGCTTCAGGTCTTCTCCTTCACTTTCTGCAATATGACTTCTTTTCAGTTTACACAGACTTGGAGGACTAGCATAGAACATCTCTTGCACTGAGCCATTCACACGGTTTTTCTGGTTCCCAAGAGTCTATTTGGTGCCCACAATTCTTAATAAAACCTCTAAAAACAGCCTACAGTGTCCTTTACTTCAGGCACCTTTTCCCATTGTCATTTTTGGCATGCACCACATGAAGGCATTAGTTCCACACTGTCTAACTGAACACATGAGCAGTGGGTGGAAGAAGATGCTCCTTTTTTTCATTTAAGGATTTTATGCCTGGAAAGGAATCAATCAATATTGCCCTTCAAGATGAATACACATGAATTAGAACCATTAATTAATCTAGGATCACACAGCATAGAGGCAGGCACACTTGTCAAGTCAAACTTTTTTGGAGAATATTTGCGTTTGAGCCCTTATTTCCAGGGTACATCCTTCAATCAAAAGACATTTTCCCACTTAGTTTAGATGAGATTTTTTTCATGTTCCAGCAGACTGACACACTTGAGTATTTTTTCCACAAAATACATGATTATACTTTAGGAAACATTTTAAAACATTTTCACAAATATAAATTCAGTTGAGAAAAAGGTAAAACAAGAAGGAGGTGAAAAAGAAAAAGGATCTGAAAAGCATGAACTTACTTCATTGAGCATGTTGAAAGCTTCATTTAAAGCTATGTCCAGCATCCCAATTCCTTTTGCAAACAGTTTGTCAAGGTGCTCCCTGAAATGCTGAAACACGAACAAGAAGGTTTCATTTGTCAGAATGTTGTTTCAACAGACCTGTCAATGATTAAGGATCTCCGAATACTTTAGACCTACATCTTAGGCTTGAATGACCACACACACTAAATAACAAAACAATTTCCAGTTAATCCTTTTTGACTCTTTAAGTAATACTAAACTAAGGATGTGTTAGTATAATAGTAAAACAAAGGCATCACATTTTTGATATATTTTGGGCTACTTATTCAATCAAATAATTTTGTTTTGGTTTTTTTGTTTATGTTTCTATTCATAGATCTTCATATTTTCTTTTCACTTTGTATAGTAATTTTATATCAATTCTAACTGTTTTCCCTCTCAGTTTTTGGAATCTGATACTTAATAAAAATAATTTTTTCTAAAATTTAGCTTTGAGAATACATAGCTCTAAAAGATGGTAGATTCTAATCATTAGGTCACTGAAGTGTAAATGCAGTATATCAGTGTCAAGATTAATATTAGACTTATTAAAAACTGTTCTACACAAGAAGATGAGACTATTAACTTGTAAAAAGAAAATTAAGACCTGTGTGGTGGGAAATAGCAGGGGAGGCAATGTTTTTTTGAAGTGCTATTTCTGTCTTCACAACTGACTAAAAAGTACAAAAGAAGTGTAAAACAGAAAAGGATATTTCAACCCAACTAGCAGAGAAAAAATTTCAGGACAAGACATATACCACTGAAATATCAGTTTAAAGAAAAATAATACATGATTTCAGAATGAGATATAAACCACCTTAATTCCACTTGAAGTAACTTTCAAAAAACAAACAGATCTCAAAGAGCTGAAGTCCCCAGCTCTTAATGAGTCAAAAAATATGTTTAAACTTTACAGCTTAAATACCTCTTTTTAGTAATAAACTGGTTTATCTCAGCCTCTTTTTGCTCTCATTTTGAGGCCCTTGTTTGACTGGGGTATCTGTCCAACTATGTGCACAAACATTCCCTGGTAACTGTATGCTTAATTTCCATGTGCAAATACCAGAATGTGCAATATCTAATTGTAGACTCATACACCTAATTGACATGCATAATCGTGGAAATTCTGAATGCAAATTAGGCACACAATTATGACAATCAGACATTGATGTCTGATTACAAAATTATAGGGTCAGAGCTGCACAGAAGTTGTGTGAGGAAGCAGGGAAGGGTTCAGCTGGGGAGGTGTCTGTGATCATCCAGAAGTGTCTGAAAGATGAGCTGAGGAGAAAGAGGATGCAAATCCACATGTGCAGGTAAGTCAGGATGAGGTCTGTCAGAACTTAAATGAGCAGAAACCCAGGATGGTTCTTTTATGCCTTTCATATTCTATGTGTCATGGGACAGTTACACAGAGCATTAAAATCACACTGAACAAGAGGACAAATTCATAACCAATTATCATGATTGAACTTGGAATTTCTCTTGTAATGAGGTTGTTGAAAGCATTTTTTGGTACACCCTAGTGTATTCCCCTTTTCTAGCCTCACGGTGAAATGAACAACTGTAGGGATTTGGGATCATACTTGGTTAGATGATTACATTAAGTTTTCATTCTTCAGGGATTAGGTAAAATTGTGTCTCAAAATATGATAGCAACTAGAATTTTGTTACTTTTCTTACTTTCCTACTTTTGATTTCCTAGGATTTAAGAGCTAATGACTTCAAATAATTCAAGTTAAGCAATTTATTTCAGCAAATCTGTGCTTGGGAGCTGATATATATTCAGAGCACTTTTCATGACTCAGAACACAGGCAAAGTTAGGGAGGTAGAGGGGACAATCTCAACACAGGCAAGAATTTGATTCTCCTTTCCTGATTCCAGGTCATTGCAAGCAATTTAAAAACTCTTCTGAGATGCAGGCCAGAAACTCAATTTTTCCTTTGTGTCAGACACTGTCAAACTTATAGCCAAAATGAGACACTGATTCATGAAGTCCATACAAAACCTGAAGAATAATTTGCTAGTTTGGTGGCAATTTTCAGGAAATTCCAAGGCAACTCCTTTTACTGATCTCTTATCTTAGAGGCTGCTCTAATGGCCTCACAAGGTTTATTGAGATTAGTCAAGCTGACTGGTATCTATGATCACAAGAAGATGACAAATTTTTCTATTCTGGAAGCAAATGGAAAGTGGTCATCCTCCAAGGAAACAACAGGGTCCAGTCTCTGCACAACCACCAGGGAAATTCTTTGGCTTCCACTAAAATAACATAATACTTCAAAGATGTATCCCTTTCAAACAAGAATAAAGGGAAAAGAACAAACAACAGCCATCTTCATTTAACATCTGAGGAAACAAACACATCTGAAAGCAGGTAATGATGCATTAACACAGAGAACTGAGTTCCAAATCTCCAATTCCAGGTGAGAGCTGTGACAACCAGCCCATCTCAGACACACACAAAAAAAAGCACAGAAGATGCCAGCTGAGGCAACCCCAAATGCCCAGCATTCATGTTTACTGGAGCAAACATTTGCAGAATTATGCCAATGGTTTTTTCCCCAGCACCATGACAAAGCTTGTCACAAGAGTGAGCTTGTCTCACCTTTTAATTGGCACACAGATTACAAGACCTCACAGGCTGCTTTAATGCATCTTAACAGGAGAGCAACACCTAAAGCCTCACACACAGAGATACAGCACTCAATAAGTTGAGCTTGCTATGGGTTATAGCAGATCCCTCTCCTGGAAGTCCTAGAAACCTCTTTCCCTTTATATTATCTCTCTCTGGTACTGACAAAACAGAAGGAAACCTATAGCAAGTTTGTTCTCATAAACTGACCAGATCAAGTCCCCATCTCTACTCTTCCCAGTTACCTAGAAAAAAAAAGAATGCATTTTTAAAATTATTTTTATTTACTTTATTGCTTCAGAATTAGTTAATTGAGTTTAATTTTTATTACAACCACCAAAGTTTTGGTTTCATTCTTTTTAAGCCAAGATGCTGCACAGGAGTCCCAGTACCTTGCACAAATGTTTTGTTAGAGCCTACTTCTGTTTACCAAAAATAAGGTACCACTTATGATGAGTAGAAATACACAAATTAGACTGGGTACAGGACCATGGATTCAGTGAATACAGCATGTTACGCTGATTCCAAAAAGGAACAGTTCACAACTAATGTATGCTAGCAGTTACATAGTTACACTGGAAAAGCAGGATATTTGTTATTAACTGTCTGACAAGGTTGAGCTTCCTACAGAAAAGCATCATTATCGTCATCAGGGTTCAACATTCCTCCAGTTTTCCTTGTCAGCTTTATTGCAAGTCTCTGCTACTTCTAGAATCACTTCCCATGCCTATCCACACATGCTGTAAATCCAAATGGTCCTGTGACATGCTTGGCAAAGATTTATCAGATTTGTGAAGATGGACTACATCAGCACATAAACAGGAAAGAAAAAAAAACAATCATAAGGCCTGTGTGAGGTGGGAGAGTGATGCTCACTTGTGTGTCACAGGGAGGTTTATCCACATGGACTGATAGATAAATGTGTAAAATGCATTTAGGCATCACCCCATTCATTCTAAATCCTTTGTCAGAGCAATTACTGTTACCTTATAATGATTATCCAACCCCTTCTGTTTCCTAACACGTTGTATTGGAAAAGAAGGGGGCTTTTCTTAGAAAAAATAATCATAAAAATAATGCTGAATGAAGAGCTCAAGATTCAATATACTCAGATTCAAACCAAATTCTTAAGTAAATTAGTTTCTGCAATAGAAAATGTCAGATCAAATTTCAGTGGTCAGGGGGCTACTGAAAGTTTTGAGGGTCTGCAACAGCTTGACAGTTTTAAAATAAGAGTAGACCTTAGTGAGATTTTACCATTTGGGGGTTTTTAACAGCCAAGCAATGCAGTTGATTTTTTTTTTTTTTTGAGACCTGACAGAGATGGATAGATAAATATGCAAAAGTGATTTGCTTAAATAAAATTCAATATGCAAAATTTGTATTTACCAACCTCTTATTGGTAATTTCACTCAGCCCCTTTGCTGAATCAGTCTTCTGGTTATTTAATTTCTGGTAATTGCATAGAAAAATAAAAGCTTTTTGGAAGTTATACATTACATCTGTCTATTTCTGTCACTCGAATTTACGCTGGGATAAGTTCTTGATTTAGTTTGGAGTTACTGTGCCTATCTGTGCATCTAGAAGATGATATATTTCATCTGGAAACATTTACAGAGAAATGTCCTCAACCCATATATAGTACATTAAAAAAACATATAAAAGAGGAATGTATATTGTAATATTGTTACTTTAAATCTGAAGTTACATTAAATCAGATTGTCATCCAATTCCTTTGGGGTAGGTAAATTGTAACATGGAGTTTCTCAAAGATGAAAACCTCTTGGCCCAAGAAAACTAGTATTAAAATAGGCAGTTCCACATGTTTGTAATTTGTGGAGAAAGTGCAGACGGTGACAGAATAGTGTCTGAACTATTTCCCACTCTTTTCAAAATTTGTGTATAGCAAATTGATACGCTTCAAGGTAGCAGCTGTTTAACACTAATGCCAAATTATAAACTAGTCTGGTAAAATTGACATATACCTTGCATATTTTATATTACTAAACCACATTTAGGATCACAGATTAATTTCAACCTCAGTTATGCTACCCAGTGTAATTACAGGTTTAATTTTTGTGATAAACGAAACTTAAAGCAAGTTCTGCAAATTAGGGATAGTTTACAATATGCACATATCTAAACTGAACTTTACTGTAGGTATGTGCCAACACAAAAAACTATGACAATTGCTAGGCTGTGAAAACATTTAGAAATAAGTGGAGACACACTGACACCTGCCATATCACCTGACATTATAATTAATCCAAAAACAAATCAGTATATTCTCCTATTGTAAAATGGAAGTTGAGTCACTCTATCTTGGAAGAATTCTAGTACTGGGATGCTGATGTGTATCTTAGGGAAACTGTTGGCATGTATATTAACACCACTCACATCACTGTCACATCTGAAGTTGTAACTTTGTCTTTTACAAATACATCAAGTAAACTCCATTCAATAAGGTTTCTGAAAAGAAGAATGCTTTCTGAAGTGTACCTGACAGAAATTCAAGGTTCAATTAGATCCTCATTGCTCTGAAAGTGACACACAACTAGCACTTACAGAAGCAGCAGTTTTGCAGAAAAGTAATAGAAAAACTTGCTCAAAACCTGGGAATGTTTCTAAACAGATTATGCTAATTATACTAGCATCCCCTCCTTGTAGGTTGTTGCTAGCAGTAAAAAAACCCTAAAGTTAAATGAAGATTTACAACTCAAGTCTGCATTACTTGGCTGTTCTTTAAGCTGGCAGGGAAGAAGTCTAGATGCTTAGAACCATTACTTCTTTCAAAATATCTTCACACTTTCCTAAAAAATGTCCCCCACAAGCTGGAGACTGGGGGATGAAAACATGTTTTCTCCAACATTTGCTCCTTTCCCATCACAAAAATTCATGGATGGATGCTGCATCCATGAATTTTAACATTTAACACATGGATGTGTTAAATGTTAAAATGCTTAATGATACTAAATGTATTTGGTGTCCCTCAAAAATCCACTGTAATACACCAGACATTTATTAATGTTTTAACAAAGGAGTGGTCTTAATCAAGTAACTCCTAACTTGTTAGGGGTTAGGTTAGGCTTGCTCAAAAAACCTTCCTGCTTTTGCATCACCAATCACTATGAAATTTGTACCAGTCTTCAAAACATTCATTTAGCAAGGCTAAACATTGCAGAGGTAAAAGTACTCACACTGTATTTCCTTTTTTGTCTGTCTGCTCTCTTTACTTAATAAAACAATGCAGGATCAAGAATCTTTGGCTAACTTGAGTTCCACTGTCACATAAATTAAGTCTAACTTTTCACTCCTTATTAATATAGCTGTGAGAAGAGAGTTCAGTCCAGATATTATAATTGAATCTTAACAATTTAAGTAAAGATGCAAATGGAATAAAACCTGCATATTCTAGAGGAAAAGAATGCTTCATCAATAATAACTGGGATGTTATTCAAAGAGAAGTGCAGCTTCCTCTGTGCACTTTGTACAGATTTTACTCTAATGTCAGGTATATGTTCTTACCTGAAAGACAGAGAAAAATGAAAGCAGAGGGATGGAACTGAAGCTGGCTTTGTAATATCTTTCCTGATGCTTGCGAGAGGAAAATAAAATACATTGCTGAAGGGAGAGTGTGGATATAAAAGAGCTACAATGCTCTAAATGCTTTTTCATACTTTAATGAGAGTGGATTTTTTTTTCTTTTAGGTAAAGTAGTTCTCTTACTGCTGTGGTCCAGAAAATAATGGTAAATGTTCTAGAGCCAATGTGTGGAATTAACACTGCATTTACAATACTGTTTCCATCCCAAAAAGAGAAGAGGTGAGAGGGGATCAAGAGTGATAGTGTTTCAATGCCAAAAAGTAGAAACCAGACAGCGTTTTTTTATTTTTCCTAAGACTAATTGAATTTTCTGAAAGTCTGGTTCTGTGGAAGCCTGTTACATTCCCTGAACATTATGGCTAAGAGTTCCTGCAACCCATCCCTGAATGTGAAAGGGCGTGTTTATTTGCTACCCGTAATCCCACTGAATATTCAGCACCAACACCACCAAGAAGCACTCATTTCCCAGGCTGCTGTGAGCCCTGAGGCTGAAGCTGTTTCCTGTCGCCTACAAAAAAAATCTTTCCATTCCCTGTAGACGCTCCCAGGACTCGTTTCACCCAGACAGGCACGGGAACAGAAGAGGATGTGGCTGTAGCCCAGGTGGCAAACGCAGGATTCCCTCATGCCTGAAGTGCAAGTGAGAAGGACAGCTATTCTTCTAGATTCTGTTTCTTTGTTTTGTTAAATTTGAGAGATTAAACACGATTCAAAGAATGCCATTCTGCAGTGACATCCTCAGAGTGGAAAGATCCCATTTGAAAATATGAGCCTTGCAGAAAGATGGCAAAGTAGTTCTTCAATAAATAATTTCAAGACAAATATAGACTGGGGCATTGATCTTGTGAGAGCAATTTTTATTTGGACATCATTTATTTTATTGAGACAGCTGCTTTCCTCATGAGATTAAAAGCTCCAAACATCTCAGAGTAATTTCTCTGCTCCTAAGAACTGTCTGTATTTGGTAGAAGTGATGTCAGGTGAACCTAAGTGCAGTTAGCAAGAACTGGGATGTGCATCTGTGCATGATACAGGGAGGATTTTTTCCTTGAGGATCATTTGATGGGAATTTTTTATATTGGAACCCATATATTATGGTAAAAAGAGAGAGAGAGAAATAATGCCAAAATGGTAGAAATTCAAGTTTATTCAGCATAAGCTAACAGTTTGGTAAAACTGGTTGCATGCAGGTTTCCAGCCACTTGCTGCATTAATTGATAAGTGTCTTAAGAAAAGTCAGGACTGTTAAAAGCAACAGAAAAGAGTGGTAGAGTGAACTGTTAAAAATTTAGTTCCTGCAATCATCAGCACCACACATCTCCTCTTTCCACATAAAAGGAAACTACAGCAGTATGAAATACCACTACAGCAAATTTTAATTGTTTCTATTTAAAGTTATCATTTGAGAATAAATATCTGCCAGCTAAAGAAAAAGTGTTCTAACTTTTTCAAAATACTCATATTTTTTTGGTGCTAGTAAAGCTCATACTGTTAGTAACAAATGTGATCATCCTCGCACCAATTCAGTTGAGGAGAGTATTTGAATAAAAATGAAGAATAGAAAGTTCAGAACTAAATATATAGCCACATTTTCAGACCTAGGTTGAAATTCAAAAAAATCAGGCACATGTAGACATATGTAAACTGAAACAATAGATTATATCAAAACATTGCCTGTCACTCTCCTGCTCTACTTTTCCAGTAGAGAAACATGATCATATGCTGATCATGACTGCTTGGAAAACTTAAAAAAACCAGTGTTTGTCTTGATGTTCTTCTTGGGTTTTTTATCATTTAATAAACAAAAGAAAGAGTTAATATTATTACCAGTGAACTTGCAAAGGAGTATTTACCTTATAAGAGTGGTTGAGAAAGTGTAATTTCATCTACTTTTTTTCTGATATTACAATGGATCAATGGCAATTACACACAAAAATAAAAAACCCCAAAAAAGACTACAGGAGTAGTATGTGAGACTCACAGAAATAAAAGTTATAGCCTAAATAGTTGAATACATTTGATGAACACAACTAAACACTCTGACAGCTCTGGACCAGTCTTGGAATGGGCATGTGAGCAACATTTTAGGACATCTTTTTTTCTCAGGGCCTGACCAAAGAGCTATGAATTCACGAGAAACTTTTCCAGTTAATTCAGTGAGGTTTTGATGAGGCCCCCAGGTAAATTTGCTGTGTCAGTACAGTCAAATCACACGGTATCACATCTTACAGCAGTATCAGATATTTCAGAAAGCTGTGTTTAACTGGGTTCAGGAGCATGATAACTGAATTACTTGTGTAGGATTAACTGGCTGTCTACCTCCTTGGACAATCTTTACTCTGTACTCTGAGCTATACTGGGGACAATGGAACTTTTGTGCCTTCTAGTGTTTAGGCAAATAAATTTTTAACTTCATTACAGTGTCTAGAAAAATGATATAAGAACATACAAGCTCACATATAAGAAAAAAATGAAGATTGGCAAAGTCATGGTATATACAAATGCACCAAACTATTACAAGCTACCTATCTCAGGTTTTTTCTCTAGTTCTGGCCTTTCAAGAAAAGAACATGAACTACAGCACTAATATAACCAACTAGAAAAAGGTCATATTTAATTATTCCCCCAAATCTTGCATATTCACTTTTTAGACAAAGAACAAAGTAATTCTGTAAATAAATAAATAAAAGAGTAATTTCACTAACCAGAAATTATATCAATGTTTACTCTGAAAAACTAAATATGAACTTTTACTTAGTTATTTTGAAAAATGGAGCTCTGTTCATAAAATCTGAGCATCATCTGGGTGTCATAGAAACTTTTTGATCAATTAAATTAAAATACATCTGACATTAAGTAACATATGGGTATAGGGTAATCTGAATTTTGATCAGTTGCAGAATGATGGAAAGGTTAACTGTAGGATTCATTCCAGACAGGACATCTCGGCAATACATTTGAATCTTTAGGTCTGCATCTAGAACTTGCACAGATTTCATCTGGCTCACCCACAATAAAGTGCTTGTTTAGAAAGCTGCATCACAATTCACAAATAAGGGACTTCAACATTAAATAATTAGAAACAATTCATGCCCACATAGCAACCAAATGATATTTAGATACCTACAGTGGTAAATATCAAATATATGAAAAGAAGAAGCCCATGAAGAATAATTACTGTAGGACACAGATAGAAGCCTTGGCAAAGAAGAAGCTCTGTAATAACAGACGTGGCTCATTTTAACAGGCCTTTCCCCCTTCAAGAACCACAGGGCTTTTCAGCCACCTTATTTCATAGTTTCATATGGCAAAAACAATCTTACCTCAGCTCCTAAAGTGTGTCTGCACAGAACCACTGCAGAAAACTGTCAGGCAATAAACTAAACTTCAAGCTACAGATTCATATTGCAATCTCTCTTTAAATAAAATTTGCACAGTAGTCACTATAATGGGGGTTTTTTCCTAAAAAATTCTAGCAGGATGAAACTAATCTGAACATTTTCACAGAACATTCTTAAATGACTACATTATTACATTGACAGACCTGTTTGGAATGATAAATTCTTTTATAGTATTACATTTATTTGGAGATTTTGCTTCAACTTTAGTGTTACTTTGAGTTAAGAATGCAATCTCTTCCTCAGTAATTTTTGTTAACAGAATGATAGTTCAATTTAAAGTGGTTGAAATATTTTACTTAAAGTAATTACTAAACTTTATTAACAGAATATTTTCAATGACTCCTGCAATTTTCCATTAAGTTTATTCAACCAAACTGACTAGGAGATTATTTCTTTCTTTCTTTGGAGTCACATAAAACTCCTTTGAAATGGTATGAGTAGAATAATTAATAAATTTTAATAATGGAATGCATTGTACTAGGAAAAGATCATTACAGCACATTGTTACCCACTGCATCCCAGCTCTCCACTGTTTTGTTGCTTTCATTCCTTACCTCTTTGTTGGCTCTGTCTGCTTGAACTAATGTTCCATTCAGACACGGCTCTACATAGTGCAGTTCTTCATTATACTACAGAGGGAAATACAAAGTATGATGAAAAATTTAATTAAAAGCTTGGAAGATACAAGTCAATTTAATGACTTAGAACTACAGTGAATGAAATATGCACAGAAAGCAAGAACAAAAGGATTTTGTTCATTTCTAAATACTGGTTGTGGTATTTCTTTTCCTTTTACATGATTCTTAATTTTTCAGAGGTTTATACTTCTAAAGGAGCATTGAATGGATGCCAAAACTCAGGTGGACTTAAGGGTACTATATACCAGTAACTGTCAAAAATATCCCTCAAATTCAAATCTGGATAATATTAAGAGATCATGTTTGATACATCACAAACTGAACTCACAATTCTTTTCTACATATAAGAAAAGTCCTGAAAAATATTTGTGGCAAGGTCTAACATTTTAAAAGGTTAATACTGGAACAACTACATCAAAAAAAATCTGTAAATTGAATCAATCCTATAAATGACTGACAGTTTTTAAAATTTCAGTCAAGTAGTGGCTTATTATACATAAAGTCATGAATATGTCACAGACCATGAGGGAATTATCTGGTCTTTTTCACAAGGTGTAGGTAAGTTAGATAGCCCAGTCCTACATTCAGAAGCATAGTAAGCACTAAAAAAATGAAATCTCATCTGCAGTCAGTAGAACTCGTTATGGATGATTGATTGAAATTTGGACTTGTTTCAATATTTTAAACCTTTGAACACAGGTGAAATTAATAAAGAAGTGCCTTCAACATAGTTTTCTAGATAGAACCTTAACTGCATTCCTTCTCCCTCTAACTTTATCTCCTTTAGAAGTAGATAATTTTATAAGTTATCACAGATCAAACTACAAGGATGTTGCATCTAGGCTTTGGGTGGTTTCATCCTTTCATAAAGGCTTAAGTGGATCAGAGCATCCACAGTAAACAACACAAAAACAATCAGGGAAAAAATTTCATTAGATTAATGGAAGCATTTACTCCCTTCTTCCCCCACCTCAGTGGGAACAAAGAAAGCTCTCCAATAAATGACTCATAACAAAAAGCTGCTTAGGCAGGGGTCTCTGCCACTGTGAATTCTCTCTGCCTGTAGCTCCAAATTTGCTCTACTCCTTTCAGTTTAACACCAGTCCTCTCTCCACACCACAGAGCCCTGCAAGCTGATCCTCTTTGGACACCTGTCGTCACCATTCACTCCAGCAGCGCACTCACTACTCACCACATTCATCACCACACAATTACTCCTGCACAGGGAAGGGTATTTAATTTGAACTGCATGAAGGCACTGTGCCAGACTCAGTCCTCAGCTACAAGGGAATAAACCCAGAGTAACTCGCTATTGCTGGATATACAGATCATTTATATCAGCATCAGCATAGGGACTGCTTATAGAGAAACAAGAAAAAAATATTTGAAAGATATACACACATCATTTCTGCAGCAGATTTGCATCTTCCCTAATTGCTTTATTGCCATCAATGTTATTTCAGTGTATGAGAGTGTATGGACTTTTCTATTGTTCCACAGTTAATACAAAGTACAAGACAAAGGCTTCTAGAGCAGTTTAGAGTCACCAAGAGTGTCCCAGGTGCATCTTGGCCTCATAACAGTTTATTGATCTGATAAGTGATGTACTTTCCCCTGCAGTTTCTCTCTTCACACCACTTTCCAATCTATCTCCAGAGAGTCATTGCAAAATAATAATGCCAAATCTACACAGCAGCTCCTATTATAGCCCAAAGTCAAGACCATACTCCATTCTACTTTAAAAAATAAAATACTGAAAATCTGTGACAGACTGGCACATCAGCCCCTACTCCCAAGATTTTTTCTGGTCATACACAGGTTTTTCTCAAATGTTCTTTAATCAAGATACTTTCAAGTCAAGATTCTTCTTAGTTTTATCTCTGTAGCTGTCATTGGAAATTAGAAGAACATACATATTTATCTTTATATCTTACCAGGCACAGTGTCTGCCAACATGCAATAAAATGCTAAAGGTTTTAACACCTGCATGTAAGTAAATTCAAGGTTCCCTAATGTTGTAGTAACACCACTTTTTTTTTTTTAAGTTCTATAACTACCAGCAAATAAATGAAACTACTTTCTATTCTATCAGGCCTTGCATGTAAATAGTTGTATTTTCTTTCCACTAGATTTCTAAAAAGATTTAACTACTGTTTTGAGTAACTCATACCATCAGGCTATTCACAGAGACCTCAGCTGCACCACAACCCAGAGAGGTTCCCAGTAGTTTCCCACTAAGCCTTTGGGGTTGTGCAGGATGAAGGACACTCACACTTTCAGAGAGGATGTGCTTCAAGTTCCTTCACAGCCCCCTACAGCAACCTGCTTCAGAAAAGGGTAATTAAAAGTTTTCATTCTCACACAGAGAACACAATTGCATAGAAAATGTAGATATTGATCCTTCTGAAACCCAGATAAATTGTGTCACTATTTCCAGTTGTGGCATCTAATTCACCTTGAGATTATTCCTACCAAAAATATGTTAAGCAATGTAGCATACAGGGCAGAAGTAGCTGGATGGTGCCAACATGTGAAAAGGGATATATTATGTAATGGTGTTCCAAGATAACAAGCACAACTTGGAAGTGTTCTCTGTGCTGTGCATCTATTGTAGATACAAATGAAAGCACAGTAAGGAAAATCTTTATATAAAAGTATAGAAGCTTCTCATGGTTTGAATTGTTGCAAGGGTGCATTTTATTGATCTATTTAAATTTTATTTCTTTACTAATTGGATACACTTTCTAATAATTTTTTAAAATCTCAAATATAAACAGATGGGAAAATTCACTGCATAGAATTATTTCAGTTCCTAATGAAATTCCCAAAAGAGCATCTAAGTCCACAAAAACTGGAATTCTGATGCAACATGTGAAAGCATTCAAGCAGTGTTTGCTGCTTAAACGTGCATACCCACTTGATAAGATCCTTAGTACAACTGTAAATTTCTAGTAAAGCACCTAACTTGTGCTTCACAGCATATATTTGATTTCTTTGCCCTTGTGATAGGGTGTTTTTCAGTGATATTGGGGATGCCTTTCTTTTAACAGTGCCAAATCTTTAAAGTGCAAGAAGTAAAGAAATTCTTCCCTCCTGCACCTCCCCACTACCTCATCAGTAATTTGGACTTAGTCCTGCATTTCTTCTGACATGTAAAATTTCATATTTCGTGAAATAACTTCCTGATCTGATTAACAACTGCTGCCTCCACCAGCAACGCCCAGTACAGGTGTCTTGGTAATTTACTCCAGTGAAAACCTGCATTTGGCTTTTCAAGACTTCTTGCATTATGCTGTTTTCTCACATTTCCCAGTGTTAAATGTCCCATTCCTCCATGCCCTGGCATGTGACATCTCTGCACGTGACAGTAGTGACAGCAGGAGCTGGGAATAGCCTGTTCTGCTGAGGGGAGGGAGGTAAAAATTAATTTCCTTCCTCTCCGAGCTCTTCTTTGAAAATCCTGGGTTGCTCTTGCAAGTTAAACACGTAATTGCACTGATATTTATTATTTTATTTACATAGTTATAGTTATCTGTCTTATTACTTCACATTATTTTGTCCCTCTTCTTGTTCCTTTGCACAACAGACATAAAAATGTAAATGGGCTAAAATGTGGGCTAAGAGAAACCATAGAGTTATTTAGAGAGCTGCTGGCCTACATTCCATAATAAGACACTATTCATATTCTGAAAATGAGATATATATGGTTTTACCACACCTACACAAGTAGTATATGTTTTCCTTAGCATTTTCCAGATTTCTTCTCTGTCACATTTTAGCTGCCTGGCACAAGGTCCACAGAAATAAATTAAATTCCCATTTTGTTGTGCAACAATACACAGATAAAATATTTCACATTATATTAAAGCATATTCAGATATCAAATTCAGCCCAGCCTAAGAAGACAATCCAGAAAAAGAACCAAAGGAATTGGTGTTTCCATAGTTTACTGGGCTGAAAAGGTGACTCACGAGCACAGCCCACTGCTTGGAGACTTCATATGGAGGTTTATTTTGGCTGCCTGTCTTTGTCAGCCTCCTCACACATCAGCTCTACAGAATCTGATTATTCAGGCAGGCTGAAAAGTATATTCATCCATGGTCTATTCTATAGGAATAAAAAAAAAAATAAGAGAGACTATTTATATTGGAAAATTGTACATATGAATACTGGGAGTTATACTACTGTGCTTTGAATTAGAAAATACTTTTATTCTAATCAATTTTGCTAAAAGGCTGTGTCTAAAGCAGTAAAATTAATCTAACATTCTTGGCTCAGTTAATATTTTGCTAATTCTATGTAGAGTTTGTATAAAAGCATTTTAAAATTTTCAGCATTTGACAAAATTAGTACTCGTTTTAATGATAATATTGTTAATTTAATGCTTGACTTGGAATTATACTTCAAAGTGAATTGGAAAAATATGCCTTTTCTCTTGTGGTTGCAGATATCTCTGTTCATTTACCAGTGAGCTGACCTTGAATTTTAACATAGGCAGCACAAAATCGCTCTTGTATTTCCATAATTTTTTTTGTTTTCAATCATCTAGTCCATCAATTTCAGATGGATATTGCAACAACCCACCCATGAAAGCTAAAATGATCTTTAACATTATCCTTTTATGCTTATTCTCTGGGAAGACCTAGTTTTTCTGCTAATATATACATTTATATCTATATATATACACACATAGATATAAAAAAATGCATCCAAGTATTCATTCTGTGAATCACTGTGGGTAATAAAGCCATCCTGACAGTCACAGTCATTCAAGTTCAAAGTTTTGCTTCATCCAGTAAGTACACATTGTTTGTCCAGACTTCCCACACTAATAAAGCTCTTATTCCACCTCAGATTTTGGTCTGGGGAGAGAGGGAGGTGCTTAGTTATTTCTCTGAGACTTCCAGATGCCCAGGAGCCCTCCCAGAGCAACAATTTGGAGTGGCCTTTCAGAGCAGTCAGTCTGAGCAAGGATCAGCCTGTGCTGTTTGAAGGTTCAGTCTCCACATCTGGGCACAGCAGATCTATTTTTGCACACACTGCACAGCTGGACAGCCCTGGAGACAGAGGGGGTCCTCTCATACAGAGGGCATTTCTTGGACTGACACGTGTGTATCCTACCTTCAAATGAAACTGCTGTCACATCAGCAGGCTGTGCCTCAGTTACAAAGAGTCAGATATAATCTCACTCAAACATTTGTCTGCAGATAAAAGCTGTATGGGATTTTCAGTGCTTTCACACCATGCAGCCTCTTGTGTGGGCTTTGTTGTCTCGTGTTTTGATCACTGAAAACATCTCCGTTCCTGACAAATTTCATTTGCCCTGCTGGCACTTGGTCAAAGCAATGCTTGGGAAGCAATTTCTGCAGATAACATAAATCACAGTGACTGCCTTTACTGTGGCCCCTCACTATGTCTGCCACACACCACATTTCCAAAGCAGGTCCTGGTTCAGCCCCAGCCTGGCTGTGCCATTCCTCACAGCACAGGTAGGCTGGGGCTGAACCATGAGCTCCTTTCAAAATGAGGTGTGTGAAAACCCTGAACTGCCCACTCCCTTCCCCACAGCACAGGTCTCTCTTGCTAGTTTGTTCCATTTTCAAGCAACCAGATATTTTTTGTGTGTTTACACCGTTGTTTTTTTGTCTTCTGAGACAGCAAGAGGAAGCTGAGTCAGGGGAGGTTTACATTATATACCAGGAAAAGATTTTTCAACCAGAGGGTGCTTGAAGAGTGGAACAGGCTCCCCAGGGGAGTGGTCACAGCACCAAGCCTGCCAGAGCTCAAAGAATGTTTGGACAACACTCTCAGGGGCATGGCAGCATTCTTGTGGTGTCCTGTGCAGGGCCAGGAGTTGGATTTGCTGATGCTGATGGATCCCTTCTAACTTAGCATGTTCCATGATTCCATGACTTGGTACAGAACAACTCCCTGTAAACTCTTCCTGCAGAACCCCAATGCAACAGGACAGCATTTTACCCCTTTGCCACCACTCCTGTCATGCTCTCCTTGTCACCCCTACATTTCTGTGGTGTCTCTTTCAATGCAATGAATACCTTCATGTTCATATTTGCACATCAACGTCCTAATGAAATTAAACAGCTGAGCTGGTAGGCATAAAAACACATTCTTCATTGCTATTTCTACTTATTTAAACAAACACACATGTATCAGTCCTAAAAGAGGTTCAAGAGAGGAGAGAACCTACAGAGGAAAAAATTACCTCAGACAAATGATGTAATTAGCACAGTAATTAGGTTTCTTTATAAAAATTCAGAATTTCTGATACCAGCCAAGCAGTGCAGGAGAGCTGCAGTGTGGGAGAGGGTCACAAAGTGCCCTGTGCCCTCACAGGCAGAGCTCTGGCTGCAGACCCTGCAAGGTGCCCAAATGCAGGCACAGAAGGCTGGGGGCTGCAGGGCTTGGAAAGAGCCAGCAGCAGCTGGAAACATCTGGATCACAGCTGGGAAAATGTCATGGTGAAAGGGGTGTGCTGCTGGATACCACTGAGGGAGCCAGGCTGAGCTGGGGACACCCCTGAGGGACTGGGGCCATGGGTGACCAAGGGAAGGGAAGGGAAGGGAAGGGAAGGGAAGGGAAGGGAAGGGAAGGGAAGGGAAGGGAAGGGAAGGGAAGGGA